>CM060312.1:44576126-44613626 GCA_030674185.1 Monoplex corrugatus | reverse complement strand
GTTGTCCGTATGTTTTTGTTCGAATGCGGGGGATGCGAAAGAGTCGTGTGTCTGCAGAAGAACGCAACTGACGGGATGGTGTGTAGATGTCAAGAAGCGAGGATAGGTATTCTGGCGCAGTGTTCAAAACAATCGAAAAGGAAAGAGTAGCAAGCTTGTAATCTATTCTGTCAGAGACAGGCAGCCAGTGCAGAGTGCGGAGGAGAGGAGTGACATGGTCAAACTTTGAGGATTTAAAGATGAGACGTGCAGCGTTGTTCTGAATCTTTTGAAGTCTGTCTAAAAGGTTTTTGGGGATGCCAGCTAAGGGAGAGTTGCAGTAATCAATCCTTGAAAGAACAAATGCACAAATTAGCGTTTTGGTTGCATCAACAGACAGGTAATGACGGACAGAGCTGATTCTACGTAACTCTAGATACGCTACCCTACAGATGTTTGAGATGTGTTGCTGGAAGGTCAGACTCTGATCAAGTGTAACACCGAGACTGCGAACAGTGGGAGAGAAAGGAATGTCAATGTCATTTATCAGGAGAGACTTCGGAAGAGAAGGATCATGGAGAAATTTAGTGGGACAGGCGAGTAGAAGTTCAGTCTAGAAGAAGAAGAAGAAGAAGAAGAAGAAGAAGAAGAAGAAGAAGAAGAAGAAGAAGAAGAAGAGAAGAAGAAGAAGAAAGTGAAACAGAGAGAAAAAGAATTAATAGAAAAAAGAAAAACAAAACAAAACAAAATCAAAAACTGTGCAATTTGTTAAGTGCAGTACTGGGCAAAGAAAATAGTTCACAAGTTTAAATGAGTATAAACATCTTCAGTAATATATTCAGCTAGAATACAGTTTTGATAAATGTTGAAATCAAGGTTAAGTGCAAAGAATCAACCGATTATACCCAGCGAAAACATAAAAAAGATTAGTTAAAACCATAAACATGTTAAAACTGAAAATATCTCCACGTTTATAATGGGACAAACATTAGATAATAATAAAATAGACAAGTAATATATAAATGAATAAATATGTTTATTAAAAATAATTTAAAGATCGGATGAATCTATACCAGAAGGCGCCATTAAATAGAGCCATACACACATGCACGCACGCATACACATATAACACGCGCACACAAACATAAAAAGCAGCTTTGCAAATACCAGACAACCGGCCCATTGACATGATCTGTCTCTTTTGATGGGCTGCTTCCAAAATCTCTTAATATTCCTATGAATAAAGAGATCTCATAAAACATAATAGAACTATACAAGAATTAAAGTTTAGAAATAATAAGCAGTCAAATATGATTATGCACACAAAAATTGAAATAAATCAATGAACAAACCAATAAACAAACAAAATAAATACATGAAGCAGATTCTTCGATGACATCAAGATCAAAGTGTGAATCGCGATCCAAGAGGCTGAAGGCGTTAAAACAAAGAAACAAACAACAAAATCAACAAACAAATCAAATCAAATCAATATTCAGACGTAAAATGAACTCCTTTACTTCCGTCTTGCTCGCCACATCTCATGAGTGCAAGAGCTAAAATAAATGTGTTAAGAGAGAGATATAGACAGACAGACAGACAGACGGACAGACAGACAGACAGAGTCAATGAAGGAGACGTAAAATGAACTCCCTCACTTTGTTGACCCCTCCCCTCGCCACCTGTCACAAGTACGACGGGCTAAAATATGTTTAAAAAACAGAGAGAGGGGGGGGAGAGAGAGAGAGAAAGAGAGGGGAGAGAGAGAGAGAAGAGAGAGAGAGACCGACAGACAGGCAGACAGACAGACAGATAGAGAAGAGACTGAGAGACAGAGACAGGGACAGAGAGACAGAGAAATACAGAGACAGAGATTGACAGAGAGAAGGAGAGGCAATAAGAGAAAGAGGGAGAAGGGAAGAAACAGACAGACAAACAGAGACAGAGAAACTAGAAAGACAGATAATTTTTTTTTAAATTCACCTGCCACACCACTTCTCCAGTTCGAAGTTATCCTAATTGCTCGTTTCAAACAACTGATTACTGGGTACAATAAATCGACCACATACGATCAAAATTATAGCAAGACCTTACGTGTGTGTGTGTCTGTGTGTGTGTGTGTGTGTGTGTGCGTGTGTGTGTGTGTGCGTGTGTGTGTGTGTGTGTGTGTGTGTGTGTGTGTGTGCGCGCGCGTGTGAGTGAGTGTGTGTGTGTGTGTGTGTGTGTGTGTGTGTGTGTGTGTGTGTGTGTGTGTGTGTGTGTGTGTGTGTGTGTGTGTGTGTGTATGTGCGTGGTCGTGTGGTTGTGTATGTTTGTGTGCGTGTGTTGATAACCACAATATTACGACACAGGCAATCAAATAAGAACACATTACCATCATAGATTTAATAATAATAATAATAATGCTAGAGAATACCGATGATATAATAACAATAATAATGATAATAATAATAACAATAATAACAATAATAATAATAATAATAATAATATAATAATAATAATAATAATAATAATAATAATAATAATAATAATAATAATAATATAATAATAATAATAATAATGTTCCTCCTTGTGATCAGATTTTCCGCGTGCTCTGCGTAGAAAACGCTGTATAAAAATATCGTTTTCTTGTTTTCTTGTTACAGTTTCTCTACCGTCAGTGTCATAGGTTCATAAGAGAACTTCTCAAGCATTCGTGTAATCGACTGAGATCTTTCTTTCTTTCTTTCTCTCTTTTTTTTCTTTCTTTCTTTCTTTCTTTCTCTCTTTCTTTCTTTCCATTTCTTGTTCTTTATTTACCTATTTATTCTACTCAGGCGTTTATTTATATTTTATTTCAATACAAATGCAGTTCAGTTCATAATGTTTTATTTTCTTTGACTTTCATTTCAATACAAATGCAACTCTAATCATAACGTTTTATTTTCTGTCAAAGAGACATAATTACAACACATTGCCGCTCAGTGCCGGCCACAATTATAAAGTGGATAGAAATATAATAAAATCACACACACACACACACACACACACACACACACACACACACACACACACACACACACACACACACACACACACACACACACATCACAACACACACACACACACACACACACACACACACACACACACAAACCGCATATTTCAAAATTATGTGCTCACCTCGTAGTGCATCCATCCACAAGTGGATTCCTTTGTCAAGAAGCATGCCCGACTTTTGCATTATGACTATTTTCTGATCTGTTCAATTTTATTTTGAGAGCATGAAGTCGGCGTCCTGATGGGAAAAGTTTCACAATACAACGCAAGGATGTGACTGCTGTCCAAAACGATTGTTTTCACATTTTGTACCATCCATCTCTCATACATGTGATACAGACCCTCATTCCCTTCACTGACTATCTTACTACAAATATTCACGTCATTATTAAAAAATATATTTATTTGTCACCGACACAGACACATAAAAGAAAATGTGAGAATGTTGTCTAAGATTGAACGTAAATACTTGTGAAGCTTTACACGTTCGACCTTTTGTCTATCAATTAAAAGACTGGGGGCAACGCTTTTCTTTTTCTTAAAATCTAATGCTCTTCTTTTTTTTTTCTTTTTTTTTCGTTTTTCGGACTTTCAGATTAAGATTTTCCTTGCACCAAGTGTTGAACCTCTCAACTTCCATAAAATACGTCTTATCATCATTATCATAGTTATGTAATCATTTATTTATCTATTAATGTCTTTATCTGTTTATTTCATTTGTATTATTCATTCATCTATCTATCTGTGTATTTATATGTATCTAGAATTTATCGTTGAACGATTAACGGAAATAAACAGCGGTTCTGCTGTCTTATTCACTTGTTCGTTTGTTTCATTTTTTCATTGATTTATGCATTTATTTGCTCGTATTTTATTCATTCATTCATTCATTCATTCATTCATTCATTCATTCATTCATTCATTCATTTCATTTATGTATACATGTATACATATATATATATATTTGTTTATTTGCTTGTTTATTTATTCGTTTATTCATTTTTTATTCATCTGCTTATTCATCTATTCATTTATTTACTTACTTATGATTTACCGAATGATTTATCCTTTCATTCATTGATTCATTCATTTTTTCACTCATTCATTAATTCATTCATTCATTTACTTAGTTACTTATACGTTTCTTATCCATGAATTTCTTTATTTGTTTATTTGTTTTCAGTTTAACCGGCAAACAAAGCTGCTTCTTTGTATGCATGTAAAATAATATTGCTCTCCGATAAGCAAGAGGCGACGAGAAATCCGCTTGTTTAAATTCTGGGCATTAGGAGGCAGAATCTTGATATACGTACTCCTGAAATCTTTTTATTCGCTACAGTTCATTTTATTTTGTATTATTTTGTTTTTGTGTGTTAGCTTCCTTGTCACCAAAACTTAAAGATCTTTTAAGGCTTTGTTTTCTCTTCACAGATCCTCAACCGAGGCATTATGAGCGCATCACGGTAGCAAGTCAAATCAGCTTACACTTTGAATTTAAAGATACTTGCATCAATGCTCGTATCAAATTCTCTTCAATTGTGGAAAAAAAGAAGGGATTAAACACCATTCACTTTCATTATCTGGCGATAAGGTATCGAGTGTTTCTTGAAAATCACAAAAAGAAAGAAACAAGAAAAGAAAGAAAAAGAGAGAAATAGGGAAAGAAGTAAAGAAAGAAAGAAAAAAGAAAGTTTCATTTCTTACCATTCCCTGCCCCGCCCACTCCCCATCCAGCTCCACTTAACACACGCTTACATTCTAAGATTTTTTTGCTCCATATTCTTATGCTGTGATCGTTCGTTTTATTGGTGCTTTTATTTTCAGTCGACCTGCAGCGAGCATTCATTCATTCATTCATTCTTTCTTTCTTTCATTCATATATTCATTCATTCATTCATTCGTTCATTCTTCATTTCATTCATTCATTCATTCAATCATTCATTCATTCTTTCCTTCATTCGTTCATTCATTTATTCATTTATTTATTGGTTTGTCTGTTCATTTATTAATTTAGATATGTATGTACACACACACACACACACACACACACACACACACACACACACACACACACACACACACACACACACACACACATATATTTATATCTATTTATGTATTTCTGCCATGGTTCGCTCACTTATTCATCCAGTGTTTATTTTGTCGCCAAATGTCAGATGAGAAATACTGATGCAAATTTGCAATGGTTATGTATGTTTCTTCCTCTCGCAACACCTCTCCACCAGACCCTAACTGATGGTCTGGGTGCTAGTGTTTTGGATCAGACCACAAAACCCAGGCCCCAAGTACAGTATGCATTTGGTTACAGATCTCACGGCATCCAAACAGTTGTATCTCGCAACATTCTATCAAACATCCACCTTCATAGGTAAAAGACAAAACGAAACAAAGCAACAACAAAAAAGCAAAAACACAAATAATCACCCAGAAAATTGGATGACGCCGTACTATGGCAACGTACTTTTCCTGTAGACAGCAACCTGTTTTATGCAGAAACAATTCAGTTGTGGGATAAAATCCAATCCTATCCACTCCAATTCAATCTAATACAATGTCTTATTTTACGCAAAGACAGACATTTATTCATTTATGTGTTTATATACCGATTCATTCATTTATCTATTGATTTATCTGTCTATCCGTTCTGTCTCTCCCTGGCCTTTTATCTATCTATCTATCTATCTATCTATCTATCTATCTATCTATCTATCTATCTATGTGTCTATCTATCTATCCATCCATCTATTTATCTACCCATTTATCTATCTACTTATCTATCTAACTATCTATTCTCTATTGTTTATTTATTTATTTGTTTATTCATTTGTCTTTCTTTCTTTATTTGTTTATCTGTTTATTTATTTCTGCCCAATGTGAGAGATGACAAACACTTGTAGCCAATGTCACCTTGACATCAGCTTCTGTGAGAGAATGTTCAATCAGAAGGGCAACCTGATACACTTCCCTTGTGTCCATTTTCATCCGATAAAACTCCATCCTATTTCGGGAAAGAAGATAGACGAGAGACAGAGATAAATAAGACAGAAAGTAAGAACAAGCCAGCGAGCAACAGCGAGAAAGAGAGAGAGAGAGAGAGAGAGAGAGAGAGAGAGAGAGAGAGAGAAAGAAAAGAAAGAAAGAGAGAGACAGAGAGAGAGAGACTGAGAGGATATTGTTGAATCTAAAGTTTCTCATCTGGCCCCTCACCCGCACCCATCCTCGCTCTAATACTCTGCATTTATTACATCTTTATGAAAGTAAAACAGAGATAAGAACCCTCTCTGTCTGTCTGTCTGTACGTGTGTGTGTGTGTGTGTGTGTGTGTGTGTGTGTGTGTGTGTGTGTGTGTGTGTGTGTGTGTGTGTGTGTGTGTGTGTGTGTGTGTGTGTTTCTCTTTCCTTTTCAAAACCTCGTCAAAAGCACACGAGATAGTTTTCTTGCTATGTGTACCTGTCTGTCTGTCTGTCTGTCTGTCTCTGTCTGTCTGTCTCTGTCTCTGTCTCTCTGTCTCTGTCTCTGTCTCTGTCTCTCTTCTCTCTCTCTCTCTCTCTCTCTCTCTCTCTCTCTCTCTCTCTCTCTCTTATGTGTGAATTTATCAGTTTCACAACGTGCCTTAAAATATCAACAAGAGAACAAGAAAAAAAAAGGAAAATTGACTACAAGAAGAAAAAGTAATGATGTGGCCAGAATAAAAAGGAGAAAGAACATGGAGAATGATATAGAAAAAAAGCACAATAAGTGACTTGAAAGTGTTAAAGATCAAACAATTAAATATGATGACATATGGTAATAAAAATGAAAAAAAAATGAAATTTTTAAAAAATGAAATTAATCGAACATTTGAGAGAGAATGTGTGTGTGTTTGTCTGTCTGTTTTTCTGTCTGTTTGTGTGTGTGTGTATAATATATGACATTCACATTGCCTTCAGATCAATTTTCCTTGCTGTTTTGGAAAGGACATGTGCACACTCTTTTATCTGGAATCTTCAATTCTGTTAGCATGGTGTGTTTGTGGCATGGTGATCTGCAGGTGGAAGTGTTGATCAAGATAGCTTTGTGGCAGGTAAGTGGTCATTATGGTTTTAGCTGTTCGCTTTTTGTCTGCATGATAATGTGATCCTGAAGGTATATGTGGATTTAAAGCGACAGACAGTCCAAGGAACCCTGGATTGATGGCAAGATATTGACTCATACAAGATTTCTCCACTTCAGGCCTTTTAGTTCGCTACTGACCGTCACGTCTTTTTCCCCCGCCACACCCATGAAGGTACAAGGTACAATTGGTTAGATATAACAATAAATAAGACAGTAATTTGACTCTAATGATTATCTGTTTTTGATGCAACTATTTGTAAATGATGGTGGTGGATCTCTCTCTCTCTCTCTCTCTCTCTCTCTCTCTCTCTCTCTAAACACACACAGAGACACACAGACAGACAGACAGACACCAACACACACCACACAAACACACACACACACACACACACACACACACACACACACACACACACACACACACACACATTGTTTGGTGCAGAAAATGAGACGGAAGAGTACGTGCCCTCCGTTTTGGCTGCACGTTTTGCACGGATGTGAATCTCGCTCAAGCAAAACTTTGACCCCCAATCTATCCAAATGTGAATAGGTTCGGGACTTCTTTGAAAGCTGGGGAAAGTGAATCAGCGAAAGAGAGGGGACAGGCATTGCCCTTAAACGCTGTTCTCGAAAAAAGTTCGGATGTCTACCATCTCACGCCCCTACGACGCCATGGTTATGGGACAATTTTTGCTATTCATATAGTAATATCAGATGACTAGAGAAACACATTTACAAAAGAAGACGCAAACAAATGTTAGTTTAACAAACAAAAAACAAAAACAAAAACACACACACACACACACCACACGCGCACACATGCACACACACGCACACACACACACACACACACACACACACACACACACACACACACACACACACACACACACACACACACACACACACACAGAGGGAGAGAGAGACTGAAAGACACAAGGATAGAAAAAGAGATGGACAAACACTTGGCAACTGTAATTGAAATGTGTACATATTCTTTATTTTAAAATATTATTAAAATATTATACAAGGGCAATAATCATAACAGACAACCGAAAGACAATGTTTCCATCTGTAAAACCATTTACCATGCCATGAAACCTACAGTTACATTAAAACATCCACATAATTTTGATCAACTGAAGATCTGTGAGTCCTTATTCTAGAAAACTGAATAAATAACAAATATCTGGTATATAAGAAAGTAAAGACATTAAGAGTTAAAATACAATGTGATAAAAATCTGATAAAATCAAACAAAATAAAATGAAATAGAGAATTATCCAACCTTTCTGCTGCGTAAATTTTATTCAAGCACTGCGAAGTCCTCACACCCTAAGAGCAAATATGTCAGACTATCTGGACTTTATCGGTCATATTATAATTTATTGCTCACATCTTTTTGTTTTTACATTATTTGCTTTTGGTTTCACGTCTAACATCTCATTTGTCAACATAGAAGTGTACTCCACTGCAAAAAAATGTTTTCCAACTACTAATAGTCTGGATATGGATTTATAAAATAAACAAAAACGTTACATCGAAGCAAAGATATATGAAAATGAATGAAAACGGTTAAAACGATCTTAACAGATTAAATTCAAATAAGAGACAAAAAATAAAAAGCAAGCAAAAAGAACAAGTTCAAAAAAAAAAGTTAAGACAACCAATCATTCAACCAACCAGCCAACCAACCATTCAACCAACCAACCAACCGATCATTCATCCAACCAGCTGACCAAACAGCCGTCTGATCATTCCAATCAAGAAATCAGCCAACGAACGAAACAAAAGAAGGCACCGCAAGCACACTCACAAATAAACAAACACAGGCACACTTAAAACAAACCACATCCAAAACGCATCCACAAGGAACGTCTTCCTCTGTGGACGAGGCTCTTTGTTGGCGACCAGAGACATGGACAGAGAGATCGGTAACTCACTCAGCGGCGAATACCTTGGTTCATGTAATAGAACAGCGGACTCAAGATCTGATGTATCGCGCTCATTCCCAGCCTGCAATACAAACGCTGGCCTGCACGCTGCACGCTGCACGCTGCACGCCCTACTGCTCCAATCATTTTGACGATGTCAATGTTGTAAACACACCAACTCCCACCACCACGTCCACCCCCTCCCACCATGAATTTGTACGTTCATCGCGCTTTGCGCATCTCAAAGAGTCTGTCAAAAATGTTCTTTTCTTTGGTGAGAGATTTGGGTGGAATGCATGTGGAGATGACCTGGTTCCATGAATCACTCGTGAACAAACTCGAAACCTCAACCCTACTCTGCGCACGCGTTCAGTGTATCTCTATGACGCAGCCTGTAGTTTGATGTATCAAAGAGCTACAGGCCACTGAACACAGAACAAAACCACATTTTGTGTAGCTCTGAGATATACTGCATACACACACATGTTAACCACTGGCGCCGATCTAGTCATACAGTGATCATCAGCGAATTCGTGTAAAAGTTGCCGGTTTTTCTGTCCATGTCTCTGTGTCGATACACAAATATTATATATTGTTACACAAGCAGTTATTACATCATTGGAGTGAATATAACACAATCATACGGGATGGAGCCAGAGATCCCCTGATGTTTACAGAGCTGCATGAAAACAATAATAAACAGGAGGCAAAACTGTGGCGGTAGTCGTGGTACTCAAGAAAACCTTGCCCATAACGGGATTTTCGTGACAGTCACAATCACGTCACGAACGAATCAATCACAACGAGAGATGGAGTCAGGAGGAAAAAAACAAAACAAAAACACTGTTACAATGAACGCAAGCACGTTTTGTACACGCTTTTCCAATGGCTTCCAAAACAAAAACAAAGACACTAAGAGACAAACCCTCACTCGTTACAAAACTCCTTTCTCATAAAATGGTGTTGATATATCTAATCTGTTGTTTGCAGGGAATATTTTCATCATTATCTAGTTGAATTTCTCATCACTATTTCATCATTAGCGATGCAAAAGGTCGGTCATCTCGTCTGGTCGATTTTTGTATATCTACAAACATATCGCACGGTGGAGGTGTACTGATAAGCTGCGATTTTCGGTGTAATATGCTACAGACTCTCTGGTTATTATTGACAGAACGTGTTCTAAGATATACTCGTTTCACTGAGACAAAGTCTCAAAATGTCTACAGATCAAAACAAGCCAGTCAGCACGGGTTATCACAATTCATTTTGGAGAAGGAGAAGAGTAGGCTGCTTTCGTGGAGTCGGTGGAAAGTTAGGAGTTGAGCGGTGCCAAGTCAAGACGACATGATGATAGTTCTCCACACAACAGCCACGCAAACACTCAGCAAGGCAGATAACTCAAGTTGAATGGAAGCGGAACCAGACCCATGCCAGCTTCCGTCATGCGAAGAGGGTGATGGTTGCCCCTGACGGGATACGGGCTGAAACACAATCGGAGACAATCTAAAATGAAAATGATGTACAGACAGTGCTTGCGATGTTAGTAACAGATTAAATCTTTCTGCATTTTAACTTGTTAATAGATACTCAGGACGCCAAGGCCACGTTCACATGCAACAATGTCATTTTACAATATTTTCGGATTTTCTTAATGTCTATAATTAAAGTTGAAAATGAAATAACAAATCCATGAAATAAAATATGAAATTAAAGTATATGGTCTATCTCTCAGAGCCCCCAGTGGTTTTTGGCTTTTCTTAACTTGATTTGTCTATGCCTTTTCTTTATTTTTCTTCTTTTTTTGTATCCATTTAAATATGGGAGAGTATTTCATATCGACCACAAGGGGAAGTGTATCTGTCTGTGACAAAAAAGTGTTAGCAAAATTTTCTCAATTGTTCATGGGCAAATCATTACCAGATCTGGGTCTAAATTGTGAACTAGTGAGAAATCGTGAATGCATGAATCTGGAGTTTATGTCTCCTACATGGATGAAAAAGAGGCCTAGCATCAGCAGTTTTTCAAGAAGGTGCGTGTGAACAGCACTTTCTCGGGAACCTCAGACAATATTAAAATTCTGTTTTCACTTTTGTGACAGTCCTTCATTGTCCATGTTTCGCTTTTCATTTTGTCTTATTTTATCTTCTTTTTTAAGATCGCAATGACTTCAACAAGCAGGCCTACAAAATCGAGATTTTCGGGTCGGAAGCAACAAACAAACAAACAAACAAAATCAAATCGGTTTTTCTTAAGTTTGTGATTGGACATATTCAGTCTGTGGAAGAGTCACTGTATACATGCAAGTAATTGAAATTGTTGCAAAAATGATCAAGCCATATAAATCAAATTCTTATACTGACGTTTGTGAGAACAAAAACATCTCTAATAAAAAATGAAGTGAACATTATCGGTTTCCAGGCACTTTAATGGCACCGTGAGTCGGACTCTCGAATGGCAGAGCTTGGATGATCTTGGCTTCATCTCAGGTCACAACCAAAGTATTTTGTGTCAAAGCTTTCACACTATTTTACCCACTATTATGATGTTTAGATTGGTTGACATTGACAAATTTTCAGAATCATCTATATCTTCGTGATTACATTGCATCAGTCCAAAACTCTTAAAAATTCCAGGAATCGATTTTCTTTATAAGCTTCGGAACAGATGTTCTTCACTATAACAGTACCGATTTAATTTCTTCTTTAATACGCTCGTACTTATGTGACACAGTTAGGCTTAATGGCCAAGAGACTAACATTATAATATAAAAAGGACACGATTTTGAATGTATTTCGCTGCTTCAAAAACTGAGCTTTGACGCATCAGTAGATAGACACTGAGGAGAAAGTTACGTCATGCGTTCCCCGACAAATTCATTGTTAAATCTGTATCAAAATATCAATATCAAAACATATTTTCTCAGTTTTCCAAATTACATTTATTCCAGAATTTCTGCAAATGTTACGTACCTTCAAATACAGGACACAACACACTTCTTTGCCGGAAGAAATGTCAGATAAGGCGCCCACAAGCTAACTTCGTTCTCACTCTTTATCAGAAATTAATTCATCAAATCTGCACGTTTTTATTCCATCGTTCTATTGTTGCAACACTTCACATAATACTCTAGAAGGAACAATACGCTTCATATTAAGACTTGGAGCTAGCGAGCATCAAGGGCCACAGATAGTCACAATAACAGAATCACAACGTAAAACTATTAACAGTCAAGTTTGTCACACGTATCTGCCTTCTCCCCATCATTTTCCCCTTTTATTATATCATTCCATTCGCTATTCTTACCTTTAACGAATCAGCTCAATGAATCAGTTGTGTAGATAAGATTGCAGTGTGTTATTACGCTGCGTGGAGTTTTGCGATGAGAACAGTGTGTGTTATAAACGAATAATTGTTTTCCTGCAATAAATGTATGATGAAGAAACATTTTTAGACTAGCTTGACAGCTCGTTTTATTATCATTTTTTAAGTAATTAAACAATGAGTGTGTTTTTAGTTGCTTGCCTCGTTCTTGGATTATGAAAACATTTGTATATTTCTTCGTTTTACTATTTACTTTTTTGTATGTTTTCATATATTGCCCAAAGTGCTAATTTCTGACAAATGAATGCGGATAAAACTAAGTAAACTCATAGACAGATAATCTTAATAAATAAATAAATAAATAAATAAATAAACAAACAATGTAAAACCAAAGAAATAAGAGGGAAGCAGGGAGAATTTTTATAATATAATCAAAGGACATAACTCTTGAGAATTATCTCCCATGTTGTATAGAACTTCTCAAATCTAACACAGTTTGTGCTACCCATTCAGCTAGCATAGAAGCAGATACAAAGTACAAAAACAGTAAGCCCAGAACACTCCTCAAAATCTTTTGAGGAGTCTTTTGAACTTACTGTTTTTGTACTTTGTATCTGCTTCTATGCTAGCTGAATGGGTAGCACAAACTGTGTTAGATTTGAGAAGTTCTATACAACATGGGAGATAATTCTCAAGAGTTATGTCCTTTGATTATATTAAACAATGTAAAGAAAGCGTCTGTTATAACGTTCTGATGTTATAACAGAAATAGATGCAATGAAGCTAAGGAAGCTTGGTTGAAAACAAAATGCAAAGAAATAGAAGACCAACACAAAACGGGTCCTCAGGGTATGTACAGACGAATTGAATAAATTGTGCACAGGAAAAATACATGCACATCAACTGGTTGCTTCAAATCGACAGATGGTACGATTCTCATGGAAAAATACAAAATATTAGACAGATGGGGAGAGTACATTAAAGACCTTTTTGAAGATGACAGAAACGCAAAACACATTATAAGAAATAACTTTGAAGGACCACCCATAATGAAAGATGAAGTTAGAGCAGCACTGAAAAAGATGAAACCAGGAAAAGCCCCAGGACCAGACAACATTACCACAGAGATGATTGAAGCCCTTGAGAAATTCGGTATAGAAAAAAATAACAATCCTCCTAAATGAAATTTACGACACTGGAAAAATCCCTAAAGATATGTCAAAATCAATTTTCATTGCACTTCCAAAGAAGACAGGGGCTATAGAATGCAAACTCCACCGCACAATCAGTTTGATGAGTCATGTAACCAAGATCCTATTAAGAATAATCATGATGAGGACGAGGAATAGAATCAAAAGAGAAATAGCAGAAGAACAGTGTGGATTTGTGGAAGGGAAAGGAACTATTAATGCCTTATACATCCTAAGAACTATCATAGAGAGATCAATCGAGGTGAACAAGGATTTATATTTATGCTTTGTTGACTATACCAAGGCTTTCGATCGGGTAAGACATGAAGAATTGATCAACCAAATAGAAAGACTCAATATTGATGGAAAAGATCTACGAATAATCAGAAATATGTATTGGGAACAAACAGCAGCAATAAGAATAAAAAACGATATAAGCTCTTTCCAAAACATCAAAAGAGGAGTCAGACAGGGTTGTGTTTTGTCACCAGATCTGTTTTCGCTTTATAACGAAAACATCACGAGAAACCTAGAGGAAGACCCTGGATTAAAGGTTGGAGGAAAAATGATAAACAACATTCGATACGCAGATGACACCGTGCTAATTGAAGAAAGTGAAAGGGACTTACAAAACCTTGTGAATATACTTGAAATAGAAAGCATAGGTAAGGGGTTGGAACTAAACAGCAGGAAGATTGAAGTCATGGTGATCAGTAAAAAACGTGAATCCTCCTCTCATGCAAAATAACAGCAAACGGCACAACCTTGAGACAGGTTGATAGATTTAAATACCTGGGAACGATCATTTCACCAGACGGCAGATGCACATCAGAAATAGCCAGCAGAATCGGCCAAGCCAAAACAGCATTCAAGAAGATGGAAAGCATTCTTACCAACAAATGCCTATCAATTAACATCAGGAAGAGAGTTCTTGAATGTTATATAGAACCAATACTGTTATACGGTTGCGAGGCGTGGACAATCAACAAGCAAAGCCAGAACAAGATTGAGGCAGCCGAGATGTGGTTTCTAAGAAGGATGTTGAGAGTTCCATGGACAGCAAAGAAAACAAACGAGACAGTCTTGATGGAGGCAGACACAAGTAGATCATTCATAAGGAAGATTAGGAAAAGGCAGGCAGTATTCATAGGCCATTTTATGAGGAAAGGGGAATTGGAACACCTGGTCACAACGGGAAAGCTGGAGGGAAGGAAAGCACCGGGTAGACCCAGGGAGAAGATACTAGAGGGACTTGCAGAGTGGCTGAAGACAAGGAGGGTGGAAGAGATGCTTGAGGCAACAAGAGATAGAGACAGAAGGAAGTCCATAATCGCCAGCGCCATGCGGCAAGGCACCTGATGATGATGATGATGTCGTCCTGCCGGCAATTTCTTTTCAGCTTAACGAAGTGCGTGCCCTTGTGGATAAAGCACCTGTCTAGGGTGCCAGAAGCCCAGGTTCCAATCAAGGATCGGACTGGGATTTTCTGTCCCCCTCCACTAGCGCTAAAATGATGGTCTAGTCTTTCAGGAGAGATGATAAACCGTGGTCCTGAGTGAAGTATATACCCAGTGTACGTAAAATGGCTGGCGGCGATGAGTTCTCCCCGGAGAAGCAGCCTAAATTTCACATGATAAATCCATTGTGACTAAAACACACACACACACACACACACCACACACACACACACACACACACACACACACACACACACACACACACACACACACACACACACACACACACACACACACAACACAAACAATAGTTTATACTGACCGCCTTGGTGACAACGCTATAATCGCACTTGTTGCTGTTCCGGACCATGGATTTAACTAGCTTAGCCACCAAAATGGAGGCCCCAGGTATTTCGTGATCTGAACAGGACCCACTTAGATGTAGCTGGATACATTGCAGGGTGCGTCTCATGTCACTGTCAACAAAATACATAGATACTTATAAACATTTGAATAAATAAATGAGTGTGAATAGATAAACAAATATATTAAGCAAATATGCAACTAGTAAGTTAGTAATAACTTAGCAAATGAGCACGTGATGGAAAAGGTCAGGATTCTATGCATACATCAGAACTCAGAATATAAGGTTGTGAGATCAGTCAAGCCCAAGCTGAACACTGACAGAATATGAAAAGTCCGGGAGGTAGTGGACATAGTGAAGGAAAGCCTTAAGTTCAACGGAAAATAGGACACACATAAACCAATGGAAAGAGACTACGATCAAGAAAATAGAAATGGTGGTCAAAAGCAAAGTGAAAAGCAAGGATGGGCATGTTAATACAGGAGTTTTAGAAGGAAAAGGATACCAAAATAATCCAGAAGGTAGTCCTGTAAGACCAACAGGGTTAGTGGACAACATGGCAATGTGCAGTCCAAAGAAGTCTAAAGCTGAATGACATCTGGCATATCGCCCTTCTCAAGATCAATTTCATCCTCAGATCTATATGACCTCCTGCCATCGAAGGCAAATCTGATGCAATTGCGGGTGGTGCGAGTGGTGGAGAAATCAGATGACCCTGTGTGCCCACTCTGCCAATGCAAATAAAGAATGTAATATGTCCTCAGCTCCTGCAACATATCGCTAACCCAAGGAAGGTATACATACATACAGACACAATCCAATAGTCAAAGGGTTAGCACAAGCAAACGCTAGGGGGAAACCACGCCCCCAGAAGCTTCAGCAATCCTCTACACGGCAGGAGGCAGCAAACTGTGGCCTGAAAAGGTTGTGACATTCGTAGCATAGAAGCAAGATCTGCTGGATGGAGCGGATGACTGAAAGTGCACAGCAGATCTTCCAGAATGGAAAAAAACAAAAACAAAACAAAAAACAAAGAAAAAATACCCAGAAATCAAAAGTAAAAGTGGCATGAAATCGGATATAGTTCTCCACTCCAATTCATCAACACAAATGATTCTAATCGAACCCACTGGGCCGTATGACAGTAAAACTGACAATCTATAAGACCGAAAATTTTACCAGTCCAGCCAGCAACATGAGGAAATCCGACCTTCATGACAAAGTCCATGCCATACAAGTTGGAGCAAGGAGATTAGCAGGTACATCTGCCTATGACCTTATGAAACAGCTCTCGATTTCTAGGAAGGAGAGGACTACAGTCTTAAGGCGATGGAAGAAGCAGCTGAAACGTGTTCCAGGTGGGTCTGGTCAAGGAGAAACAAAGCCGAACTTCATGCAGCTTACAATGTTTGCTCTATGCTGCACTTGTCCACAGTTTAGTGGTCACCACGTCTGTCACAAGGGTCACTTGACTTTGAGAAACTCTCCAGCTAGAAGGCACGGTTCCAACCCTAGTAGAAAACAAAGCGACAGCAGAGACCTCTGACCACCTTGGAGGTGAGGGCTCAAATCCGGGTGAAAATAAATGGCGACAGCAGAAGGCATCCAGAAGTGATGATCTGGATGCAGCATGGCCTTTTTAGCCTGTATGGCGCTTAGAACTGCTGTCCAGCTCTCCTCAGAGTTTCTCATTATACTATACATTATTTTGTTTATCTAATTATTTGTTTGTTTGTTTGTTTGTTTATCTATTTAACTATTTACCTATTTATCTATTTGTTTATTTTTCTGTTTGTGTGTGTGTGTGTTTGTGTTTTTCTATCTAAATAGATAAAGAATATTTTTTGACAAAGGCTGGTTTGGGTATTGTAATTGCTCCGTGTTACATGAAAATGTTAAAATTAACATGGATACGAAAATTACACAATAATAGTTATGACCACAAATGTTCTTTCATTTGTTATACAGAATATTGTTCCAACGCCGCAGATGCTTTGGAATGAAAACAGATTAAAACTGATCATGGCCAGTTTTGAAAACCTGGCCAGCTTCAGGGTCAAACTCGGGACTCTGCGTTATTAGCATGGCGCTCTAACCAACAAAGCTAACTCACATTCTAATGGTTTCAACATTTCTGACAACAGCGTTGTGAAAAGTAATTTATGTAAGCTTATACCCGAAGGAAAGAGATAATACAATAAACGGATCGTGGGACAGTGGCCACATGAAGTCTGTCTGAGATGAGTTTCAAGATGGTGTTCATGCACAGTGTGACCACACTTAGCCTCAAAGATGAGACCAACTCTTTCTGAGATGTGTTTCATGACAGTGTTCATGCACATTGTCACAATATGGTCAATCTACTTTTGAATGACAATGGTGTAATTTTGGGAAATGATAATAAAAGTGACAAGATATTTTTGCTTCGTGGAATTTTGCATTCATTAGTGCCGTTTAAAAACCATAAAACATACACTAATTGAATATAAAACAACAACAACAACAAAAAGCAAAAACAAATCAACCCGTGAAGTAGAACTGTACCACCATAAGGTAATATGAACATGTATAAACTCAAGACATCCTTACTGGCCTGAGTCCTATTGGCCCTATACCCTAAAAATGCATAACGAATCTTCACTACTTTACGTGTTACGAGAATGCTGAACATTGCCATTTGTCCAACTCCATTCCCTCTTTGTTTCATGAAAAATGAAATATGCTTCTAACTTCTAACCCTAACCTTACCTAACACGAATACGAAATGAACCGTGGGTCACATGCCTGTCAGGTAGCTTGGAAGCTGGCTCTATCCAGGGACGGAATGACTACTCGTTTTTGTAGAAGGGGAATTCAGTTTAAGACGCTTTCTCTCTTTTACCGTAAATGAGTCAGCATGTTAGTAGCTGTCCGTATCACTAAAGCCTTACTTGAAAAACTGAGTAACTGGAATTGAGATCGTGGCATGGTGGCTGTAATTAATGTTATCCTAAACCATTGGATACAATATTTCCAGAAGTCAGTTTTGAAAAGTTGACTAAAGGACTATGGAAACGGATATTATTTCCTAAATGTGATACTTGCTTCTGACCTGTGGTGTCTGTACTTTACAAAGACATGCTACTGGAACATAAGATTTATTTCACTGCTCTGTTGTCACCTAAAGGGTTCCTGCGATAATTGTGTTCGTGAGATCATGATTTGAAAGAACTCTTAAACCACAAAAAAAAGATCACCTGTTTATACGACTGTTCTTAATAATCAAAAGAGACTATCAAACTGTTTTGTATGATATGCAAAAGTACTTGTAGATTGTTAAGAGGAAAATAAAAAAGCAAGAATGTGTGAGAGAGAGAGAGAGAGAGAGAGAGAGAGAGTGTGTGTGTGTGTGTGTCTGTGTGTGTGTGTGTGTGTGTGTGTGTCTGTGTATGAGTGTGTGTGTGTATGTGTGTGTGTGTGTGTGTGTGTGTGTGTGTGTGTGTGTGTGTGTGTGTGTGTGTGAGTGTGTGTGTGTGTGTGTGCGTGTGTTATTCACCCTCTCTCTCTCTCTGTCTCTCTCTCTCTCTCTCTCTCTCTCTGTCTCTCTCTGTGTCTCTCTGTGTCTCTCTCTGTCTCTCTCTGTCTCTCTCTCTCTCTCTCTCTCTCTCTCTCTCTCTCTCTCTCTCTCTAAGTCCGTGCGTTTGCATGTCTATGCAGTGAACAGAAAAACAATCAAACAAACAAACAAACAGATCAATGAACAGACAAGCAGACAGAGAAACAGACCTGCAAAACTGGCCTATAGGCCTGGGGTCATGTCTGGTGAGGAGGGTGACTGTATTTGAAGTGTTCATGTAGCGCTGTAAACACCGGTTGGTGGATGGCCCCGCATTCGTCAGGCACGTCTGATGAACCGAGTACGCTGTTACACAAAAGATCAGCAGGCATGAGTTAGAGCAAGGCAACATTTCTAACTGTACATCGGCTGTTTTAATCTGCTTATGTGTCAGCATGGGTGTCATGGAGGAGAAATAGTTGATAGTCAGCAACGAGCTGGAAGGTTTGATGAGAAATATCATGCGACAGCAAAGTCTCTTTTACACCGTCAATCCAGGTCTTTCTTGGTCTGCCTCTCGTTTTGAATCCAGGTATCGTTTTGTTTAATGTTTCTGGAGCTAGCTGGTGTAGTTGCATTCAGATCAGATGAAAAAAACCCACTCAAGTCGCTGCTGATGAATACGACGGTGGAATGTTGTTCCGATTAATTCTCTCATCTTGATGTTTCTGTTCATACCCTCTATGGTTTTGCTGACAGTTCTTCTCAAAGAAGGCACCTCTCAAGCGATCATTTTAGTAATGTGCATCAACAAGGCATTGAACAGTTCTATTCAGTGTCCTAACAACAGTTTACATTTTTGTGTGCTCTTCCCCTCTCTCGCTTCTCTCTCTTCCGTCTTCACTAGTTACCAAGAGTACGAGTAGCCCCTGAAGTTATAAGAGAGTCAGATGATAGAAATTCTAACTTTTCTTGGTGCTGACATCATGAGAGTGGTGCCTAACTCTCCCTTCTTGTCGCTGTTCTTTCCCTAATCCTGAATAGGATCAAGTACCCATGTAAAGCCGTGTGGACTTGAGGCAGAAGGCATAAAGGTTGGGGTTTTTTTTTCTAAGGCGATATTTCACCCATGCAAAACTTCTACTGTCGGATCTCTACCTCTACACCAACCAGCCTTTTGTTTCTTGTTTTGTTTCGTGTTGTTTTGTATTGTTTGTTTCAATTTCTCGTTAAATGGACCTCATTTGCAGGGAGCGTTCCAGTATTTTTTTCATTTGTTGTTTGTGCTTCATTTTTTTCTTCGTTGATCTTTTCTTTCTTAACATTAGTCGTTAATTTTACACGGTAAACTAACAATAAAGGTTCAGTATTGACGGAAAGGATCTAAGAATGATAAGGAATATGTATTAGAAACAAACAGCAGCAATGAGAGTAGAAAATGATACAAGCTCTTTCCAAAATATCAAAGGAGGGGTTAGGCAGTGGTGTCTTCTGTCAATAGATTTGCTTTCACTTTACAATGACACCATCATGAGAAACCTAGAAGAATGCCCTGGGATAAAGCTTGGAGGAAAAATGTCAAACAATCTTTGTTATGCAGACGACACTGTTCTAATTGCAGGAAATGAAAAAAGACCTAACAATCCTGGGACTATAATAGAAATAGAAAGCAGATATAAACAGCTGAAGCTACATAGCAAGAAGACTGAAGCCATGGAAATCAATAAAAGGCAAGAAATCCCCTCATGCAAAATGACAGCAAATGGCACCACATTGAGACAAGTTGATAAGTTAAGTGTCTGGGAACGGTCATCTCACCAGATGACAGATACACATTAGAAATGGCCATCAGCCAAGCTAAAACAGCTTTCAAGAAAATGAAAAGCATCTTTCCTAACAAGTGTGAAATAGAACCGATATTGTTGTACGGGTGTTAAGCGTGGACAGTCCATATGCAAAGTCAGAACAAAAATGAGGCAGCTGAAATGTGGTTTCTAAGAAGAATGTTGCGTTCCATGAACAGCAAAGAAAATAAACGAGACAGTTTTGAAAGAGGCAAGCAAATAGAACATAAATGAAGAAAATTAGGAAAAGATTAGCAACTTTTGTAGGACATTTTATAAGGCAAGGGAAATTTGAGCACCTAATCACAGCAGGAAAGCTGGAGGGAAAAAGAGCACCAGTTAGGCCCAGGAAGAAAATATTGGACGGACTTGGGAAATGGATGAAGACAGACAGGATGGGAGATGTACCTGCAGCGTCAGAAGATAGAATCGTTTGGTGATCACCAATGCCACGCAGCAGGGCACATGATAGTGATAATGATGATGATGATTATGATAATGATGATGATGATGATGATAACATATATATATTATATATATGGCAGCAATCAAGTCGGTGAAAAGCATTCCTACCAACAAATGCCTATCAATTAACATCAGGAAGAGAGTTCTTGAGTGTTCCATAGAACCAATACTGTTGTAAGATTATGAGGCCTGGACAGTCAACACGCAAAGTCAGAACAAAACTGACTCAACCGAAATGTGGTTTCTAAGAAGAATGTTGAGAGTTCCATGGACAGCAAAGAAAACAAACGAGACAGTCTCGAAGGAGGAAGACACAAGAAGATCATTAATAAAGAAGATTAGGAAAAGACAAACAACGTTTATAGGACATTTTATGAGGCAAGAGAAATTAGAGTATCTGGTCACAACAGGAAAGCTGGAGGGAAAGAGCACAAGGTAGCCCCAGGGACAAAATACTGGACAGACTTGCAGAGTGGCTGAGGACAGAGAGGGTAGGAGATGTACTTGCTGCATCAAGGGAGGGATTCGTATGGGGGGCCATGATCGCCAATGCCATGCGGCAAGGAACATGACGATGATAATATATAACATTTCCTTATAAACACTTTTTTGCTTTCATCTATCACTATCTGTCTCCTCTTTTTCCGCCGCTCTGCAGATTTCTCATTTCACCCTTCCTCCTCTTCCTCCTCCCTTTCCCCTCTCTTCCCACCCCACCATGACCTCTTTGTCATGTATATTCTGTATGTTACGTAGTGTGCATATGTCAACAACATTTTATCATAAGTATAATTATGATTTGATATCATTTTCGTAACCATTCTGTATGTTTGATGTCCGTTTGTTGTAAAACAAAAAAATGAATACAAAAAAATTGTATCAACAAAACAAAAAAAAGATCTCTCTGTCCTACTGCCCATCTGCCCGATACCTCGCACTAACATCAACACAATGAAGGACACGTCGGATATCATGTCTGCACTGTTAATTTACTCGTGAATAGTATGTTCAAAGATCGCAAATATGGGACAAAGGGGAAATCGAACTGTTTCTTCAGGTCAGGATTAATACATATGCATGAGTAACACGTCTGCCAAAAGTATCAACCAGTCACCAGCCGGTTCGGTCTAAGATGAAGTCGTATGTAGAAACACACACTCATGCACATAGAGAAGACAGCAAGTGAAGTAAAGGGGGAACACATGGTCAATATAAACACGTCAATTACCGCACAGACCTGCCGCTTTCATCAAAGTAAACAACCAAGCCTTACTCATGACAAAGAAAGCGGGTAGAGTCTGAACTGATGTGATGGAGCAACATGCTTTTTTACGAAGCAGTAAAAATGGGGGCAAAAAAGAGATGGAGGTTGATGCAGACAGGAGAGGGGTGGTGGTAGGAAGACAAAGGGAGAAGAGGGGGAGAGAGAGAGAGAAAGAGAGATTGTTATTGTTATTGTTGTTTAAAGCCCAGCCGACTGCATAGAGCCATATCAGGGATATAATCGCCTCAAAACATACAAAACTTCAACAGGAAAAAACAAAACAAAAAGAAAAGTAAGTACACATATCAATGCATTCGCGCACATAATGTAATGCAATGCCCCCGGCTTTGACCATTCCGTTCAATTTATCGCACAGGGCATTTAAAAAAAAAACACCTGAATATAAATTTAAGCATACCTAAGGACACCAAAACATATAAAAACGGGCCATAAATTACTCAAATTGTTTCCGCATATCTCACCGCACTAGAGCCAAAAATGCACTTAATACATGTACCCAATTATCGATCCCAAGAAAAAGTAGGCTACGTAAGACTTTATCGAACACATACAGGTGAATGGACCAGCAAGGCAGATAATGACAGGAAAAAATGACAGAAAGCCAAGGAGGAAGAAAGAAACTTTAAGAGTGATAGAAAAGAGGAAATTTCTAGCACAGAATTTCCAAAAGGTGGGGATACTATTTATACTGAAAAAGAGAGAGAGAGACACTGCGTGTGTATGAGAAGAGAGGAGAGAGAGAGAGAGAGAGAGAGTATGTGTGTGCATGTGTGTGTGTGTTTGTGTGTATGTATGTATGTGTGTGTGTTTGTGCATGTATGAGAGAGGGCGAGTGTGTGTGTGTACGTGTGTG
The DNA here is from genome assembly GCA_030674185.1 of Monoplex corrugatus. Taxonomy (NCBI): domain Eukaryota; kingdom Metazoa; phylum Mollusca; class Gastropoda; order Littorinimorpha; family Ranellidae; genus Monoplex; species Monoplex corrugatus. Next base: position 44,590,241 of record CM060312.1, on the reverse strand, counting down.
CATGTGTATAAGAGAGAGATAGAAAGAGAGAGAACCCGGAATTCAGAACTCAGAACTCATGGATGAAATACAAACGCATGGATGAAATGGGGCGAAGGGATCCGGGTTTTGACAATTCCATACATCTGTCATATTTACACATACATATATATTCCAGTGTGTGTGACAAAAGAAGAGAAATCAAGAAAGTCAAAAATACAACAGACGGAGCCCTAGCCTACAGAAACATCCACAAAGAAATCAGAAAAGGCATGAGGGAGGCCAAAGAAGGATGGATACAAAATAAATACACAGAAATAGAAGACAGCCTAAACAAGAACAACAGCATAAAGGCGTACAAAGTGGTGAAAGAACTCACCACACAGAGACAGGCAAGGATCAGTACCATTCAAGACAAACAAGGAAAGTGCCTGACAGAAGATAAAGAAATCATCCATAGATGGACAGAATACTGCTCTGACCTCTACAACCACCAGACACAGGGTGACTCAACTGTCCTTACATGCCAGGAATCAACAAATGACGATGACCACCCTATTCTACGCGAAGAAGTCGAAACAGCAATACGATCGCTGAAAGATGGAAAAGCTGCTGGAGTGGACAACATCCCAGCAGAACTGATCAGGCATGGAGGGGAGGCAGTGACTGACATCCTCTGGAAAATCTGCAACAAAATCTGGCAGACGGGAGAATGGCCGACACCTTGGACCCAGTCACTAATCATCACACTTTCCAAGAAAGGCAATTTACAACTATGCCAGAATTACAGAACGATCAGCCTTATCAGCCATGCTAGCAAAGTGATGCTGAAAGTCATTTTGAACAGACTGAAACCACAGCAGAGGAGATCATTGCCGAAGAACAAGCGGGATTTCGCAGTGGTAGAAGCACAACAGAACAAATATTCAATCTCAGAGTCCTATGCGAAAAATACAGCCAACACCAACAGGACATCTACCACGTTTTTATCGACTTCAAAAAGGCATTTGATAGAGTATGGCATGAAGCACTGTGGGCCACCATGAGGAAGTACAACATGGGAAGGAAGCTTATTGACACCATCACACAGCTATACGCAAAAGTGAGCAGCGCAATGCTTGTTGGGGGCACAGTGGGGGACTGGTTTCACACATCAGTTGGAGTTCGCCAGGGCTGTCTCCTCTCTCCAACCTTGTTCAACATCTTCCTTGAGCGCATTATGACGGATGCCCTTGAAAACCATCACGGCTCAGTCAGTATTGGAGGAAGGACAATCACCAACTTGAGATTTGCCGACGACATCGATGGGTTGGCTGGAAATGAAGACGAACTTGCCAACCTGGTGAAACACCTGGACGAGACATCATCCAGATATGGCATGGAGATCAGTGCCGAAAAGACAAAGTTGATGACAAACAGCACAAAACCAATAGAAAAGAAGATTACAGTCAGCGGGAGTGAGCTGGAAACCGTGGCTCAGTTCAAATATCTCGGAGCCATTATCAGTGAACAGGGATCGAAAACCGAAGTTCTTGCAAGAGCAGCACAGACAACAGCAGCACTAGCCAAGCTGAAGCCCATCTGGAGGGACAAAAACATCGCCCTCACTTCCAAACTGAAGCTAATGCACGCATTGGTCCTGTCAATCTTTCTCTACGCGTGCGAGTCATGGACACTAACAGCAGAACTGCAAAAGAAGATCCTGGCAGTAGAAATGAGATGCTTTAGAAGAGTGCTTGGCATCTCATACAAAGACCACATTACCAATGAGGAAGTACGAAGAACAATTTCACAGCATGTCAAAAACTATGAAAACCTTCTGACAACAGTAAGAAAAAGGAAACTTCGGTGGTATGGTCACGTGACAAGAACTAACGGACTATCAAAAACAATACTCCAAGGAACAGTTCAGGGGGAAGAAAAAGAGGCAGACAGAAGAAAAGGTGGATGGACAATATTGACGAATGGACAGAAAAAAGCTTTGCCACGACCCAGACCCTTGCTCATGACAGACAGAGGTGGAGACAGACGGTGCGACGTTCATCCATGTGGAGCCCCCACGACCCTGGATAGGGTTAAGGGACAGGAAGGAAGGAAGGATATATTCCAGTACAATACATATACATGTACACGTACACAAATACATACAAAAATATTATACACTGCACAGTAATCACCGCAACTATGCTAAGGAGTCAAAAGATCTCTACGTTTTGCATTGCATCGCAGATATTTAATCGTAACATCAGAATTATGATTTACATTACGTCTTTTAGTTCAAACAACTATACATCATTTAGACAGACAATAAATCATCATTCGCTCATCTGATCAATAGTTTAACTATCAAAGAGAATAACTAGCAGTAACTCTCAGCCAAATCGCTAGGTTAAATTAGTACATAATCAAACAAAGCCTCCTATGTATCGATCGTCCGATCAATTAATCAATGACCAATGAATTACTTAGCTAAATAGAAATCAATGAATCTACTTATCCAAATGATAATCGTCCATCAGTTATTAATAAAGCACTAAACAAAATGATAATCACCAGTCAGCTCAATCAACTGGAGACTCATCCACTCTGTGAAATCTAACCTATCAATTAACCAATGAATTTATCAATCAATCATCTAATCAATCAATCAATCAATCAATAAATCAGTCAATCAAACATTCATAAGTTAATTGATCATCCAACAAATCAAAATATCATCCAATTAACTGCCAAAATCTAGACAGTTTACCAACCCGACACTCGGCAAATCAACATCCATCACTTACTGACATTTGTCAACAAGCCATCAATCAACAATCAAACAATCACCCAACCAGCAAACAACTGGTCAGTTTGGTAATAAGTCACCCGATGAAATAATGGCGTCCAACTAAACAATCAATCCGTCATCCAAATGATCATTTCACAAGTCAGATTATCATCAAAATAATCACAAAAAGGAATTAACAGTTAATCAACCAAATGAACAAATCGTGGACCCTATGTCACCTTTTAATTGCAAGATGACTCAGAATTTGAGCTCATTCGATATGTACCTTCCTAAAGTCACAATAAATCATACAATATGAGGGGGGTGGGGTGGAGTGAGGCCACATTAAATCTATGATTTGGCAGTTCTATAATCATGTCTCAGGAGTTGAGAGCACTCCTTGAGTATTCAATACTTGATATGAACATGATGACATATACAATAACACATATGTTAATATCCAAACCCTTGACTCTCTAATAATACAATATTGAATGGTTATGACCGATTAAGCACAATAATGCTGTTGACATTTGGTTAGAAATTTTTTTCAAATTTTATTTTTTCTGTTAATTTAGAGTCATTATTTTCTTTCGTCTATTAATGGCATGAAAAACAAACCTGGACACATTGTTTCTGTGGTGTGAACTTATTGCTTTGAGTAATGTACCGAGTGGTATTTTAACTGACTCTTTTAGGAATTTTATTCTTAGATCTGTGTATACAGAGCATTCATAAATAAGATGACGCTCATTTTCAACTCGTGTCTTGCAATGGGCATTCTTTCTTGTGAGTACACTCACTGTAACGATGTGTATTATTATTGAGTGGTAGTACACTGAATCGTAACTGAGTAATAGCAACTCTAAAACAATATGTATCCATGTTGGAAATATATTTTTCTTTTTCAAAAATTGTTTTGAAAGATCTGTAGTTCTCGTATCTCTCGCGATCTCTGATTGCTCCAAGCCATCCTTGGATATACAAGTCAACATGTCTTTGTCTGAAGATGTTTAAAAATGCCTTTACATCTGCTACTTCTTGCTGCATCCATACGATGTTAAATCCAGTCTCGCACAAGATTTTCTTTACATCTGATACCCAACAATCCTTTCCATTTATATCTAATTCTAGTAGCATACGGTAAGCTTTATGTGGTAATCTTTCATCATCCATTTGTAACAGTTTAAATCAATATCTCAAGCATGAAATACTAGAATTTATATATAGCGGGCAACTTCCCAGATCAGCGTATACCATCGTGTTTGGTGTCCTTACAGGTACACCAAAAAATCTTTTGCATGCCATTAAATGTACCTGCGGAGGAGGAATCGCTTCGTCATCTCTGATAAGCTGCTGCCCTATTGCTCTTTTGACTCTTCTTTTGCTTTTCAGCACCGGACCTTTGAACTTGTTCACCTGAAGCTGTCCCTACCTAGCTTTCTTGTCACCAATATTTTCGGGATTTACAGACCAGTACCCAGTAAAAAGAACAATCTTACTCCCAGCATGTTTATCAATGAACTTCCAGACTTTCTTGAATTTGTAAATGACCTTCCAGGAACATTGTTACTGGTTGGTGACTTCAATTTCCACTTCAATAAGCCCACAGTTGGATACACGCCTGAGGTGTTAGAAATTTTAGATACTTTTGGACTCCAGCAATCCGTGAATGAAAAAACGAACAAACAAGGTAACACAGTAGACTGGGTAGTCTACAGAGACAGTGATCATTTACTCAAGTCTTCAACTGTTGACACTAACTTAGCATCGGATCATTATGCTGTGAAGTGTGAATTAGACATTATTAGGCCCGCCGTTCCAAAGACGTACAAGGAAGTTAGGAAAATTTCTGCTATCGACATAGAGGCTTTCAAATCTGATCTGATCACGGCCATACCGAGTGAGCCATCGGCTTTTCAGCTGACCTCTGCCCTCCGTGCCATGCTTGATAAGCATGCTCCAATGAGCAGGCGCTTGATCTCTGATCGCTCATTGTGTCAATGGCACAGCACAGTGGGTCCTGAGTTGTCGGAGGCCAAGCAGGAGAGGAGGAGGGCTGAGAGGCGATGGCGCGCCACGGGTCTGACTGTGTACTGGGAAATATATCAAACCGCTAGAAATCATGTTACTGATATTGTTCATCAAGCAAAAACTTTGTTCTATTCTTCAAAGATATTGGCTTGTAATACGGCCAAGCAGTTGTTCAATGTCACAAATAGTCTGTTAGGTAAAGTCAGCTGCTCCACCCTCCCCACCATCTTCCAAGCTCAAGAGCTCCCTCAGAAATTCTTAGTTTTTCAATGGCAAAATTGATACTATCCGTGAAAACCTAGATTCTACTGCACCTGTACACTCCCTGAATGACAAAGTTTACTGTGGACCTCCTTTGACTTCTTTCAGCCCTGTTAGCCAAGACTATGTCAAAAAACTTTGTTTGTGATGCAGCCCTAAATCATGTGAACTTGATGCCATTCCTACTCACTTGCTCTTCCAGTGTATCGATGACGTTCTACCCCATATTACTCATGTTATCAATACCTCTCTGTCCTCTGGTCACGTTCCTGAAATCTTCAAGTCTGCAGTGGTACGTCCATTGATTAAGAAACCTTCACTAGACAAAAACGTTCTAAAGAATTATCGGCCTGTGTCAAATTTGTCATTTCTATCAAAATTATTGGAAAAGATTGTTCTGGAACAAATTCTAGAACACCTCGAAAAGAATCACCTCTTGAATCCTCATCAGTCTGCTTACCGACAAGGCCATAGCTGTGAGACAGCAATCCTCTGTGTAGTCAATGACCTCCTCTGTGGGCTTGATGATGGGAACGTTTCCTTGTTAGCGTTGTTGGATCTTTCCGCAGCATTTGACACGATCGATGATAATATTTTGTTCTCACGGCTTCAAACTTCCTTTGGTTTCAAAGACACAGCCCTCGACTGGATTATCTCTTACTTGACTGGACGGACTCAGACAGTGTGTGTACAGGACAGATACTCAGACAGTTCTCCTCTTAGGTACGGTGTGCCTCAGGGTTCTGTACTGGGGCCAGTCCTTTTTGTGCTGTATGCCGGTCCTGTGTCTGACGTCATTGGTGGTCACGCCATGTTGCACGAGAGCTTTGTTGATGATACACAGCTTCATCAGTCGGCTCCCATTGCTAAAATTGACTCACTGATTTCTCGGGCGCAGGGCTGCATTGCAGACCTAAAGGACTGGATGACTACCAACAAACTACAACTAAATGACGACAAGACGGAACTCATGTTCGTGACAAAACAACCTAACCATCCTTCTCTACCTTCAACTGTCACTATCAATGACTGTACTGTTTCTGTGTCCACCTCTGTCCGCAGTCTAGGGGTCATTCTTGACCAATCCCTCTCCTTTGAGAAACAAGTTTCAAATATTTGCAAGATTGCTTATTTAGAACTAAGAAGAATCAGTTCCGTACGCCACCTTCTCTCTACAGATGCTACAAAAACTCTCATTTGTGCCTTAGTTTTATCTAGAATAGATTACTGCAACTCACTTTTGGCCGGCCTTCCGAAATACCTGATAGAAAGATTACAGCGAATCCAATATCATGCAGCCCGGGTAGTCTGTAGAGCAGGTAAATATGATCACATTTCGCCACTACTTCACTCTCTTCACTGGTTATCTGTCTCAAACCGTATCTCGTACAAAATCTCAACTCTCACTTTCTCTTCTCTCTTTGAAAATGGACCTTCTTATCTCTCGGATCTCCTTCAAATCTATACTCCCTCTCGACAACTACGCTCCTCTGCAGACGACCGCCTTCTACGAATGACTCGCTTCAGAACTACTACTGGTGAAAGGTCTTTCTCTTTTCAAGCTCCATCGATGTGGAACAGACTGCCAGACTCTCTCAGACATTCAGATTATTTCTCTTCTTTCAAGTCTAAACTTAAAACCCATCTATTTTCTCACAACTAGTCAATGCTGCGTAGGGGTACCACCTATGTCATAGCCGTCTAAGCCTTGTTTTGACATACTGTTTCAGGGTGTGTTTTCTATTGTATGTGTTTGTTGTATAATTGAACGTTGTGTGATTTGGTTTTGTAGCAATGCTTGAGATGAGTGAGTGTTGTGCTCGTAGGATTTGTTGGTTTCTGTAGTGGTGGTATTCGTAGTTGTTTGTGAGGTGTGTGGTTGTGTGTGTAGGAGAGGTGAATAGCAGTATGTTTTTGTAAAGCGCTTAGAGAAAATATTTTGATTAAGCACTATATAAGAAGCCATTATTATTATTATTAATGTGCTACAGTCTGTTTAATCCCCAGACTTCAGATGCATATAATAGTATGGGCTGTATCTTCGCATCAAATATTTTAAAGAAAATCCCCCTTGTCATTTATTGTATTTTTGAAAAGCCATGTTAAGCTGTACAACTGCTTACTTTCCTTTCGTTGCTAAATGTGTAGTACCTTTTCTGACACTTACCACTGTTGTAAAATTAAAGCCTAAATAACAGTAGCTGTTCACCACCTCCAGTCTATTTGCATCAAAGAACCATTTCTCCTGTTTTCCCAGGATACCCCCTTTCCTAAACACCATAATCTTGGTTTTATCAATATTTACAGTTAATTTCATGTTGTTACAGCACGAATATAGAACATTCAGTTGGTTCTGTAAACCATTAGGTGTAGTTGAAAACAACACCACATCATCTGCAAAAAAGTAAAATGAATAATTCCTTAATACTTGGTATTAACTGAACGCCATGTCTGCCTTTGTCGGCCATGTGATTTGCTAACTGATTGATGAATAAGGAAAATAATGTTGGACTCAGAACACAACCCTGTCTGACACCAACCGGACATTCAAACATCTCTGATGAGAGATCCTTGTTCACACGGATACACGAAAACAGTGACTTGTACATAGCCATAATTGCAGCAAGAAATTTCCCTTTTGATCCCACGTGTACAATACATTGTAGAAGTTTATCATGACTGACAGAATCAAACGCTTTTTTAAAATCGACAAAAGCAACATATAATTTCCTGCCTTTCTTGCAAAGACATTTCTGAATGATGGCATGCAAAGTGAATATGTAATCAATGGTTGAATATTTATTACGAAATCCTGCCTGACTTTCTGAGATCAAATTATTATTTTCTAACCAGGTGTATAATCTCCGTCGTTCAATATTATGCTTAATAGAGAAATACCTCTATAGTTATCCGCAATTTCAGGATCCCCTTTCTTGTAAATAGGAATAATGATGGCTTTTGCCCACTCTTTAGGATATATCCCTTGACTAAACATTTTATTAAATAATTTTAGAGAAACATTTGAATATCGTTATCGCTGTTTTTTTAACATTTCTGCTAAAACATTGTCTATTCCGCTTGCTTTCCCCGTTTTAAGTTTATCAACAGCTCGTTTAATCTCATCCTTAGATATATCTCTGTTTAGCATGTGATCTGATTCTTCATTTAAATCAACTTTAATATTACAATATTCACCATCATTTTCTCTATTATTTTGAGAAACGTTTTTGAAATGATTGAACCAGACATTAGTATTGATATTATTCTTTATTTTGTCTTTCTTTCCACAACCCATGCTTCTCAGCGTTTTCCAAAATTGTGATGAATTATTCATTTCCTTGGTTAGTGATTCTGCTTTTTGTTTCCTAAAAGCCTGTCTTTTTGTCTTTAGTAATCATCAGTATTTTTTTCTTGCTTCTACATACAAAATCCTATCTTCTTCCTTTCTATTTTTCCTGAAATAATTGAGTTTCTGCCTACTTTCCTTTTTTGCTTGCTGGCATTCCTTATCAAACCATTCTGATCTTTTTTTCTGGTTGTGCTTAAATGTTTTGGACATACATGCGCTGGCCTCTCTTAGACATTGTACAAAGATATCCAAAGCACTATCTACATCGGAATGTAAAATAATGGTGGCCAACTCCAGTCTCGTTTGGATATCTGTGCTTTTCAACATTTTGTAAAAATCGGCTTCAAGTTCTTGTTTCCAAATAAATTTATTACAAAATTCGTTATTTTCTTAACGTAATGCACCAAAATCACTTTCGGCAGTAACGTTTGTGACTTCAGCAGTCAAAACCACTGGTAGGTGATCAGAATCTATCATGTTCCTCACATCAAGTGACATGATATGCATGGATGAAAACAAATCAGTAGATACAATGACATAATCTACGGTAATAGTTCCAGAGGAACCAATAAACGTACAACTGTCATCAAAGTTTGATTCGCACAGCCCATTCAGTGTAATACATTCAAACATATTACATATCTCAATTAGTTGATTACCAAAAGTATTGATACATTTATCCTGAGAATTCCTTGGAATGTGTTATTGGCAGTGACATTCACATTAAAGTCACTGCTGTCACCACTGATGCTACAGTTTTCACACGCTGTTCTTGCGTTGAAATCACCATTTAACATAATGAAGAAATCATTACATAATTCATATAAGTCTAGAATGCACTGTTCTAGTACTTCCATACCATATATGCCTTGCTGACTATTCCAGTAAACGGAATCACATGGAGGGATATATGTACATATTAATAGTATGTCTTTGTCTACGGAAAACAGATCTTTGGCAATTTTAACCACTACTGTATTTTTGTGTTCTGTTTGAATTTGCTCAATACAATGCGAAAAGCACTTTCTTATCATTACAATTACTCCCCCAGAATATCTCCTTTGGTGAGATAACTTTTTGGCTTTTGATGTGAATATTACAAAATCATTGAAAAGTGCTGATTCAAATTAAGTCGCAACAAATGTTTCAGTCAAACAAATCAGATCATGTGCGAGAAGAAAACTAATAAGATCTGTGTTCTCTAATTTTTCTAAGAACCCATTTACATTATAATTGATAAATTTGACGTTAGATCTATTTATGGCACTATCATGAGAGTTGGTCTCAGACCCGGCACTGGTGCAGTCTTCCAGTTTAGAGGGGAATGATCATCAGATCCAGACGACAGAATACATGTCTTGTATTGTGGCCCGGCCGATTACCTATTTTTTGGCATCTGAGGCACCACCCATAGTGGGTTTAGTTTTAGTACTTCTTGACCTGTCTCTGGATTTTGCCTGATCCTTATTTTGTATCTTCCTAAAGAATCTACGATACTGCTCTGACTACAGGACCGTAGACGAGCTTTGTCAGTGTCATGGCTGACCACTCGTGTGTGGGACACGGCACGTCGTGGTCGCAGTTCATGAGTAGAGGGCTGAACCTGCAGATGCTGGTTTATGGCCTGACTTTCACTGTCCGACACATGAATACTGTCCTCTGGGTTTGGCAGCCTGTCAGTATTCAAGCTTTGTGTCAGTATTTCTACATTCGCTGGGTTTGTTTGGTCGTGTCTGCTTTTGTTAGAGTTTGATTTATTTAGCCCTACCGTTTGTAGTACAGTTGGTTCTGTTCCCGGTGTTACTGTGTCAAAATGATCATCTTCTGCTGTTTTATCACTGACCATCACATCATCAACATCAGTAGTAGTGTTTTGTATTTTCAGCCACTGTTTTAGGGTGTTCATTGTCATGAGAGTCCCCTGCTCCTTCATTATCCGTGATGTCACAATCAGACTCACCTTTATCCTCGCAACCACTTATATCATCCTTGTTACTGATAGAGAAATTGTCACTGTCATCAGTGTGAACAACAACGTGTTCATTTTGTTGTCCTCTAGTCATTTGACTATTCTGGACACGTCTCTCAGTTACATGGGGACTAATTAGGGGAGTGTTCACTGGGTGTATAGTTTCCAGTCTGTCAGGAGCGTTGGGGGCATGTGGGGGCGGGGACACTGATCGGATTATGCTCTTCTGACGTCTGCTGGTACTCTTTTCGGTTACTCTGTCTGTCTTGAAGGCAGTGGAATTTTGTCCGCTGAAAACAGAAGAGTTTTGTCTGTTGGTGTTTTCTTTTCTGAAAACAAACCTATGATTCAAACCGTTCTGTCCATCGTCCCTTACCACGTAGCTGTATAGGTGTGGCCCGGGGACAAGGGGTCTGATCCTCCTTCTACTCCAGTCTGTCTGGTTGGAGTCGTGTCCAGATTTATCATAGTCCCCACTGATTCAGGATACGTTGTACTGAGTGTCCTCAATGTATGTGGGCCCTTGCTTGTCCTGGTCTGCGGTCTCTTCTTCCTTGGTCCGGGTCAACTTCCTGAACGAAATCCTCGTAATGGCTGAAGGGCTGGTCTCTGTGGTACTGTCTATAATTGCTTTTCGCTGGATATCTATTGATGGGTCTGTTGTTTTTGTATATCTCACGTCCATTGTCCTGGGCCTGAGGCCAGTCTTCGATGTACTGTGAGGTATCTGGAGGGAAGTATTGGCCATTTTTGTACGTGTGGTAATAAGCATCCTGTCTGTCTCTCACATGAGCTTTCCCCTTGTGTATGTAGGCTATCTTGCCAAGCCCACGATGAAATGTGAGCATTTCCCTTTGACGGGTAGTGAGGCCAGAGGCCACTCTGATTCCGCTGTACCTCAGGCTGTCTGTCATTTCTTGATCACATAGTATAGCCATTTTGTCAGCCCAGCGACAAAACTGCACCAGGACGGGACGAGGACTGCTTCCGTGAGTGCGAGGTTTTCCGATTCTGTATGCATGTACAATATCTTCCTTGTACCAGTTTGGTTTACGCGTGCGAGTGTTGAGGAGTTCTATGATGATTTCAATTGTGGCGTAGTCATCCTCCCATTCTTGCTCTGCCACATTGTTGAATATCACGTTACATGCTTTGGCGTCTTTTTCGGATGCTTCCAGTTTTCTTTCAAGTTTTTCAATTCTGTCCACCATTATTGTGCTGTTTTCTTGGAGATCGTCAATTGATTCTCTGTTTGTAAAAACACATTCCTTCAGCTTCCGGACTTCAGTAAAGAACTGTGAAAGTTTTGTCCTCTAAATTGCTGAACTTTTCTTCCATGGTTCTTTGTACTGCTGCTGAATGCAGTTGTAGTACATGTTGTATCTGTACAAATCGCCAGTCAATCAAGTTAGGGGAGGGTCGCAATTTCCCTGAGCCATAATACCGTTAATGACAAGGTTCTTTTCACCGCTCGGAGAACCTAGAGAAAGAGAGGAAAAGAGAGAGAGAGAGAGAGAGAGAGAGAGTGTGTGTGTGTGTGTGTGTGTGTGTGTGTGTGTGTGTGTGTGTGTGTGTGTGTGGTGTGTGTGTGTGTGTGAATGTGTGTGTGTATGTGTGTGCGTGTGTATGAGAAAGTGGGAGAGAGAGAGAGACAGAGAGGGAGAGAGAGAGAGAGACAGAGAGGGAGAGAGAGAGAGAGAGAGAAAGAGAGAGAGAGAGAGTTCAGCTCAAGGGAAAGGCAGGGAAACAACTGAGTAAATTACCGCAGAGACCTGCTGCATTCATCAAAGTAAATATTCATGTGGTACCAATGATAAGGAGTCCTTTCCACATATTAAGATAGTCGGTTTTGAAGAATGTACAGACACACGCACACCACAGAGACACACACAGACACACAGACACACACACACAGACACACACACACACACATATATATATATGTACATATATATATATACATATATATACAAACATACATATACATATATGTATATACATATACATGTACGCACGCACACACACACACACACACACACACACACACACACTTCTTTTTTTTCTTTCCTTCACTTTTTTTCTGTAAAGCACGAAAAGAGGTCCCGTCATACTGGGGTCATAGAGTCTCATCTTTCTTTAAACAGCTTTCCAAAGGCAGGTTCCACTCTTCTCTAACACGTTGCTTTAATTTCTCTAATTTCCCTACTTTCTAAGCTCAGGTACAGCTGGGTGGAGTTTCATCGAACGTGTGCCGTCACAGTGGAAGGTAGAAAGTCTATCTCACAACACCAACCAGGTCTATTTATCAAATCCGAGATAAATTAATACTGACAACGACAGGCATGACAGTTAAATGTATACACACCCAAAACGTCAACTAATCACGTTTAAGATCCTCTAAGTAAATTATTAATGTCAGAGTCCAATGGCTCATGAAAACATGAAAACACCCAGCATGCACGCCCATGCATGCATGGAGTATGCAGACAACGCAACAACATACCACTTGCACAGGGTGGGCAAAACAAAAGAAGATTTCATTACGGTTTAGACTTTTCCATGAGACAGTCTGGGTTCCACCCTGTGCGGTAGTACCTTATGGATAAAAGGTTGAAACGTTAATGGCCTCTTAGGTCAACAAATATACAGACCTTCATACTTAAAAAAAATGTTACTTCTCATGGATGATAGCATTAGGACCCACAAGACCTGTCGTACAGCTCGTCCACGCTACTCTACAGGCGTTCGCGTTAAATTTTAAAAACAGATGGGCCATAACACACATAATATCAGAGAAACTGTAAAAGTGAATTGAAACATGGACTTTTATATCTCAGCTGGTCAAGCGTTTTACGAAAGCATAAAAGACAAAGGCAGAAACACGTAAAGCAAGTACGTGTCAACCACTAACAATCACAACACAAACAACAGTATTAATAATAAGAATAACCATAGTAGTAGCATTAACATATATAATGAAAAAAACACAGACTTTTGAAATTTAAAAAAATCTCACAGAAAAGAAGAAAGTAAAGGAAGCATTACGAACAAACCAGGGACGGGAAGACATGTCAGCTAACGTTTGATGAAAATACATTAACCACATAACACATGCAATGTCAAAGAAGTTACAAAAGTAAATTGTGATAAAAACATCGACTTCCATATGCCAGTCAATCAAATGCATTGCGAAAGCATGAGAGATAAATGCAGAAACGCAAGAAAAAATACATATCAACCTCTAACAACACTAACAATAACATAACAATGACAGTACTATTTATAGTAATAGTAGCAGTAGTGGTAGTACATTTACGAGGGTGAGTCAAAAAGTAATGCCTTTTTCTTTAGGACAAGAACAATTACCGACACAGGAACATGTATCATACATCAAAATGAAGCTGGTCCTCTGAGGATTACATCCCTACTTCTCACATAGCCACCGTTTCTCTCAATAGCAATGTTCCACCTTGAATGAGGGCATGTATCCCTGCCTCGAAAAATTCTGTTGACTGTGCTTGGAGCCATGTCTTCACTGCAGTTTTCACTTCCTCGTCACTGGCATAATGCCTCTCAAACCCTCTTTCATGGGGCCGAAGAGATGATAGTCTGAAGACGCTAAGTCTGGTGAGTATGGAGGATGCGGTAAAGTTGTCCACCCGAATGAGGCGATTGTCTCCCTTGTCCTGATGTTTGTGTGTGGTCGAGCATTGTCATACAGAAGGAGGACATTATCGATTTGCAAGTTGGGTC
>CM060312.1:44528626-44566126 GCA_030674185.1 Monoplex corrugatus | reverse complement strand
ACTCTGAGACATAAGCCCTTCATTAATCCAGATCTGCACGATCCCAGGATCTGTTTTCGCTCTCCCTATGGACACTGTGAATGACCTACAGTTTTATATCTACTGTTGTTTTTTTATGTCATGGCAAGATGTTCCTTTCGTTTGTGTCTGTGAGTGTCCTTGCAGAACACACAGCATGTTAGTTTTCAGAATATTATTCCGTGTTTGTGCTGGATGGATTCTAGTTGTCTTTTTTTTTCTCGGATTTCTTTATTTCAGAGCTTTTGTTGAACCCTGTCCTTACACCACCCACCCCCACCCCGCCCATCTTTGCGTCCTTTCAGAAGCGTTACCATCAGATACCATCATATATTGTCTGAAAGCGATTAAGAGAATAGACGCTGAACTAACAGAAACAATGAACGAACCATCACATGTTCATTTCAGTTCATTAACATACCATAACTCAACTCTGGTCCTTCCTCTCACTGATTCCTACTGTCCCGAGTATATAAATCAACTATCAATGTCAAAGTCACCATAAAAACACCCAACGGAGGTGATCCTGCATTCATGCAATTTCTTTGGTGACTGAAGACGAGTTTAGTGAAATAAAATGTCTTGTTATAGAAAGTCTGCGTCCTGGGTATTCACACACAAGAGCGTCACCTACCTCTAGTTCTACTAACATCAATTTCTCTTGATCCTAGAATCAGACTATCCCCTCCACTCTATTCAATCGAATCCCTTTTGGTCGAACTCGATTGCACCTAGATCAAAGTACTTGTAACAGTTTTTTTCTTATCTTGGTAGGTTCAAATCGTGTCCTCGTGGTTTCAGTCAGGGTATATTAAGACATCCGCGAAATACGTCCGTGCCACGTCATCGTTCTTCGTGCCCTCTGCTCCAACCAGTTTTGCAAGTTCTATCCAGGGTTGTCTATTTTTTTTATCTCCCCATGGGTGATGTGAATAAACTTCAGTTTCATATCTAGTGTTGTTTTTCACGGCAAGGAACTGTGAATCTTTCGTTTTCCCTGTAGGTTCTTGTATAGAGCGCACTTACAGACTTGTGGTAGGACATAAATGTGGGGAATGGTTTATTTGGTTTCTGTGCGGGATGCGCCCTATCCACCTCGTTTCCGTTCTCTTCTTTGTTTACTCCAGAGTTCTTGGTGACCTCTCCTCTATTCCGGCTCTCCTCGCCCCATTGTTCGCTCCTCTACTACCTACCCCATAACCTCGATCTTTGGTGCTCATTTCATCCCATCATCTACGGTGCAACCTCAGTAGTGTGACCCTTACATTTCCCCCCCCCCCTCTCTCTCTCTCTCTCTTCAGTGACAATTCTGCGGAGTGTTGGCTGCCATCACAGCCTTGGCTATCTCGTTTCGTCATTCATATCACTTCTCTAGGACGTTGAACATTTCTGAGCTATTCAAGCTGGTCCATTTTTTTTTCATGTTTCCCACACACTTGGCTTTTGGTCTTCTACGTCTTCTACTGTTCTCCATCTTTCATTAAATGATATCTTTCATCAGGGACTACCGCTTGTGTCTAGCTACATGCCCAGAAAATGTCAATTTCTTTTTCATAATTGACCCTCACATAGTTCATCAATATACCACTACATAACCAGTTAATGGTTCACTGTCCCTAACGCAATGACACAATGAATGACATCAAAGTTAAGCTTCTGTGAGACCACCCACTGGAGGTGATTCCACACCACTGGCAAGTTTCGGTCATTTTGATGATATGAAACAGTGTATGTACTACCTTTTGATCTATCCTTTGAGTTAGGCCTTTCATTTTTTTCATTTCCTCTGTTAATTTTATTTCAGTCTTCATTTATTTATTTGGGATGGTGGTGGTGGTCGTAAGTGTTATGATCTGGAACCTGGAACGTATCTGGCACAAAGTTTACTTAGAGTAATTTAAAGCACGTTTTGTATAGATGCAACATCGGAAAACCAAGGCCAAGAATCAAACTACAGTGCCAAGCACATCCATGCTGATGATTCAGACGAGAAATTGGTACAGACTTCTGTTGCCAAACGCCAGAAAATCAACTTGCTGCCCGCTAGTGTGAAAAAGGAAAGAGAAAGGCTGGATGAAGAAATATCCCACAAACTAAACGAGCACCATGGAAAACACTAGCCACATTCAGAAATACTGTATATGCGACATATATGGACGTCTAAGGAGTACAACAGCCAAAAGTGAAATCGCCTCTCTAGAAATCCAGACGTCAACATGAAACGGAGAAATCTCGATAAATAAACGGATCTCAAGAAACAAACGAAGCTGCCTCGGAAGCTGAGAAGTAAGGATCAGACATACTAAAGAAAGACCTGAAAGCAAACAACGGTGCCTTCGGCGAAGTAGAATCAGCACAGAGAAGGAACAGGAATAAAAACGACCAAGATTGCTTCTTCAAAGTTCCCTGTCCAGTTCGCCTGGAAACTAGTCGAGCACCTAAGATCCGAGACAATCACAGTGGACAAAGCAGCTTTGCAACTGCATTTGATAAAACGCATTCCCACCAAAGCAGGGCACTACTCGAAATCCAGGATCTGTTGCAGCCTGCATCTCCAGTTAAAAAGGTTTATCGACAAGCCACCAACCCGGGATGAAGTAGACAAAGCGATTACGAAAGCTGGAGCCAAATCACTATCTGGGATAAGGGAATTCATTCTCTGCTGTGTAAATATGTCCACGTGTCCTTGAGTGGGTCTACAAACTGATAAGATCAGCATCGCGGAACTGGAGATCAGTAACCAATGAAGTTGATGGAATGAACATTGCAAAGGAACAGAATTCGAGTGACATCAACCAGTTTTGACTAGTATCACATCTGAACGTAAAGGGGAACATTTTCTTCTCTGTAATCGCAGCAAGGCGATTATCTATCAGAAAATTAGTGCTTGGATGCGTTGTCCAGAAAGTAGACATTCCGGGATGTCTGGCTGTGTCGAGCATGACACAATAATACGGGAAGCAATCAAATGAGCTAAAGCAGAGAAAAGGATCTGGATGTGGTGTGGCTCGATCTGGCAAATGCATATGGATCAATCCTGCTCAAGATGATTCAGCTCGCCCTCGAGTTGTATCATGTCCTCAAGAACATCCGAGAAATGCTGAGGAAGAACTTCCATGGCTTCATAATGCGGTTCTCTACAAAAGAATCAATGTGGATCAATTCGGAAGTTGGCATAGCAATAATCCTGGTGCGCAGTTTCTCCAATATTGTTCGTGTTGGATACACAACAGTCCTTTCCACAAAGGAAGAGGAAATACATAAAATACTGAAGCAGATGAACGAGTTAGTAGCCCCATCCAGGATGCGTTTCAAACCAAAGAAATCATGAAGCCTTTCAATGCAGGATGGAAGAGTATCCGAAACTGTAAAGTTTACTGTAACTAAACATATATTCCAAAAGAGACAGAAGAACCAGTAAAGAGCCTCGGAAGGTCACATGATGACTCCCTGAAAGACAAGGAAAAGGGTAAGAAAACCAAACAAATACCAGAAGATAACATACATGTGTGTGCGTGTGTGTGTGTGTGTGTGTGTGTGTGGTGTGTGGTGTGTGTGTGTGTGTGTGTGTGTGTGTGTGTGTGTGTGTGTGTGTATGTTCGGAGGGGTGGGAGCATTACGATCTCGAACGTTGGCCCACAGTGTATAAAGAGTGATTCAAGGCATATTTTGTGTATCCAAACTATGCCCTTGTCATTTAAGACATAACTGCATGCATTTCAAAAATATTTTATTGTAATTACATACAGCTTTTGCATGTACATCCAAAACACATCCTTGTATATCGACGGCATATGGGCATGTCCAATTTTACGCAATAACTCTTTGTTACCTTTTGAGACATAAGCCCTTCATTCGACCCTGTTGTGCAGTGGTGAGGATGCTATGCTGTATATTTTCCTTCTCCTCATGGGTCATTTGATTAATTACATTTTCACATCGAATATTGCTCTTCATGTGATGGTAAGATGTTCTCTTCGTTTTCTCAGAGGGATTTTATGTAGAGCACAGAAACAGATGTAAGATAAGCTCATAGCAGACTACACGTCAAGGGAAGTAACTCCCACATTAGTAGATGAGCCTAATCATTCTTATGAAATTAGAGAGTCGCTAAGACTTATGGGAAGGTAACGGTTGCTAGAGAAAACTATCTGCCAAAGCCAAAAATCTATTTGTATTGATACTACAGAATAACACATGGTGGCAGCGGTCTCAACCCACCAGTCTCTAACAGAGGCAGCGAAATGGAAGAAAGGACCGACGAAGCTGTTCGGAGCCCAAGAATAAATCTTCCACCTACAAAATCATTTGATGGTACTGCAGGAAACTGGCCTGAGTGGAAACAACGGCTTCTTGGCTATATAACCAGCTCAGGTTTGACACAAAAATCCAAAGGTGAACAAATTAGTGTTTTTCTCTAAACAATGGGTGACATTGCCGATGATATTATGAAAACAATGAACATTGGTGAAAACACTATCCAGCTCGACGAATTTGTCGCCAAATTCGATGTTTACTTCGGTATTCGGAAAAATACGATTGTGGCGAGGGCCAAGTTTGAAAAGCGAACACAAACACCGGGAGAAACAATTGAATCATTCATTCAAGATTTGTACAAACTCGCTGAAAACTGTGAATATGGTACTCTAAAAGAACAACTGATCAGAGACAGAATTGTTGTGGGTGTATTTGATGATGCACTATCAAATGAACTCCAAGCTGATTTAACACTTGATCTTGCTGAACAAACCAGCAGACAGGCTGAAGAACGAAAAGAAAGTCAATAATTCATTAGAGGAGATACTTCCATCAATATAATCAAACAACAATCAAAGCCAAAAGAAAGACACCCTCTCATGCATCAGCAAGAAAATTGTGTGGCTTCTGTGGAAAGGAATTTTACCCACGAGATAAGTGTCCAGCTCGTTCAGCAACTTGTTCTTCGTGTCACAAGTTAAGACACTATCAAGCTGTATGTCGCAGCACCAAACGTCACAGTCGTCCACTCAGACACAATAAAATAGTCCATGAACTATCAGAAGACGATCACTACACTTCACATGAAGTAGAAATTTTAGGACATATTTTTCATCTCCAGATGCTCTGTCACGTGCAACTCACTCTCAACCAGAAAATACAGACATCAACCTCATCAATGATGCTGAACTAATGGCCAGACAGACCATTGATATAGCCTTCCTGCCTCAGAAAACCAGCTGCACGAAATCAAAGACCTACAAAAATCAGACCCTGAAACAGCTGAAATTAGAGAATACCGCATCAATGGATGGCCCACCCACATACCAGAATCGTCATTGTTCAAGCAATGTTGGATCAACAGAGAACACCTCTCCATCGTAAATAATCTGTTGCTCTTTGATGACAGAATCGTTATCCCAAAAGAGACCAGAATTGAAATGCTCAGTCGCATCCATGAAGGGCACCTTGGAATCGTGAAATGCCGAGCACTTGCCTCATTCTCAGTCTGGTGGCCTTATATCTCTATAGATATTGAAGACCTTGTAAAAAATGCATAGACCAACACAAAACGAACCCCTCCTTCACTCTTCATTTCCCGATCGACTATGGTCCAGACTGGCATGGATTTATTTGACCACGGCAAAACCTTTGTCATTGTGGTAGAATATTGCTCTTGACGGCCAGAGTTGCGTCGCATGGACAACCAGACGAGCAACAAACTCACCAGCATATTGAAAGTATTCTTGCGATCCATGGCATCCCTCGTTATTGTCTCCGACAACGGCCCTCAGTTCGCCAGTACAGAAATTCCGCAACTTTGTTGCAGATTTCGGTTTCACACATACCATGAGCTCTCCTCACTATCCCCAAAGTATTGGAGAGGCCGAAAGAGCCATGCAGACAGTGAAAACCCTACTGTACTCAAAAAAGCAAAGGATTCCTATAATGCTCTCTTTCTGTGCAAGGCAAGTCCACTGCAGAATGGAAAATCCCCCAGCGAACTCTTGATGAAAAGAAAATTGAAAACAAAAATCCCCATCGTTCCCCAAACTGTCTCACAAAGATATTATTTTAGAAAGTGTTCATCTGATAAATATTGTTTATTCCTCAAAAAGGGGAGTTGTAGGATTAGCTCATAGCCTACTACACGTCAAGGGAAGTAACTCCCACATTAGTAGATAAGTCTAATCGTTCTTGTGAAATTAGAAAGTCGCTAGGACTTATGGGAAGGCAACGGTTGCTAGAGAAAACTATCTGCCAATGCCGAACATCTGTCTGTATTGATACTACAGAATATCACTTTTCACATTGTTTATTTGGTCTCTGCAGAGGGTATCCCTATCCATCTTCGTTTCTCTTTTCTGTGCATTTTCAGAGTTCTTGATGGAATACACTGCTCTTCGCTCTCTGTTCTTCATTTTCAATGGCATTCAGTTATCTGGCGTCAGGTTTATCAACATATCACTAAATCCATGTACAACCATGCCAACTCACTGTGCCTTTGCATCGACCCCCGCCAATGGTGATCCGCACTGCTTTGGAGTATCAGTCAGTACAGTGCTTTATTTATTTAACGGAACGTGTTCTTATTTGTGTGTGTGTTTGTAGAGTCAGCCCACATAATGTACCAACTAACAAATACAACTGCTTTTAATCATAATACAAAACTACCCCTTACCATTTGAACCACTTTCTTTGGGTTGAAAAGTATAGCTAAACAACTAGTAGCAGTTATCGTTGATGCAGGCAGTTCCAAAATATACATTGTGATTTATGATATATCAGCATATCAAACATTTGTGTACACTGTCCTCTTTGTGAGCCATGAAAAGGAGAGATACGCCCTTCAATCCATCCTGTTCTATAGTGATCAGGACCTAATCTGTATGTTTTCCTTCTCCTCATGATCATGTTTCTGATCTACAATTTACATATCTAATGATGTTGAACATATCGTAGCAAGGCGCATTCTTCCTTTTTCTCTTACTGACCCCATGGAGAGAACACGTTTAGTACAGTCTATTACTTTCCATGTTTATTTAGTCTCCATGCCGTGTGCACTCTATCAGTTTCAATTTCCGTTCCTTGATTCAGAGGTTTTGGATGAAATTTTTGCCTTCTCATCCCCCAAAGTTCCATGTCAGTATTGTTTTTCATGTCACGGCAAAGTGGACCCTTCGCTTTCTCCGTGGGTTCCCGTGTAGAACACACAGATAGAGTCGTGGTACAGCATATTCCTTTTCATAATGTTTATTTAGTCTCTGTGCAGGGCCTACCCATTTCATCTGTTTCTTTTTTCTGTTTGTTTGTTTGTTTTTTCCAGACTTCTTCGTTTGAATTTTTCTTCCGCACCCATCTGCCGCAGCATCTTTGGTGTTGTGTCGATAGCATTATCATAATGCAGTTCATTCCAGCTTACCAACACATCACGTACCACTAATGAATGCATATTAAATCACCAAGCTAACCAACGAACCAGTAAATCAAACAACCAATCAACCCAACCTCCCATAAATTGACCCATAAAAACATACATGAACTGAAAGTTTAAACTGACTCCTTCACGAACTTGCCCCTCCTTTCCAGAGGACCAAACACCTGAACACATACTGCAGAGTAGTCACCTCTGTCAAGAGATTGACAGGAGACATGGCCGACAACAATTCCCCTGACCACCAAGCTCCATGGCGGCCAACAGGAGGAAATGGACAAAACGGTCACATTCGTCACCAGATGTGCTCTGACAATGTAGACGGTGGACGAAAGCAAAAGACGAGGACTCAAAGTTTTGTTGATTCTCTTCGTTTTCCTTCAGTATTTATAACACTGATTGCACATTATTGCTGATTGGCTATATCGTTATATGGCAAAGAGACATTAAACAGATGTATGTGCAACTAAGACAGAAAGTAGAAAATGTGCACGATATATTTGTTAAAAAGCAATTATTTCTGTATTGTCATACCAACTGTATTTGGTGCTCATTGCGGTGTAGAAAACCAGTGTGGCAAATGATTGAATATTGCGACTTGATGAATTTTATATGTACCTGTAACTTTTCAAACACTTTACAAACTTCTGTTTTGAAGAAAGAAATCCCTAAAAGGAAGAGTGAATATTTTTTAAGAAAATAACTATTCAAACTAAAACAAATTAAACCTACTACCCACCCACCACTAAACTCAAGCTCAGCCCAACTTAACCAAACCCAGCTGCAGTACTCACATTCATAAAGCGTATCATCTGTGCAGAGAGTCCGCAGCGAGGTCTCCATGCCACCAAGCTGTTCCCTGGCCGCTGCGTCCAGCTTTGAGTGAAACGACCTGGGGCATACCGCCTTACCGTCCCTCACACAGTCTATGGAGACCTCGAACGAGCTGCGTAAAACAATAAATGAATACACAAATAAGTAAAGAATGAAAGGGGGAAAAAAGAAAGAAAGAAACAAACAAACAAACAAAACAAACAAACATGATCAAACTATTCTAACAAATCCCGGTTTTAATACAAAAAATTGATTTAGAAAATCCACGTATATGTCTCACGGTCACTGTGAAGAGGCATAAAATCAAATAAAACTTGACAATGAAAATAGAATGTAAACATTGAAAGAAATTCTTGAGGTAAAAAAATGTTCGCACCAGCACCTTCCTAAAACAGAGTTGATATAAGGCACTTTCGTTTTTTGGTCAGTTTGATCTCAACTTTGGTGCCGGGGATTCTGAACGTACATGTTCACACTTTCTAACGGGTCTACACTTTTGGCCTTGTTTTGGTAATTATCCGTACTGAAACGTTTAGAAAATCTTGCTATCGCTTTTTTTCATAGACATACAGACAGACAGACAGATATACAGACACACAGACACAGACACATACACAGACACACACACACACACACACACACACACACACACGCACCACACACACACACACACACACACACACACACACACACACACAAATAAACACTTTCTTTTTTTTAATTTTATTATTAAAGTGAGATTGACTAATCAAAAGACAATGTCTTAAAATCTGCCTGCACCAGTTTGCGGTGTACGAATCCCATGACATGTGCGTGCCGCCTCCAGTCTGCCCATCTGTGAATGGTTCCCAACTTTCTTCAAACTAAGGGAAGGTAATCAGCGAGGGAGAGGAGATGAGCACCGTCCTGTTGAGGTCTCTACCACCTTTTACCTCACTCCCTACATCACAGTGGTGAAACAAGATGTACACTTCTTGTTGCTGCTGCTGCTGCTGCTGTTGTTGTTTCTGTTGTTGTTGTTATTGTTTTGTGTCAAGAGATGTTTGTTTTTAATGTTTATGTCATCTGTTTGTTACTGTCGTGGTTGTGGCTGTTTTACGTTATGTTTGTTGTTGTTGTTGTTTAATGTTATCTGTTGTTGTTGTTTTGTGTTATCTGTTGTTGATGATGCTGTTGATGATTTGTTTCATTTATTTGTTTTGTTTTTAGTTATCTGGTTGTTGTTGTTATTGTTGTTTTTAGTTATCTGGTCGCAGCTGTTGTTTTGTTATCTGGTTGTTGTTGTGTATTATGTTTGTTGTTATTTTGTGTTATTTTGTATTTTGCTTTCGTTTTTGTTGATTGTAGTGGTGGTTTGTTTTCACTTATCACAGAAAGAAATGCCTGTCAGGCCTGCATAATTGTGAACAGTATGGATGGGCCACAAGGGTGATCTGCATTGGTCAAAACCAACACATGGAAAACACTCGACAAAGGCTTTTACGACAAAGTGAACTGTCTGGTCGGTAACACTACAAATCCAAATTCTTGCCTTAAGACAGATACATGTACAGCAAACAAAGGCACTGGATAAAGAGGCAGAGAGGGAAAAGACCCAGCAACTTTCTCGATGGGGTGTACAATTTCAACTATGTAGCACCACAGACATACATATGAGGTTAAGTATGTAGACGACAGTAGTACCAAATGCCATTATAAGGGCTTACAACAGAGTGTTATAATAAAGCACTGAGTCCTTCTATTAAGGTTACAATGTGACCTTTCCCCATCCAAGCACAGGCGATAGGAATTGACAGACTGAGTGACAACTTGTGAAACCGTCGGGAAACTGTTGACACTAATGTCGTCATGGCAGAGCTAGACTCCATTAAATGTTACGTTGGACTATTCACTCAGTTATACCTCTCCAGTGACTAGCCATCATCCGCGGGCTAAAATCTGGCACTGAAATCAGTTGGGTGAGTGGACCAAGAGTGCTGTAAAGTGAAGGAATTAACGATGTCTGTGATAGAAAGTCGCCACCAATCCATCTTCCGGTTTTGAAGTCAATAGTAGAGTCCTGCCCGGAAGCTACACTCTCTGGAGAATGCAATGTGACATTAAAAGGCAGTGAGAGTAACGAGTAGTGACTGATCAGTGTGCCCTTAGGTCCATGTTTTTGTGGCCGAATTACCATTAGTGGGAAGTACAGTAGGTGATTGCCCCGGCCGTCCTCTCGCTACTCAAGTCAAGGAGAATCCCACAGCAGCTTTTAACTCCGTTAACTTGACCAGTTTATGAGACACGTTGCGCTTGAGAGTTCTGTCCCTTGTTTTGTTTTTGATTGTTAATTTGTTTGTCTGAGTGCCTATCTATGTGTCAGCTTGCAGTCCTGCGCTTTAGGTAGGCACTTTAATGCATTATCTGCGGGCTGCTTGGCACGGCTGATGGAACTGTGACTTCAAAATCTGATGTCTCCAGTTTCAGTTAATGCCCCACCAATAAAAGCTGGCCTATTTGCTGCCCATCTTCAGGTGCCACTCACTATGGTGGGGTGTCTGATCAGTGTTTCAAAGATTCTACCATCACGTCCATTTGAATAAATCGCTAAGTCAGTGGATTTTGTGCAGAGTGTACGAGTCTGCCATATAATGTCAAACAGATTTGGTGTTTGTTAGGTTTTTCTGTTTTTGTTGGTTGGTTTGTCTGTTTTTGTTGGTTAGTTTGTTTTTGTTTGTTGGTTTGTCTATTTATGTTGGTTGGTTTGTCTGTTTTTGTTGGTTGGTTTGTCTGTTTTTGTTGGTTGGTTTGTTTTTGTTGGTTGGTTTGTCTGTTTATGTTGGTTGGTTTGTCTGTTTTTGTTCCTTGGTTTGTCTGTTTTTGTTGGTTGGTTTGTCTGTTTTTGTTGGTTGGTTTGTCTGTTTTTGTTGGTTAGTTTGTTTATGTTGGTTGGTTTGTCTGTTTTGTTGGTTGGTTTGTCTGTTTCTGTTGGTTGGTTTGTCTGTTTTTGTTGGTTGGTTTGTCTGGTTTTGTTGGTTGGTTTGTTTTTGTTGGTTGGTTTGTTTTTGTTGGTTGGTTTGTTTTTGTTGGTTGGTTTGTCTGTTTTTATTGTTGGTTTGTCTGTTTTTGTTGCTTGGTTTGTCTGTTTTTGTTGGTTGGTTTGTCTGTTTTGTTGGTTGGTTTGTCTGTTTTTGTTGGTTGGTTTGTTTTTTGTTGGTTTGGTGTTGTTGTTTTTATGTTGGTTGGTTTGTGTTTTTGTTGGTTGGTTTGTTGTTTATTGTTGGTTGGTTTGTCTGTTTTTGTTGGTTGGTTTGTCTGTTTTTGTTTGGTTGGTTTGTTTTTGTTGGTTGTGTTTGTTTTTTGTTGGTTGGTTTGTTTTTTTGTTGGTTGGTTTGTCTGTTTTAGTTGGTTGGTTTGTCTGTTTTTGTTGGTTGGTTTGTCTGTTTGTTGGTTGGTTTGTTGTTTATGTTGTTGTTTGTTGTTGTTGTGGTTTGTTTTTTGTTGGTTTGTTTTGTTTTGTTGGTTGGTTTGTTTGTTTTGTTGGTTGGTTTGTCTGTTTTTGTTGGTTTGTTTGTTTGTTTTGTTTGTTGTTGTTGGTTGTTTGTTGTTTGTGGTTGGTTTGTCTGTTTTTGTTGGTTGGTTGTTTGTTGTTGTTTTTGTTTGTTGGTTTGTCTGTTTTTGGTTGGTTGTTTGTTTTTTGTTTGGTTGTTTGTTTGTTTTTGTTGGTTGGTTTGTCTGTTTTTGTTGGTGGTTTGTGTTTTGGTTTTTGTTTGTGTTGGTTTGTCTGTTTTTGTTGTTGGTTTGTTTGTTTTGTTGGTTGGTTGGTTTTTGTGGTTGTTTGTTTTGTTGGTGTTTGTGTTGTTGTTTGGTTTTGTTGTTGTTGTTTTGTTGTTGTGTTTTTGTTGGTTGGTTTGTCTGTTTTTGTGTTGGTTTTGTTTTGTTGGTTGGTTTGTTTGTTTTTGTTGGTTGGTTTGTCTGTTTTGTTGTGGTTGGTTGTTTGTTTTGGGTTTTTGTTGGTTGGTTTGTCTGTTTTGTTGGTTGGTTTGTCTGTTTTTGTTGGTTGGTTTGTCTGTTTTTGTTGGGTTTGTTTGTTTTTGTTGGTTGTGTTGTGGTGTTTGTCTGTTTTTGTTGTTGGTTGGTTTTGTTTTTTGGTTGGTTTTGTTTTTGGTGTTTGGTTGTTTTGTTGTTTTTTTTGGTTGGTTTGTTCTGTTTATGGTTGGTTTGTTTTTTGTTGTCTTGTTGGTTGGTTTGTCTGTTTTTGTTGTGTTTGTTTTTTGTTGGTTTGTTTGTGTTGTTTGTTTTTGGTTTGCTTGGTTTGTTTTTTGTTGTTTGGTTGTGTCTGTTTTTGTTGTGTTGTTTTGTTTGTTTGTTGCTTGGTTTTGTTTTTGTTGGTTGGTTTGTCTGTTTTTGTTGGTTTGGTTTGTTTTTTGTTGCTTGGTTTGTTTTTGTTGGTTGGTTTGTCTGTTTTTGTTGGTTGGTTTGTTTGTTTTTGTTGGTTGGTTTGTCTGTTTTCGTTGGTTGGTTTGTTTATTTTTGTTGGTTTGTTTGTTTTTTGTTGGTTGGTTTGTTTGTTTTTTGTTGGTTGGATTTGTTTGTTTTTGTTGGTTGGTTTGTCTGTTTTTTGTTGGTTGGTTTGTTTTTGTTGGTTGGTTTGTCTGTTTTTGTTGGTTGGTTTGTTTGTTTTTGTTGGTTGGTTTGTTTGTTTTTGTTGGTTGGTTTGTCTGTTTTTGTTGGTTGGTTTGTCTGTTTTTGTTGGTTGGTTTGTCTGTTTTTGTTGGTTGGTTGGTTGTTGTCTGTTTTTGTTGGTTGGTTTGTCTGTTTTTGTTGTTTGTTTGTTTGTTTTTGTTGGTTGGTTTGTCTGTTTTTTGTTGATTGGTTTGTTTTTGTTTGTTGGTTGGTTTGTCTGTTTTTGTTGTTTGGTTTGTTTTTGTTGGTTGGTTTGTCTGTTTTTGTTGGTTGGTTTGTCTGTTTTTGTTGGTTGGTTGGTTTGTTTTGTTGGTTGGTTGTTTTGTTTTTGTAGTGTTTTTTGCTTTTTTTTTTAACAGATTGGGTGTTTTTCTGGTTTGTTTGTTTGATTGTTTAGGGAATGTGTGTGTGCGTGTGTGTGTGTGTGTGTGTCTGTGTGTGTGTGTTTGTGTGTGTGTGCACGCCTATGTGTTTGTGTGTATGTGTGTGTGTATGTGTGTGTGTGTGTGTGTGTGTGTGTGTGTGTGTGTGTGTGTGTGTGTGTGTGTGGTGTGTGTGTGTGTGTTGGTTTTGTTATTTTAGCATTCCAGTTTTTCTTGGATGCACACAAGCAGTATTTTGCATTGCTGCACAGTCTGCATAATACATTTTCGGTGGGCATGCAAGCTGAGAGTTTTCATGTTTTCAAAAACCATCGAACACTGACGTGACTTACATGAACTTTAATGTGCATATGTGATATTCTGCGTGCGCATACTCACAAAGGGGGATTAGGCACTGACGGATGTGGAGCATGCTAACCTGGTATGTGGGAAAATCTCCACTGTTTACCCATCAGACGGGACGTATACAAAGAAGACAACCACACCTGCCGATGGCAAGTCCGAGGTGACCCACTGGACTATCACACCCGTCAGGAACTGTTACAATATGACCCGTCTTTCTTGAACTAATCCCACATCCATTTCCTACTGAACAATACTATTTTTCTTTCGGCAAGAAAAGTTTATTGTAAATTTGATCGGATGCGTTGTGATTTGATCGTTCGACTTAGACATTAGTTTGATTTGACAGTCCTGAACTAGCCCCTGTTGACGGACAGCAGAGTTATAATGAACTGACTTGCTTGTTGCTTCATTCGTTTGCTGGTTTTTCAATCTCCTTCGTTTTTTAACAGGAAAAGGGATGTTGTTTCACATCAAAGAGAGGTGTGTATTTTGTGTTGTGTTGTGTTGTGTTGTGTTGTGTTGTGTTGTGTTGTGTTGTGTTGTGTTGTGTTGTGTTGTGTTGTGTTGTTTTGTGTGTGTGTCTATATCCCCATGTGTTCCTGTGTTTGTAGCAAACATATGTCAGCAAGATTTTTTCAGTTCTTTCTGGGTGGGTCTTTAAAAAATTGAGTCAAAGGTGTGGACCGTTAAGAAGTCGTGAAGGTAAAAGTTTTGAAATCATAGTGTCAATGTCAAATTCATACCCCCCCCCCCCCCCCAAAAGCCCAAAGTCAGCACTTTCTGGAATTGTGTGAACAGCACTTTTCGAGACCTTCTGACAATATTCAAAAGTTTTCATTGTTGTAATAGCCCACCGTTGTTAAATACGTACGATAAAAATCCTCTAAGATGTGTCGCCGTCCGGTAGTTTATGAAACCTTGAAAACACCCAATATGCACGCCCACCGAAGACAGAGTACACACAGACTGTGCAGCAACATACCGCCTGCATAGTGTGGGCAAAACAACGTAAATACACTCATACGAAAAAAATCGAACTACAAAGAAAAGGACAACCTAACAACAATGAAACTGATCGGTGATTTGTTTTGTTGTTTTGCAGACAGCAGAAGTGTCATTAGCCAGGAGGTCAGTGATGTAAGCTCAACGGAACACGATCACCACACCTGTTATACACACACACCGTGCCCAGATGCCAGGTCCGTATGTCAGCCGATTTGTACTCGTTGAACTGGTTGGAGCCTGGTTGGTGCACAGGTCCCGTCTTCCAGTCTGACTGCAGAGATTGGAATCTGGCTCGAGGAAAACTTCTGCCCACCCATGTCTGAAAGAGTACTTAACTGTGTTGAAGGTCAGGGACGTAAAGCAGCAAGACAGAGTTGAAATGTCTACTACATCACTTCCATAAACTCTTGTGGTTTTCGGACAACCTTTGCACTGATTTCATCCCATTCTTAGAGGTGAAAATCTATTACTGAAATTAGTCTCCTGCGAAGGATTGAATGATTGACAGATTGACTGACTGATTGATGGACTGATTGTTTGACTGACTGATGGACTGATTGTTTGATTGATTGATGGAGTGATTGATCGATCGACTGATTATTTGAATTATTGATTGATTCATTGATTGATTTGCATTATGAAGCGATAAATTGGCTCCGTTGGTGCGTGTGTGTATGTGTGTGTGTGTGTGTGTGTGTGTGGTGTGTGTGTGTGTGTGTGTGTGTGTGTGTGTGTGCATGCGTGTGTGTGTGTGTTTGTTTGTGCGCGTGCGTGAATGTGTGTATGCACGTGTGCTCATGTGTGTGTATGTGTGTGTTTGTATGTGTGTGTGTGTGAACGTGTGCGTGCGTGTGTTTGTGTGTGTGTGTACGTGCGTGCGTGCGTGCGTGCGTGCGTGCGTGTGTGTGTTTGTGTGTGTATTTGTGTGTGTGTGTGTGTGTGTGTGTGTGTGTGTGTGTGTGTGTGTGTGTGTGTGTGTGTGTGTTGTGCGCGCGCGCGCGTTCGTGCGTGTTTGCATGTATACAGAGTGCGTGAATAACTGTAGTTTTCTCTGTGTGTAGGCTATGTGCATGAGGGTGCCTGTGTAAGCGCGTGCACGTGTGCATGTTGTGTACGTGTGTATGTGTATGTGATTTAATCGAGATTGAAAGAGATGGTTTCCCCACTTCCTCCCCCTCTCCCCTTTCCCCTTTCCCTCCATTTTCTGCATTCGATTGCAAAATCCTCTAAAAGTTTGAGGAATAGTGGACCAGACAGATTTGACATCTATGGTCAAACCACGTTTGCATTAGCACTCTCTGTTCATAATATCGTACGTGCCCGTGAACCAGTCTTTTTTTATCCGTGTAGTTAATTAATGTACATTTAAATAATCGAGTCTATCTAAAACCCTAGTCTTTAAAAAGTTTATAAGACTCTCTCTCTCTCTCTCTCTCTCTCTATCTCTCTCTCTCTCTCTCTCTCTCTCTCTCTCTCTCTCTCTCTCTCTCTCTCTCTCTTTCTACCCCAAACGCAAAAGACTCACAGAGTTTAGACTGTATTTGACATACGGCTATCTGTGCTGTCACCAGCTAATCAGCCCAGCAACAGATCAATCTTAAGATGAATCAACCAACAGTCAAGCATGTCACCTGTTTCACCTGTCGGTGTCACCGGGCTCGGTGTTGGCCGCTGCAAATCTAGACACCACCATTTCCCTCCAGGCCGCTCTGTCTTGACTTTCGTGGACAATTTCTTGAACATTTAGGCCTCTGATGTTGGTTATGTTCTCGATGTATGAGATTGGAGGTCTGTCGTTCTTCCTTTTTGCCACTATTTTTCCTTGAAAGATGGTTCCCATGAGGTCTATGTTTTTGTTGCATGATACATGGCCAATGTATTTTTGTCTTCTCTTGTTGACGTCTGCTAGTAGTTTTCTGGTGGTATCACGTTCTTCCAGGACACTTTCATTAGTTCTTCTATATGTCCATTTGACACATAGTAGTCTCCGATAAAACCACATCTCTGTAGCCTCAATTTTTCTGCAATCAGTTTTTCTCAGAATCCAAGTTCCGCAGCCATAAGTCATGACTGGCCAGATCAAACATCTTAATGAAAGTCTAACTTTCAGGCCATTTGGTATGCCTCTGTCTTTCCAGATGTTGTTGAGATGGACCATTTTCTGCTTTGCCATTTCAGTTCTTATTTTGATGTCTTTGGAGCAGGTTCCATCATCAGTATTTACAGAGCCAAGATATTTGAAACCCTTAACATTTTCAAAGGAACTTTGTTAATTAAGGTGTCATGATTGTTTTCAGTGTCTTTGCCCTTGATATGCAGCACTTTTGCTTTCTTGGTGTTCACGTTTAGATCAGCTTTTTTTCCTGCTGCATCTACCCCGTATATAATTCTTGTTATGCTGGTAATGTTGTCCGCTAACAGCGCAGTATCATCGGCATAGAGCAAGTTTTTTTTCCTCCCATCTTTATGCCTATGCCTTCTACATCAGCATCTCTCATGCCTTGTTGGGTGTAGATGTTAAAGAGATGCGGTGAAAAAATACAACCTTGTCTGACTCCCCTGTAATGTTGAAGAATTTACATTTCTGATTGTTCCATCTAACTGTAGCCTTTTGGTATTTATGTAATGAGGCAATTAATAAAATAATGTGTTTGGGTTTGGGAAAGCCCATTTTGACCATTGTGTTGAACAGGTGGAGATGAATGACGCTGTCAAATGCTTTGCTACAGATATGAAGGTGACAAAAGCATCTTTTTCAGTGCTTTTTATTTTATCTATGAGTGTTTGTAGCACAAAGAGCATGTCAGCTGTGCCTCTGTTGGATCTGTAGCCTGCCTGGCAGTCACAGAGTTCTTGTTTCTTATTTTATCTTTGGCTTCAATCTGTTGAGAATATTTATGAGCAGAATCTTACTGGCGTGGCTGATTAGAGCAATGGCGCTGTAGTTGTTGCAATCTTTGACACTGGCACTCTTGTGAAGCATCACAAATTCTTGAAGTTTCCAATCTGTTGGTCAATGTTGAGTATTCGATATTTTACGGCAAAGTCAAGCAAGTAAGAAAGTAAATACGCATGTACGCAAATATAAGTAAACTAGTAGCTACGTAACCAACCAACCAAGTAGGCTAATCAGTAAAACAACTAGCAAAACCAGTCAACTAACCAGAAAACAGACCAACAAATCAACTAGCCAACCAACAAAACTGCCAAGCTGCCTACTAATCTACCAACAAATTCCCAACCTCTCTACTTACCGTACCTTAGTCACTAATTCATTTACTCACAAAGCTCACTATTCATAAATTCCAATCAATTTATTTCCGATTGACTTTGCTTTGGGATGTTTTTTGGCGTCTATACACATAAGTGTTTTAAAAAAAACAGTTAAGAAAATGTAGAGTACAGGGAAGGGGGTGGAGGTTGAGCGAGAATTTGCTTTCGAAGTGTAAAGAAACTTTAACAAGTAACAAAAAAACTATGTATCAAACACACATTTTTTAAATAAATCGTTTAAAACTATAATTTTCGTATGGGGTTTCCTGGCGTCATTAACAAATAAGGGCTCATAACGCAACTGTGGCTGTAAAGTCTTGAATACCTTCAAAATGGCGTTCACTTTGTTGAAAAATGGTAGCTTTCTGGCACATTGATTTCGACGCCATTGGCATCACTCGATACTTTTGAGAGAGAGAGAGAGAGAGAGAGAGAGAGAGAGAGAGAGAGAGAGAGAGAGAGAGAGAGAGAGAAAGAGAGAGAGAGTGAGTGAGTGAGTGAGTGAGAGAGAGAGAGAGGAGGGGGGCATTATTTTAAAAGAACCCCTATCACAGTAGTTCACCGTTTGATAATGTGAATACGATGAACATTTTAAACATAAAACCAACAACACTCGTCTCCATTTGAAAGCAGTTGCTTCATTCTGGTATCATTTCTTGTCTCCACTCTGTCCGTTGTGCAGCTTTTGGTACGTCATGATAACATTTCTGGTTTGGTTTGTTTGTTTGTTTGTTTGTTTTTTGTTTGTTTGTTTGTTTGTTTGTTTGTTTGTTTGTTACTTAGTTTGTTTAAAACAATGACTGCTGGACAAAAGGTAGGCCCTACAAGACATTACCTACAACAAATCTGGAGCATGTATGATATGAGCGAAAACTTCTGGGACTGATCTGGCATGGGAATATTTTCAAATGTGTCACCTGATGCTTGGTGTGACTCACACATGTTGCGAGTGAAAGGGCCAGCAGGTTGACGTACGCAACGTATTGAGCGAGTGCAGTGTATACGACTTGACTTTAGTCAAAGGTCAATGCGCGAAACGAACTGAAGCGAGGTAGATGTACATGGCTTGCACTACATCAAAATGTCAGTGTACACAACGTACTGAGGCCAGAGGTGTACATGATTTGTAATGGATCAAAGCTAAATGTACAATGATGCACGGAGGTAAAAAGAGATGTACACGATCTATACTAGATCAAAGGTCAATGTGCGCAATGTAGTGCGGCGATTGCGATGTTCACAATTTGCACTGAGTCAAACACCACTGAACGTGAGGTGAAAGATGTGAACATAATTTCAGAGGTCAATGTATTATATATGCACTGAGCTGAGAGAGGTGTACACATCTATACAAGGTCAAAGGTAAATATACGATAGGAATGGATTAAAAGAGAGAGGCAAACGCAGGCTACAAATTGTTTCTCTACCAAAGAGCCAGCCATCTTTGTTTGGGACTCGTTAACGTGAACGCAGTTTGTGTAACTGATTGGACATTTTTACGTTTGGAGAGAGCAGCCCGAATTTTGCACGTACACTCACACACACACATATGCATGCGCATACAATATAAATACACATGCTCGCACGAGTGTGCAAACAAACATCATGCACGCACACACCATAATTACAAGCCAAGGTACAATAAAGTATAAACCAACACAGCAAATACAAAAAAAAAAGAATATAATACCTACCTCCCTATTTACTTGCAGGTCTATTTGTCTTTTTACCTGCTTACCTTCCAACCCATTTTACCCACATACATGTACATATAGGATCTACCTGTCTGTTTGAAGACCCGAAATTAGCAAAAGTATGAATCTGCTTATGCTTGTCTTTGTGTCTGGTAAAGATCATTCATTCATTTTTTTTCATTCATTCAACAATATTAATTTCTTGTATATTTCAGTATTTTGTTTATTCATATGTTTGTCTTTTTTCTCTTTTCGTGCATTTTTCCCCTTTAACCTTTCCGTTCATCTTTTTTTTTCCTGCCTCCATTCATCATCATCTTCACTATCCTTTCATGACCAAACTTTCATTTCTTGCACTTTGATCCCCCCTCCCCCCCAAAAAAAAAAAAAACGAAAAAACACGCCACCTTTGCTCTTTTAAACCGTACATTTTCATATTTATTACCGTTCAAATACGTTTTCATCCACCGTCCCTATAATGCGGTTCAAAGAACGAAATCTGCCATAAATTCTGTTTATAAATAGATTTGGCCACAGACTTAATTAACACCGGTAATGGCAGGGACATGTTCCCTTCCCAGTCGTTCACATTCTCTCTCTTTGAAGTCAGAGACAGAGAAGGCTGTAACCTCGAATTTACGTGGGCGATAAAAGGTGTTTGGGAGGGATTTAACCCTGTCAGCCAGATTGTGTCTTGTGGTTGTTTTCAGAAAGCAACGTGGTGGTTGAGATGATAGATAGATAGATAGATAGATAGATAGATAGATAGATAGATAGATAGATAGATAGATAGATAGATAGATAAATAGATAGATCGATAGATCGATCGATAGATCGATCGATAAATAGATAGATGGATAGATAGATAATCATATAGCTGGTAGTATTTTGCGTGTGAAGTCATCAGGCTGTCGGTTTTAAGTGTCATTGTCTTCATTCATCAATGAAAAATGGTAACCTCTCAATTTATTCCCTGTGCAGAATTGTGACTTCAGACCTGAACTTCTGCACTAGTTGGATGGAGGTTTTTCAATAGGTCCTGATCAAAAGCCTGACTGAATGCATACATATCTCTGATATTTACCTTCTTATTGGATAAAAGTTGGAACCAATCAATTCACTGACCTAAAGTTAATTCTCATGATTTCTTTTAATGGATGGTGATCATCACAGTGTGAATGTATACGTTCATTTCTCTGGTGATCACCATACTGTAGGACTTTAAGAAGCAATCCAACCACCAGCCAGGTCAAGGAGAATTTATTGCCTTGCCAATAGTGTGTGCATTTCTAGATGATTGCAATGTTAGATAAAATTTAGAATGATTTCAAATTAAGGTAATTGCACTGAATTCTTTAAACCAGAAAATTGGCTTTGAGGATGTTTCTTGAAGATTGCCAAATTACATAACATTCCATCCACCTATCCAATCCAGGTATTTTTGTGATTTTTATTTCAAGTTGGTGCCAATATAATGGCTTCACTCTGGATTTCAAGGATGTTATTCACAACAATTTCAAATCTTCATGAATATATGTTGGTGACATTGGGACTTAAATATATATTGACATTTTATTAGAATAAAAAGTTCAAACTGGCAGAAATCTATCCACAACCTGCAGGATAGAGTTTGTAAAATGTATCATGTCACAAAACCCAAGGCTGAACAAGAATGCAAGTATTGTGCATCAAATGCTTTAATCATCTGTCTGTACATGAATTCGAGAAAATGTGTCCCAGATTTTTTTTCTTTTTAATTAAAACAAACCACACTTTAACCATTCTGTGTGTGTGCGTCAGTGAGTGTATGTTATATATATATATAATATATATGTGTGTGTGTGTGTGTGTGTGTGTGTGTGTGTGTGTGTGTGTGTGTGTGTGTGTGTGTGTGTGTGTGTGTGTGTGTGAGTGCGTGTGTGCGTGCAAGCGTGCGTTTATGTGTGTGTGTTACGCTGCATAACATTCAAAATGTTTAACAATAGGGTTCTTCCACACACTTTTAACCTCCCCCTTCTTTTTTCCCTGTCTTTTCATCCCTTTTCCCCCTTTCAATGAATACCTTTTATTTTCGATAAATATATTATCAAATAGAAGACAAAAACAAAAAATGTTGTAACGACACACAAATTTGTTTGACTAAGTTTTCATTATTCATTTAATTAAAATGTCTTCACAGTTTTGTAGAGTCATTCCAACTGAAATGACAACTGCTCCTTGTTGAAAACCAATAATATTTTCAAACTAAACACCCAAACTCCAACGAAAGATATAACTGCATGCACGAACAAAGCATGAGACCTTATAACAACGATAATGCTACATGATACATATATCTACATATGAATACACAAAATTTCACAGTACTTTTACTACAATGGAATATATGCAGTGAGACATAGTAAGAAATTCTGGCGAGAGCTGGACGGCAGAAGGTCCTTAAAGGAGAAACCCCAGTTAAGCAAATGTTTCAGCCCTTAACTCCTGACACTCTAAGGGGGCAAGGCCGCATCCAGGTCATGACTCCTGGATGCCCCTCTGCTGTCGCCATTTTTGTTGTTGCTGTTGTTAGAAATTTGTCCTCCTCTGGGAATAGAACCCAGGCACCCAGGCAAGGTCATCCTTGTGACAGATGTCTTAACCACTTGGCCACCAGCAACATATGGAGAGAAACCTTTTGAAGTTCACATTTGCTTTTCCTGGTCTAGATCCAGCTGGAGCATTTTTCTGCTGCTTCTGCCATTGCTTTTGGGGCCCTGGTCCTCTCTCTCTCCTGCTGATGTGCCTATCAACCCCTTTGCTCAAACCTCTATGGCCAGGACTCTGGCTTCAAAGACAGATGTCCCCAAGTTTCTGGCTAGACTGGCATCTGTTTCAGCCTTGTAGATGTGGGCATTCTCCATTCTACTTTCGTATGATACAGTTATCGTGATTAGAATTACTTGTTCCACTGTCTGTTTGCCCTGGCAGAGCAGGCAAGCAAGGTTATCTGATTTCCTCCATTTCATCAGATTAGCATTTGAGGGTAGGAGGTCATACACAGATCTGAGGATGAAACGATCCTGAGAGGGGCCATGTGCCACAAGTCATTCCAGCTTAGACTTCTTTGGAGTGCATTTTCCCAAGTCGTCCACTGCCCCTGTTGGCCTTGCTAAACTGCCTTCTGAAGTCTTGTGGCACATGCATACACTCTCTCCACACACATTCCCTCCAGTTCCCTCTACATTAAGATTGGGATTCATGTAGGCCCTATAGATACACACTAATGTTACTGTAAACATTACCTTTATGAAATAACATAAAATGCTAATACGATTTTTGAAGAAAAAAAAGAACTATGGTTACCTCGTATTGTCAACTGAGTGTTGACTTTCCACCATACATGAGACAAGATGTATTTATATGATGTGAATCTATCTGCATACACACACACACACACACACACACTCTCTCTCTTTCTCTCTCTTTCTCACTCTCAGTCTCCCCCCCCCCCCCCCCTATCACTTCTAATTTCATCCCCAAGACGTTGTATTACTTATTTATTTGCTTGTTTATTCATTTGTTTCTTTTTTCATCTCCACCTCTATATCTTCTCTTATTATATTGTAGAATGGCAAGGACTAGCTGTATGACAGGTTCAATGGAATCCAATCTTTCTATCCTTGAGTAATAAAGTTGTTTTAAGTTTCAAGCTTATCTTACACGACCTAACTATCTGACTTTTATGCACCATTCCTTGTTGTTTTGATTTTCGTCTCTGAACCTGAAATATGCAACCTTTGCTCTTTCAAGCCGTATGTTTTGATATTTATTACCGTTCAAATACTTTTTCACCCACTGTCCCAATACTGCAGTTCAAAGAACGAAATCTGCCATAAATTCTGTTTATAAATAGATTTGGCCACAGATTTAATTAACACCGGTAATGGCAGGGACATGTTCCCTTCCCAGTCGTTCACGTTCTCTCTCTTACAAGTCAGAGACAGAGAAGGCTGTAACCTCGAATTTACATGAGCGATAAAAGGTGTTTTGTTTGTTTGTTTTTTTGTTTTTTTTTTGGTTTTTTTTTTTTTTTTTATAACGATTTCAGCCAGATTGTGTCGTTAGAGACTGTTTTCAGAAAGCAACTGGACCATAATTCTTTTAAAAAAAAACTAAAAAGATGGATGTGTTTTGCCAGTGAAATCATCGTATTGTCAGTTCTAAGTGTCATTGTATTTGCTCATCAATGAAAAATTGTTATGTGGTGCCATGCTCCCTCCATACACTGGGTGAGTATAGTCCATCTATTGGGCTGGGTCCTGATGAGAAGCCATGCTGTATACACTGCACATAATTCTTTAAGGACATTTACAACTAATATCTACCAGTTTAGATAGGGTAATTACAATGAGTATATTCTATTTCCATTACTGTGTGTTCTACTAGATGCTCACATACATGACATTTAGAATGAAATAAGAACAAGGAAAAGAAGAAGAAGAAGAAGAAGAGCAACAACAACAACAACAATGTCATTCTTCTATACCACTTTACTCCAAACTCCTTAGGACTCAGTGCACATTGCACATTTACATTACACAAAGTGTAATACATACAGAATTACAAATATATCATACGCACACGCACACGCACACGCACACGCACACGCACACGCACACGCGCATCAGAATACATACACATATTAGCACACGTGTACAAATGAATAGATAACAATGTCTTACTATATGTACACGTATACCAACGATTAGACACGGATAAATACATGAATGATTACATGATGTCACATAACTAGTTAGTATGATATCAACAGTGGAAGGCCAGGGTGAACAGGTGTGTTTTTAACTGTGATTTGAAGCGCAAAAGTATGGACAGAACCCTCAGATAGCTGGCAATGAGTTCCAGACAGATGGCACGTTGAAAATGAATGCACGCTTATTAGCTAGACATTTTGTTGTGTGGATCGCAGGATGTCTGATGTTAACGGCGCAGAAGCAAACTGAAAGGTAATGAACCATAGGAACGGTAATATGCAAGGCTTGCAATTTTATACTGGCAGGGAGGTATGATTGGTAACCAGTGGAGTTGTTTGAATGATGATGTTACGTGAACATGCCCTCTTTCTCTTCATGATTGGTTGAACTGCCTTGTTCTAAACCCTTTGCAGTCGACAAAACTGTTCTGCTGGTAAACCAACCAGCGTAGATGTTGCTGATTTGTTTTTGCATTAACAAATGTCGAATGTTGTGATGAAATAACAATGTCAATGAAAATTTAGAAGTAGTGTTGAAAGCCTTCTTTCTTTTTTGTCTGTATTCAACTTTGATTTGTTGTTGTTCATCCAGGGCAACACATCATCGATCATCAGTGTGTTCTATTTTTAACAGAAGTGAAATTACTTGGTGAAGAACTTTTTGACAGTTCTGTCTCATCTGCATATTTCTGAAAATTAGTCATGAACACGAACCTCTAGTTATTATGTTTAGGGGTTCCCTCGCTGTGCAGGTGCGTCTTTGATGATTATCACATGGTATGGAACTGAAAATCAGTTATAAACTTAAGATGACGAACATAATTTTATTTCGTAGTCATGTCATGTGTGTGTGCATTTTTAACCAATTACGATATCAGATGGCATTAAACATGCTTTCAGAATTAGATGATTATTGCTCTTTTCTGTTTATTAGCTGCGCCTTACTGTGGACATGCGACTCTTTGGTCTTATGTTATTACTGGATAATGTTCAGAATCAGTTTATCATTCTATCGATGATTTTAAGGTGGTTATGTTGATTTTATTGTTATTGCCATATACTGTTGATTTCCGTATTAGATGACATTTAGTGTCAATCACTCCAGACCAGGCAGATCACGCAGAGTTAACTCTATTGTCACGGCTGTGTACTTCTCTGCCTATTGACGGTATTATTAGATTATATTCAAATAAATCCAGACCTAAAGGACTACAACAAGTTACTTTGTACGGGAATCATGCCTGTGTACATATATCTCTTGGTAAAAACCATACTGGATGATGTTTAGAATCAGTCCATATACTAATTCAAGCCAGGATGATTATTGTGAATTTGATGAGTTGATAATGTTTGGTGTTGATCATCAAAATGTTTCACGAAAGGCTGTGTCCTTGATGATTACCACATGGGATAACGTTTGGAATCAAGGTCAACCCAGTTAAGGGTGACGACCATGTTGTACTTTATTGTCATTGCTATGGGCATTTTCCAGCTCATATTGAGACACTAGGTGCCATTTAGATAATTTCAGACTGAGATGATGATTGTGCTTCTATTTTTATTACATAGTGATCAAAAGCTCTGCAGTGTACACACATCTTCTTGTAGTAATAGTAGTAGGCCTCCATCAGTCAGGGTCGACTATGGGTGATGAGCCCTAGTGTCGTGTCGAGTTGATGCTTCTGGAGCAGCATCGGCTGTGGCTGACCAGGCCAATGTGGGAAAGGTAGTCTCTGCGACATTGGATGCATGTATGGATGCTGGCCATAGAATTACCTTCACAGGAGATTGCTTTTGACCTGACTCTTTTTTCCTCAGCTAAGGTCTGGATCTGCTTTTCCCCCGACCTGAGTTGTTTCTATAGCACACTGCGTCATCTGTTGCGGTCGGCTGCTGTGTATTCCCAGCTCTCTGTGTTGTCCAGAACTTTCATATCGCGCTTCATATCGTAGCTGGGGTCGGCCAACAGATCTCTTGTCAGAGACTAGTTCACCGCAAAGGATATCCTTTGGGATGGTCCATCTTCCACCCAAAGCACGTGATCAAGCCAGCGCAGCCTGCATTGTCTGAGCAGTATGTGCATGGTGGGGAGACCAGCGCATGGTTTTTATTTTGTCGATCCACTTGATGCCGAGGACGCAGCAAAGGCAGCGGAAGTGAAAGCTGCTCAGCTTTCGTTCCATGTTTCGCTCCCATACAGTACAGTGCTAATGATGCAGGCGTTGTACACCGCCATCGTGGGCGGAGTTGTCGTTTTGGGCCATGGGGTTCTCCCGGACGCGAGCAGTGAGTTGGCCTGAGGTTGCTGCAGCCATGTCAATACGCTTGTTAATCTCGGTATGGAAGGACAGCTTGTGCTGATACGGACCCGAAGTATGTGAAGTGGTGGGCGACAGCAAGTTCGTAATTGTCGATGATGGTGACAGGTGAAATGTCCACGTCTTGACTCGGCACGTTCTCTTTTTCAGACTGATGGTCAGACCAAAGTCTTTGCAGGCTTGGGAAAATCAGTCTACGCAGCACTGGAGTTGTTGTTACGTGTGTTACAGCAGCATTATCGGCGAAGAGCAGGCCTCTGATAATGGCCTGTCTTTGCTTTCAGTCTTGCGAGGTTAAAGAGTCGTCGGTCGGATCTGGTGCGTAGGTACACACTTTCCACTGCAGTCCCAAAAGCATGTTTTAGGAGCATAGACAAGATGCCAAATAGGATGGGAGCAAGGACATAGCTTTGCTTGACGCTGCTTTTTGATGTCAAAGGATTGGGCATACAGCCCTTGTACCGGATGGTTGCCTTCATATCGTCGTGCAATGATATGATCAGACTGCGCGGCTTGTGGGGCATCCTATTTTCAGGAGAACGTTGAACGGCCAATCTCTGCTGACTAGATTAATGGCATTGGTGAGGTCGATGAAGGTGGTGTGGTGTGGCTTTTGTTCTCTGCATTTCTCCTGTTGTTGACAAAGGGAAAAAATCATGTCCATTGTGCAGCGATTTTATTTCTATTAGATGGTGACAAAAGTTTCACAGTGTACACGCGTCTTCTTTGTCATTGTCTTATTATTGGATGACACATAAAACCAGTGAGTTATACCATCTAATTCAGGGTGATAACTTTGATTCGATTTTGTTGTCACTGCTGCGTGCAGCTCTTCGTGATAATCGTAATAAATAACATTGAGAGTCATCACTGGAGATAAGGGAGTTTAGTATAGGTTTATTTCATGGCCAGTACTCGGGCTGATTATATTACACAATTTATAGAATGAATACAGACCATACTGGTTGCACTGATATATTCTCATGAATTCTTTCTTGGCTGTGTACATGCATTTCTTGTTAATCACCATAATGGAAAACGTTCAGAATCAATCCATCTATCTATTCAGATTATAATGATCGTGAAGATTTGATTTTATTGATCCCATTAATGATGAATACTATTTTGAATTCATACGTAATTTCTGCAGTAATTTACTAGATGAGATCTACAATCAATCGATGTCTTTGTGATTATACTTTGGACCACACTAACACTCAAGTCATGACACATCATCATCATTATCATATGCCCTGCT
This sequence comes from Monoplex corrugatus, assembly GCA_030674185.1. Classification (NCBI taxonomy): domain Eukaryota; kingdom Metazoa; phylum Mollusca; class Gastropoda; order Littorinimorpha; family Ranellidae; genus Monoplex; species Monoplex corrugatus. The sequence continues at coordinate 44,538,169 of CM060312.1, read as the reverse complement.
GCACGGCGTTGGCGATTATAACCTTCCATATGCATTTATCCCTTATCGCTGCAAGTACATCTTCCACCCTCTCTGTCCTCAGCCACCCTGCAAGTCCGTCCAATATTTTCTCCCTTGGTCTACCTGGTGTTCTCTTTCCCTCAAGCTTTCCTGTTGTGACCAGGTGCTCCAATTCCCTTTTCCTCATAAAATGGCCTACAGGTGTTGCTTGTGTTTTCCTAAATTTTTATCAACGATTTTCTTGTGTCTGCTTCCATCAAAAATGTCTCGTTTATTCTTCTTAGAAACCACAATTCGGCTGCCTCAATCTTGTCCACGCCTCACATCCCTATAGCAGTATCGTTCTATATAACATTCAAGAACTCTCTTTCTGATGTTAATTGATAGGCTTTAGTTGGTACAACGCTTTTCATCTTTTTGGCTTGGCCAATTCTGCTGGCTATTTTTGATGTGCATCTGCCGTCTGATGAGATGACCGTTCTCACATATTTAAACTTGTCAACCTGTCTCAAAGCTTTGCCGTTTGCTGTTGTTTTGCATGAGGGGATTTCATGTTTTCTACTGATTACCATGACTTCAGTCTTCTTGCTATCTAGCTTCACCCCTTTAGTTTTGCTTTCTATTTCTATTATATTCATAAGGTTTTGTAGGTCGCTTTCATTTTCTGCAATTAGCACGATGTCATCTGCGGAATGTTGTTTATCAGTTTTCCTCCACTTGTTATCCCAGAGCATTCACCTAGGTTCCTTATGATGGTTTCGCTGTAAAGTGAAAACAAATGTGGTGACAGAACACAACCCTGCCTGACTCCTCTTTTGATATTTTGGAAAAAGGTTGTATCGTTTTCTATTCTCATTGCTGCTGTTTGTTCCCAATACTTATTTCTGATTATTCTTAGATCTTTTCCATCAATATCAAGTCTTTCTAATTGGTTGATCAATTCTTCATTTCTTACCCTATCGAAAGCCTTGGTATAATCAACAAAGCATAAATATAAATCTTTTTTCAACTCGATTGACCTCTCTATGATAGTTCTTTCGATGTACATGACATTAATAGTTACTTTCCCTTCTACAAATTCGTCTGTTATTTCTCTTTTGATTCTGTTCTTTATCCTCATCGTGCTTATTCTAAATAAGATTTTTGTTAAATGACGCATCAAGCTGATTGTACTATGAAGTTTGCATTCTATAGCCCCTGTTTTCTTTGTGCAATGAAAATTGATTTTGACATATCTTTGGGGATTTTTCCAGTGTCATAAATTTCATTTAGGACGACTTGTTTTTTTCAAAACCGAATTCCTCCATCTCTGTAGTAACATTGTCTGGTCCCGGTGCTTTTCCTGGTTTCATCTTTTTCAGTGCTGCTCTAACTTCACCCTTCCTTATGGGGGATCCTCCAACGTTCTTTCTTATAATATGTTCTTCGTTTCTGTCATCTTCAAAACGGTCTTTAATGTACTCTCCCCATCTATCTAATATTTTGCCTTTTTCCATGATAAGCGTACCATCTTTGGATTTTAAGCAACCAGTGCATGTCTTTTTCCTGTGGGCAATTTCGTCAATTCTTCTGTAAATACCCTGAAGATCTGTTTTGTGTCGATCTTCTATTTCTTTGCAATTTGTTTTCAGCCAAACTTCTTCAAGCGCATTATCTCTTTTGTCATCCAGTTCCTTTTTGCTTTTCAATCTACTCGAGGGATCTCTTCACAAGTTTCATTTATCAAATTTCTAAACTTTGTCCATTGTTCCTCACCGTCACCAACGTCTTCCAGAGCACTGAATTTGTTTTGAACATGTACGTTAAATTTTTCACGGGTCGCTTCATCTGTCTTTAAGTGTCCAAGGTTTAGTTTGATGTTACTTTTGGTCTGTTTTTTCCCTTAGTTTCAGCCTAAATCTCCCCATTACAGGATTGTGGTCACTGTTGAAGTCTGCGCCTGGTAGTGTTTTTGCTGTCAGCAAAGAATTTCTAAATCATTTATTTATCAGGATGTACTCAATTTGATTTTTAGTATTATCTCTTGGATTCATCCATGTCCATTTTCTTCTATTAGGCTGCTCAAACCAGGTGTTTCCTACTATGAACTCACTCATCTGTGCCCATTCCACAAGTTTCTTTCCCCTTTCATTTTTTTTGTACCAAGGCCATGAGGTCCAACTATATCCTCCACCCCCTCCTGTCCCACTTTAGCATTAAAATCTCCCATTATTATTGTAACTTCTTGTGATTTACATTGAGCCTTGGGCATCCCTAATATTTCACAGAAGTTGTCAATTGCATCCTGAGTACTTGCGGATGTTGGTGCCATACACCTGGACGATGTTGATATCAAATGGCTTGCTATCTAATTTAACCAGCAAAATTCGGTCTGACACAGCCCAGTATCCCTTGATTGACCTTGTCTTGTTCCTTTCCATTATGATACCTACTCCTCTTTCATGCGTGTTTCCATCAGAATATATTATTGTATGTTCGCCTGATGCTATCAAGACTGCCCCCCTTCCATCTCACTTCCCCTAGTCATAAAATATTAATGTTAAGCCTTTGCATCTCAGTCTTGACATTTTCTAGTTTTCCCTTTTGCACGTAGCAGTTTTTAATTTCTTAGTGTGATCGCAGTGGTTTGCTGATGGTTGGATGTCACCTACACATAATGACGGTCCCTACCGGACGAAGGTGCTCCATAGGAGCCCATATTTACGTCGTTATCCTCATTTTTCTTACTTTGGCTGGCCACGATTATCTTGGGAAAATACGATGGTGGTTTGCCGTTGCCTTCCATCGGTTTGGATGCAGACTCTCCGCTAGACTTCGCCATTCCCACGACAGCCTACAAGGCAGTAGGGATGATTTGTTTCAGGGTTTACTCCCTTAGCCGTATTCTCTCCCGAGATAATCACAAGGCAGTGGTGCTATTTACCCATAGCTGGGGGTCTGGTTCAGGGCATATCCACACGCCCGTGGGCGTGCGTGCTGCACATCTGGGGGCCAGACCTCCTCTGAGTCCCTCGAGTTTTAGCCCGAGTCCGTGAGGTGCTCAGTTACCACATGTCGCCACAAGGAGGCACAACGTACATAGGGCTTGCTGATGAAGAGGCTATGTACTGACAGAAACTTATGCATTCTGCTCTCTTTTTTGCAGATGCAAGCAGCAGTGCTAGCCAGTGCTGCAGACTGAAAGCAAGAGGTGACAAGCATGCAGTCACCGGTCAACACACAAGATGCTTCACATCAGCCATTTGATACAGGTTGGAGAAAATAAGACAAATGCAAGAGAAACATATCTAGACACTGCCCATAAGCGTATGTGGGCAGCGCCATGTCATGAAATTAAATGTAAACTCGAAAGAAATATGATAAAGTATTCTTTTAATAATGTATCTGTATACGACTCCAGAATCATGTCCCAGAAACTTCTTCTTATGATGGTTTACATCCTGTCATGTGACAATGTATGCGAGATCCTGCACACACACACACACACACACACACACACACACACATACACACATATATATATATATATATATATATATATATATATATATATATATATATATGTTGCCTCTATTCTTTACTTCTATTTTGTCTTTTGTTTGTTTGCTTACTCGACTGTTCTTTTCCCTCTTCTCCCCTTTCTAACAAAGACTTAAACTTTCTTTCCTTCATCAACCATTTTGTTTTACTTTTGTTTCTCGTCTTTGGTGCTCCAACACTGCCACTTTCGCTCTTTTGAGCCGTTGATGTTTATGCTATTACTGTTTAAATATTAATCAAAGGACATAACTCTTGAGAATTATCTCCCATGTTGTACTTCTCAAATCTAACACAGTTTGCGCTACCCATTCAGGTAGCATAGAAGCAGATACAAAATACAAAGACGGTAAGCTCAGAACACAGTGTTTAAATATGTTTTCACCATCCATACTCATAACTCGGGTTGAAGAACGAAATCCACTGTATATCTTACTATAAATAGATTTGGCCACAGACCTTATTAACACCGGAAATGTGTGTGTGTGTGTGTGTGTGTGTGTGTGTGTGTGTGTGTGTGTGTGTGTGTGTGTGTGTGTGTGTGTGTGTGGTGTGTTGTGTGTGTGTGTGTGTGTTGTGGCTGTAATGACTTTATTTTTTGCAAAAACGATTTAGAGTTTGGGTCTGCGCATGCTTCGTTTAATTCATCTATGCTTCGTTTGTCTCTTTTTTCTTTTTTCGATTTACAAAGCAACTCGAATGCTTTTTTGTGGTCAAGATAGCTTTCTAAGTCCTTTCTGTCATCAGTATGTCTGAATATACGTAGATACATGTATTTCTCTTGTTTAGCTATGTCACATTCTTTGTCCCACCAAGGTGATTGATTATACGAACATTGCTTTTTTGGTCTTGACTGCATTTGCTCTGCTGCTTTTTTGCATGAGACTGACAACATATTCTGTGCCTTCATCAACATTTTGAGTTAGTGCTTCTAAGAAATTTGCTAGCTCATAGGTTACATTGGTTTGAAGATAATCAGTAAAGGCTTCTAGACTTTGACTTCTTACTATAAAATCTAACTTGTATTCCATACTAACACTATTCTCATCTTCAGTTTCTTCGTAGCTTTCACGCACATTATCATTGAGAAGCAAAACAATAGGCAAATGGTCAGATTCAGATCTGTCTGCTACAAACATGTCAGAAATAAAATCATACATTGATTGGGAACAAATGTAGTAATCAACAACACTCACCCCTCTGTTAGCTGTACAAGTAATCTCGCCCTGTTTATCTTGCTCTGTTCTCCCATTTACAATGAACAAGTTGTTTTCTTCTAAAAGGTCAATAAATTTTAGGCCAAAGTTATTTAAAGCATGGTCTTTTGATTTGCGTTCAATTTGAGGCATATCATTCAATAATTCATCCATTTCATGTCTATTGTCATGCATGTCTATTGTCATGGACAAAATCAATGTCTTGTAACTCATCAGTACGGGCGTTGAAATCCCCACATAATACAAACGGCAAGTCAGGATATTCACGCATGATCTCGGTTATCTTGTTAGCTAGTATATCAATACTAATGGGGTTGTCTTCACCGTAAATGACTAAATACTCAGGGGCTACATACACAAAGCCAAAAATCACGTCAAAAGAATAATTCGGAACTGATATATACAATCTTAGAAAAATGCATTCTTCCACTGATGTCATTAACTGTTCAACATATCCAGAAACTGTCTTTCTCACACAGACAACTACACCACCTTTTATGCGCTGAGAGCGAGGGGAAAAGAAATCTGTGAAATTGGGAAAGGCTATTTTAATATCCTCTTGTTTACAAGACCAGATCTCAGAAATAGCAAAAATTTGAAACTGTTCACAATATCTTTTAAAAGAAAAGTTCGTAAGCTTGTTTTTTAAACCTTGAATGTTCCATACCATCACATCGAACAAACAACTGTTTTACCCGTACAATGGCTTAATTGAGGTATAGTTTCCGTATTTCTGGAATACTTACCAGACGTATGATAATCATTACCTTCATCGTTCTTTACATTCTGAGAAAGGTTTTCATTACTTGCATCATCATACCGTTTGTTTGTTGTGCTCTTTCTCTGATCATTGCTAGGGGGAGTGTGGGGGCGAGGTACGCAAATCACAGACCTGAAGTCTTGTTGTGTTGCGGAGTTTGTCGTAGGCTGAGAGGCAGGGTGGGGGGAGGTACAGAAATCCTCCTTCTTGCTCCATGGTCGTGATGCGTCGCTCCTCAAGGGGCTGGGTGCCTTCATTGTACCAGTAGCTCTTGCCTCCAATGAAGAGCGAGTCAAATCGGAGAAAGGCCCTTTTATTTGCGGTTTTTGTGTCCTTGAGGAAGAGGAGCAGTTGACGGTGTTTTTAACGAACATGGGGAGTGAAGTCTTCAGATACAAACACATCAGTACCTTTCAGTTTCCGACGTTCTGACAGAACCTTGTCCTTCTGCTTGAAGCGACTGAAGGAGGCAATGATGGGTTGTGGTATCTTGCCACCTCGGAGACGGTGTGTGCTATCGATTTCAACATCTTCTTCGATCCCCATCTTGTCTTTGATGACTTTCTTCCCTGCTTCCTCACAGTCAGCCCAAGTTTCACTGCGATCTTTTGGAGACGGAAATCCATGGAAAAGCAAGTTGCAACGCCTGCTCCTGCCTCTAAGTCGTCCAGTCTGTCTTCTAGCCGTTGAACTTTGTCGTTGAGTTGTTTGTTTTCTTCCATCACAGAATCCAGCTGTCTTTGCATTTTGTCATTCAGCGCGTCAATTTTGCTGTCCATTTTGTTCATTTGGGATGACATGTCTTTTAGCGCGTTCATAACATCAGCAATAGATTCTTGTTTGTTGCTTGCAGGTTCTTCGTTGATGCTGAGGTTGTTGCTGTTCAATCTGGTGATAATACACAGCAAGGTGAACTTCATGGCTGCTGTTGTGCTGCGCAGTTTTCTAGGTCTTTCTCTTGCTTTCTTTGCTTTCAGATACATTATCTTTGCCAACACAAAAGCAAACGATCCCACCGATGCCCGGTAGCACTCGACTGAACGAGTCATTTGCTAAACCAGTCAGCTTGAAAAAAAAAGTCTAAGTTCTTTTTTTTGAAAATACAGGACGGTTTCCTCACAGCTCGTGCAAACACGTCTGATCGCTAGCAGAGCTGAAGCGAAAGTCCCCGTGTGTGTGCGTGTGCGGGGGGGGGGGGGGGATGTGCGTATTAGAGAGAGTGAAATACGGGGTGACAATTTGTGTCAAGGGTTGCAAGCATAGCAGACTGAGTGTATCCTAACTCAGTATCCTGTATGTGTGTGTCTGCATGCATGCGCATTGTTTGTTTTATTTCTGTAAAGTGCAAGGGGCATGCTTTTGATATGGGCTGCTTGGGTATATAAGTGAAAGTAGTAGTAGTGGAAGTAGTAGTAGTAGTAGAAGAAGAAGAAGAAGCAGTAGTAGTAATATATCATTATCCTCCTCCTCCTGATCATCATCATTAGAATCATCATCATTATCATTATCATCATTATCATCATCGTCTTCGTCATCATCAATATCATTATCATTACTACAACTACATAGTCAGGCCACATCTAGCGATGAATAATGTGGCCAGTTTTTCCAAATCCTGCTGGCTGCCATGGACCATCAGGTCAAAGGAGTTGTAGTCGGTCATATTTGCTGTCGCTTCACTTGACAGAAGTAATATATCTGCAATGTGTGTTCAGTTGTCTGGTCCTCTCTACCTCAGAGGCACTTTGGTGAAGGCGTCAATCTAAACTTGCAAATCAAAGGAGCGTTCAGTCAGTTTTGGCCAGTGCAAAGCCTCATAAAGATCACTTGTTGCTCTCTGGACACAAAGTGGTAGTCATCCCTTTGTTTGTGGCCTAGGAAGTGATCTCATGATGTTCCTCTTCTCGAACGCTGTTGTCTGGATTGTGTTCCTTGGCTCCTCTTTTTGCTGGCTCATCTACCGTTTCTTTTCCTGGTATTCCAAAGTGAACAGGGATCCACTATTCAGGTTCCTCTGACATGCTGGAAAGTCTCAGTCAAGTATGCGGGAGGCTTGTCATACTCAAGGGCCTGAAGAATAGCGAGAGCATTTGTGAGGAAGAAAACTTGATGACCTGTGTCATCTGTATTGTGAATTTTGGATGCTGCTTGCATACGTGCCTTTGTTTCTGCTCGATATTTGGCCCAGTGATTACCAGTGGGAACAGCTGTGATTTCAGCTCCTATGAAATTGATGAGGATATTGTTATTTTCACCGATCACAGCAATGGTGGTTGACACATTGGTATGTACATATATCCATGCCTCCGGTGAGTAGAGCTCTTCTGTTTTGGCTGACGTGAGAACCCGACATGTTGTGTCATCTTGTACTTCCGCTGAGGTGACACGAAGGGACATTAGTGTAGATTTCAAAGCCTAGCTATTCTGGTGTCCAATGTTCTGGCACATGCAAGGATGGATAACGATAAACTTGTCTCCTTTGGCAGGGCTTACTCGTGTTGCCGCAATAGCTTCTTGCTCTCGTGGACAACCTTTCGCCATTTCAGGCGATTTTTAGTGAGACCACCCAATTTCTGCTTCACAGCTTGCTCTGTCAAATACCTCAGCGTCACAATCAATGTCATGTTCATGGTTATCCTTCTCTGGATGAAAGGCTAGATTCTTGAGTCTGCATTTTTTTTTATATAAACAGACCTCATTACGCCAGTGATGAGTCTAAGGGCCTGTTCTGTACTCTGTCAAGGGCCTGTACGCTGGCCTTGATTGAGGCTGACCACATATATGTATTAATGACAACAACAACAAAAAACAGAAAAAGAACAAATATACGTATAAAGGGGGAAAGGGAGTGGGTGGAAGGGTGACGCTCCCAAAGAAGAACAGCCCAAATTTCACACGGTAACTCTATTGCCACAAAAAGAGAAAATACATTAATACAGTGAAACACAGTGTCACACGTAACGATATAGGTGACTGGCAGTGTCTTGCAGTTTATGCAGGTTCGTGAAGATCTAGCAGTCGATCGTTCTTCTCAGAAACAAGATACACCAGTCCAGGTTAAACGAAAATGATCCTTTATTTGAAGAACGAATGAAACACAACAGGAACTGGGTAAAAACTTCACACATCCAATGCACCACTCCTAGTTTGCAGAATTATTCTTCTTCAGCCCTCAAATACTACGCGCAGCAACTCCACAAATCTACAGCAACTTCTCCATCTCTTGACAGCATACTTACACTTCAACTCGTCCGATCGCTTTCTCTCTCTCTCTCTCAACCCACAGTCACGCTTTATTTATAACATCATGGAAAGTTCCCAATATTCTCGGCTTTTCCCTAGATTTTCAGCCAATCATAGCCGCATTTTCGAACCTTCCCTTTCTAGAATATTCTGTAGTTTTAGCCAATCATTGTACAGATTAAATTTGTTTACGATTTCCGGAACATTCTCGAAAGATCTAAGGTATTCTACGTTTTTCTTGTCATTTCTAGATTGTTCCAAAGGATTCTACATATTTCCATACAACGAAATCGAACTTAAACATATATTTTCAGTGTTAGCATAAACCCAAACAAATATTCTCGATTCATTATCGAGTGAATCACAAAAAAAAAAAAAAAAAAAAAAAAACAGTAGCTGAATCGATAGACACATTGTGACGTCAAACTTCTCTTATCGGCATTCGCACTTTCACATTGAGTTTCTCTTTCTTTCAAATGTAACAAACAAAATGCAGTCCTCGACAAGGACAGCTCGCCAAGCACCTGATGGACCTACTACTGGTATCTCTACAATGCATCTTGCCAGTAAGCTTCGGTCCAAAAATGCAGAAGCCGTGCAACACAAAGCTGGCGGCGCACAAAAAAAAGGTCCCGATACCTTTTCGTCTCAAAACCATTATCCGTTCTCAGTTCAGTTATCACCCACGATCTCAGCCTATCTCTAGTCTTGTCCTGACCGCAGGTAGACATTAACACTCAAAACCATGTTGTTATCATTGTTCTTGTTGTTTAAGTCCAGTCGACT
>CM060312.1:44518626-44526126 GCA_030674185.1 Monoplex corrugatus | reverse complement strand
TTATTGAAAAACACGATAATTTATCATGTTTACATCAATTACGACGATGGAATTATACAGAGAAAAGAAAAAGAATGGGGAACGGTATACATCTATGACTAACATCATTGCTACCGATTCCAGGCAGCGAATTGGTCATTGTGACCTAATTATGGGTCATAATGCTCACAGTTCTTAAACGAAGCTTACTCTTTTTTTACACGGAATTGTTGTAATAATGGAAACATGGGATTCTGAAAGCGTTCTGATGTTTTCTCGGATCCATGTGTGCACGTTGTTTTGCCCACATTGTGCAGGTGGTATGTTGCTGTACAATGTGCATACTCCATCTTTGGTGAGCGTGTATGCTGGATGTTTTCATGCTGCATGCTGGGCTTGTGTTCCCATACGTCAGCCACTGACATGACTTACAGGGTGTCTAACGTGCGTATGTGATAGTCTGCAATTTCACACACACAAAAGGGTTTTAAGCACTGGCAGGTCTGTACACATGTTGATCCGGGAGATGGTAAAATTTCCACCATTTCCCCTACAGGTACAAGTGACTAAACGATCTAAACCCAGGACCTACCCACTGAAATGTTGACATTTACCCTCGTAACTATCGCATTCTTCGAAATAAGGAATATATTCCTGGAAATTTGAGAATACGAAGATTGATAAAATGTAAGAACAGACGTGTGGTTTGCGAGCGCCTTGTCTAAAATGTTTTTCAATAATCATATTCCTGTGCATGTGCCATTTTAAGACACTTAGAGTTATGTCTGTTCGTATGTACATGTAAAAGCGTCAGAAAGTCATCTTGATTGTAGAACACATTTTTTAATGACCAGGCATAATTTGATGCAGCTGTTTGTTATCTCTTTAAACTTGCATTGACATAAGTGATAGTGCAATAACCAATGTTGTCTAGGAGCACGTACCTTGTGAAATCGGTATCTGAATTAATGCAAATCTATTTCTGTGAAAGAACTAAGACCACAGAGGAGAGTCTCAAACACTTGAAGGATGCGTTGTTCGGTGTTTTGCTCAAATTTCCTTAACAAAATCACAGATTTCTGTATCTCTGATTCCTCGGTGACGCCAGGATATCATTATTCTGAAAGAAAGTAATGATTATAGCCGTAATACATATTTTCAATTTGAGACTGAAAGCCACAGCGTCATCATTATCCTCTCCATTCTCATCATCACAGCATTGTGAAGAAACTGTCCCAGAGTTCACAGAGTTCACAGTCTGTCGTGTCCCGTTCTGACGACAACCTCAGTTTCCGTAGATTGGAAGATGTGTCGGGGAGAGCTGAAATGGCGTGGTGGCATTGATACAGACTGTGCAGAAGACAAAGAAAAAGGTTTGGTTTGGTTGTCCAATGACGTGATGTCGTATGGGAATGAAATGGTAGAGACCTCTATCAGTCTCGAAGTCAACATCATGAGTGCGGCCCAAGAAGCCATACGCACGAAGTTTTTCTCGAGCGAGATTCAAATCTGCACAGTATCACACAGTCACATTCGACGGTTCGTGCTCTATCTGTACGCCAACCAGGCATCAACAGGCGTATGTTACAGTTGATAAAAGATGGGGCAGAAAAAAACAAATCGATTCACAAAGATATAAAAATAAATAAAATCTCACCTGCAAAACGACCTGAGGGTCTCCACGTCCATGCCACAACACAGACGCTTAGGACTTGTCTTAATCTTGTGCAGGTCCTGGCGGTATGGGGTGAAGCACATCTCCACTGGCTTGTTCACATCCTCTGGACACCCTTCCTTCCAGGGCTCCAGCTCTCTGCCGGACACTGTAACATTCATAATACCATACTTTTATTAACATATTTATTCATGAATCTATTTGACTGTTTGTATGTTGGTTTGTTTATTTGTTTGTTTGAAGCTATTTTCTTCCTGACACTGCAACGTTCATAAACACAATTTGGATCTATTCATTCATTCAATTATCTATAAATTTATTTGATTATTTGTTACATCTTGATCACATTTCTGTAGCAATCAATTAAACAAATCGCAATTATTTGCGTGCTGTATGAAGATTTCAGATATATTGTAAATGTCAATGGCAAGGTACATTTTGGGAGACATATGTAAAGCATCTTTCATTACATTTATTTATTTTATTTATTATTTATTTATTTATTTATTCTATTTATTTATTTGTCTGTTTGTCTGTTTTCTTTTGTTTGTTTGTTTGTTTGTTTTTTTATTCATATACTTTTTTTGATTCGAGTTTAAGTGCTCGGATTCAAACCTGGCTAGGTCTACCTAACTTGAATGATATGAACTCTTTGGGGGGAAGGGGATAATGAACTCTTTTAAGGGAGGGGAAGGAAGGAGAGGAGGGGAGAGGGAGGAAGGAAGGGAGAGGGGCAGGAGGGAGGGGGAGGGAAGGGAGGAGGGGAAGGGAGGAGAAGGGAGGGAAAGGGAGGGAGGGGAAGGGAGGAAAGGGAAGGAAGGGAGGGGAAGAGAAGGGAGGGAAGGGAAGGGAAGGGAAGGGGAGAGGAAGGGAGGAAGAAGGGAGAGGAAGGGAAGGGGAAGGGAGGAAGGGAAGGGAGGAAGGAAGGGGAAGGGAGGAGGGGGAGGAGAGGGAAGGGGAGGAGGAGAAGGGAAAGGGGGGAAGGGAGGAGAAGGGAGAGAGAGGGCGTGAAGGAAGGGGAAGGGAGGGGAAGGGAAGGGAGGAGAAGGGAAGGGAGGGGTAGGGAGGGGAAGGGACGGGAGAAGAAAGGAAGGGAAGGGAGGGAAGGGAAGGGAAGAGGGGGAAGGGACGGGAAGGGGGAAGGGAGGGGAAGGGAAGCGAGGGGAAGGGAAAGGGAGGGAGGAGAAGGGAGGGGAAGGAAGGGAGGAGAAGGGAAGGGAACGGAGGAGAAGGGAGAGGAGGGGAAGAGAGAAGGGAAGGGGAGGAGGAGAAGGGAAATGAGGGGAAGGGAGGAGAAGGGAGAGGGAGGGAGGGAAGGGAAGAGGGGGAAGGGACGGGAAGGGGGAAAGGGAGGGGAAAGGAAGCGAGGGGAAGGGGAAAGGAAGGGAGGAGAAGGGAGGAAAAGGAAGGGAGGAGAAGGGAAGGGAACGGAGGAGAAGGGAGGGGAAGGGAAGAGAGGAGAAGGAAAGGGAAGGGAGGAGAAGGGAGGGGAAAGGAAGGGAAGGGAGGAGAAGGGAAGGGAGGAGAAGGGAAGAGAGGAGAAGGGAAGGGAAGAGAAGGGAAGGGAGGAGAAGGGAAGGGAGGGGAAGGGAAGGGAAGAGAAGGGAAGGGAAGGGAAGGAAGGCGACTGTAGAGACCAATGCGAGAGAGGCAGTCTCTGTCGCAGCGGTCGCATGTGTATGCCGATGCTGGCCTGTTGGCTGTCATCCCTTTTCTGCGAACTCGCTTTTCTGCTGCAGCAGCTGACAGTTTGTCCTCATCAATACGCAGCTGTTTCTTGAGAGTGGTTCTCCAGCTGTTGCGGTCGTCTGCGAGGTCCTCCCAGGACTCGGTGTCGATCTCAAGCGCCTTCATGTCACGTTTGCAAACGTCTTTGTATCTCAGCTGTGGGCGGCCAATGTTTCTCTGCCCTGTGGCAAGCTCACCATAAAGGATGTCTTTTGGGATGCGAGCATCTTCCATGCGGTGAACGTGGCCCAACCAGCGCAGCCGACGCTGTCTCAGCATGGTATGCATGGTTGGGAGGCCAGCGCGGGTCAGGACTTCGGTGTTGGTCACTTTGTCTTGCCAGGAAATGCCGAGTATGCGCCGTAGGCTTCTCAGGTGGAAGGTATTGAGCCTTTTCTTCTGATGAGCATGCGTAGTCCACGCCTTGCTGCCATACAGCAAGGTACTGAGGACACAGGCGTTGTATACAGCCATCTTTGTCTTCTTGGTCAGCTTGGGATTTGTCCACACCCTTTGTGTGAGGCGGGCTAGTGTTGTGGCTGCCTTCCCGATTCTCTTGTCGATCTCTGTGTCAAGGGAGAGGTTATCAGTGATGGTGGAACCAAGATATGTGAATTGATGGATGGCTTCAAGCTCGTAGTCATCAATGGTGATGGCTGGTGGAGATGGCGTGTCTTGGCCCAGGACGTTTGTCTTCTTAAGACTGATGGTCAGACCAAAATCTTTGCAGGCCTGGGAGAAGCGGTCCATTAGTGACTGCAAGTCCCACTGAGTATGGGTCACAACTGCGGCATCGTCGGCATATAGCATGTCTCTGATGAGGGCTTCACGGATCTTTGTCCTTGCTCTGAGGCGGGCGAGGTTGAAGAGCCTGCCGTCTGATCTGGTCCGCAGGTGGATCCCTTCTTGCGCTGTGCTGAACGCGTGCCTCAGGAGGAGAGCGAAGAAGATTTTTAAAAAAAGGGTTGGGGCCAGGACGCAGCCTTCTTTCACACCGCTGCGTACGTCGAAGGGCTTGGAGAGGTTTCCGTTGAACTGCACCGTCCCTTTCATGTTGGAGTGGAAGGACTCAATTAAGCTGTGCAGTTTTGGGGGGCAGCCGATTTTTCGGAGAGCCCTGAAAAGGCCATCTCTGCTGACTAGGTCAAAGGCCTTGGTGAGGTCAATGAATGCCACATACATGGGCATCCGCCGCTCTCTGCATTTCTCCTGGATTTGTCGAAGGGAAAAGACCATGTCTGCCGTGGATCTCTCTGCTCGAAAACCACACTGTGATTCCGGGTAGACGCGTTCAGCCAGTTTCTGCAGGCGGATTAGGAGGACCCGAGCGTAGACTTTGCCAACAATGCTGAGGAGCGAGATACCTCTGTAGTTGTTGCAGTCGCTCCTTTCACCCTTGTTTTTGTACAGGGTGACAATCTTAACGTCCCTCATGTCCTGCGGTACAGCTCCCTCATTCCAACACTGACAGAGGACTGCGTGCAAAGGGTGCAGAAGAGAAGTCTTGCAGTGCTTGATGAGGTCTGGGGGAATTCCGTCGTTGCCAGGTGCCTTGCTGATGCCAGGCTATTAATGGCCTTGCTGAGTTCGTCCACAGTTGGCTCTGCGTCAAGTTCTTTCATTACCGGCATGCACTTAATGGCATCGAGGGCTGATGGGGACACCATGTTCTGTGTGGAGTAGAGGTCGGAGTAGTGTTCCACCCATCTTTCCATCTATTGGCTAGGATCGCTGATTACTTCCTCAGTGGAGGATTTGAGGGGGGCGAACTTACTCTGTGTTGGTCCCAGTGCCTTCTTGATGCCATCATACATTCCTCGGATGTTGCCTCTTTCAGCAGCACTCTGTATCTCTTCGCTGAGCTCTGTCCAGTACTCGTTTGCACAGCGCCTGGCGTTAAGCTGAACCTTACTCCTGGAAGCCCTGAGGATTTGCAGGTTCTTCTCACTGGGTGACCGCTTATACTCGGTGAGTGCGGCGCGCTTGGCCTCAACAGTGGGAGTCATCTCTGATGATTTGGCCTCAAACCAGTCGTGGGACTTCACAGTTTTCTTCCCAAAGGTGGCCATAGCAATGCGGTGCATGGTGTCTCGTAGCGTTTCCCATCTCTCTGTGGCAGAGTCTCTGGGCTGCAATGCATCGTATGCTCTCTCAAAGGCCTCTGCGAACTGTTCTACAAGATCTAGCTGAGACATCTTGCTGACCTCAATGCAAGGGTTCCCTTGTTTCTTTGAGCAGTAGAACTTCTTTGGTTGCAGCCTGACCTTGCAACATACCAGAGAGTGGTCTGTGTCGCAGTCTGCGCTGTGATAAGAGCGAGTGTGGAGAACGTTTTTGATAGCGGCACGTCTTACTAGGATCAAATCCAGTTGGTGTCAATGTTTTGAGCGCGGGTGCCTCCAGGAGACTTTGTGTTGAGGCTTCGTCTTGAAGAAGGAGTTGGCGATGCACAGTTCATGGCAGGCGCAAAACTCAAGCAGTCGCTGTCCATTCTCATTCATTTTCCCCACTCCAAAGGAACCGAGGCAGGAGGGCTATGAGTCTGCGCCCACTCTGGCATTGAAGTCGCCCAGGAGAACAAGTTGACTGTCCTGGGGGTGTTCCTTATGGTTGATGCAAGATTTTCGTAGAACTCATCCTTGGTGTCTGGAGAGGCGGACAGAGTTGGGGCATAAACGCTGATGAGAGTGACATAGCTTTCGGTGGTGTTGAGGCGGAGAGTCAAGAGTCGTTTTGTACCGCCGCTGCCTGGTTCAATCATGTTCAGCAGGCTGTTCCTTACTGCAAAGCCTACTCCGTACTCTCTTGGGGCATCAGAACTCTTTCCTTGCCAGAAGAAGGTGTAGTCCCTTTCCTTTAGTGTTCCTGAGTCAGCCAGCCTTGTTTCCTGCAGAGTGGCAATGTCCACATTGAGCCTCTTTAGCTCACTGTTTATGACGGCGGTCTTTCTGGCGTCGCTGATGTCTTGCAGATCTTGGGAGAGCCCAGGCATCATTGTTCGGACATTCCAGCAGCCCAGTTTCACTACTGATCCTTTTCCTGATCTGTTTCCTGAATTTGAATTTTCTTTTTGCCTGGTGCGGTAGTTAACGGCCTGCTTGTCAGATTTTCTCCTAATCTTTATGCACCCAATGAAGAAGGCAGGTTGTGGCGGGACAGCACCTGACTGGCTGGGGGCTGCCCAGCTTAGGCGGGCGGTAGCTGTCCAGTAAGACACGAAGGTCTCTCCCACCGTCAAAAGCAACCCCTGGCGTCAGCTCTACGCCAGTTGAGCAATGACTTATCACCGGTATCTGTTGCTCCCGTGTTGTGCCGACACTAGTGTTAGTAGCGAGGCTGGAGTGTCCTCTCCAGGTCGTAGGTGAAGAGTGTTTTTGGATGAATGGACGGATGTAAGCCTGGGCAGTGTAATATGGAAGACAGGCTGTTGCCCATGCAACTTGTCCCCCCTCTCCACCTCGCTGGCAGATCCAAAGGAACAGCAGGGCTGTTACATTTTGGTGCCAACGCAGCCGCAGGAGCTGCCGGAAAGTGACAAAGTTTGCCATCCAACCGCCTTAGGGGCCCCACACCGGATTTACTGTCAGGGTTTACTCCCTTAGCTAGATGGCCGCGGGTAGCTCTTCAGAGCTGGCGCCCTTTGATGGATCTAATTTATTTCCACCAGGGTTTCTAGCCACCCTCCTCACCATCCTCCTGAGAGGACTGGTGGGGGTGCTGGTTTAATCGCCAGCAATTCGACCCTGTGACAGGTAGTACTGGGTTCCAGGTTACAGTAGCGGATTCATCTATCCGACCTGACCAAATGTATGTATGTATGTATGCATGCATGCATGCATGCATGTATGTATGTATGTATGTATGTATGTATGTATGTATGTATGTATGTATGTATGTATGTATGTATGTATGTATGTATGTATGTATGTATGTATGTATATCTGTATGTATGTATGTATGTACGTACGTATGTATGTGTGTATGTATCTATGTATTTCATTTTTCTTTCTCGTCACAACAGTTGCACTGAGTGAAATTCGAGACACTTTGCCCTGGACCAGTGAACATCGCCACATTGCAGCGCCACCATTTTTTTCTCTTTTTTGTGTGTGTTCTAT
>CM060312.1:44506126-44513626 GCA_030674185.1 Monoplex corrugatus | reverse complement strand
TTCGTCTACATTTATAATAACGCAATCCAAGTGTATGACATAGTGCAAAAGAAAAGAAGAAATAGAAGCATAAGCAGAAGAAAAAGGAGGAGGAGGAGAAGAAGAAGAAGAAGAAGAAGAAGAAGAAGAAGAAGAGGAAGAAGAAGAAGAAGAAGAAGAAGAAGAAGAAGAAGAAGAAGCAACGAATAGTAAACGAAGAGCATGCAGCTATCACATTAGTCTATTTTTGGTAAACTGATGAGTTGAGGTCTCCTCGAAAGATACCAGAGCCACGTTTTGCTAGGACTTGTAATGTGGAAAGGGAGATACAGACAGACACAGACAGATAAAAAGAGATACAGACAAAAAGGCAGAAAGACAGACCCCTTCATTTACATCTAGAGAAATACAATTCCAGCGTAAGAAACACAGAAGAAGAAGAAAGAGAGAAAGAAAGACAGACAGACAGAAAGAAATACAGATAGAGAAAAAGAAAGACAGAAAGAAAGAAAGAAAGACTGACAGACAGAAAGAAAGAAAGAATAAGGAGAAGGAAGACGAAGAAGAGATATACGCAAATGCTCTCTCTCTCTCTCTCTCTCTCTCTCTCTCTCTCTCTCTCTCTCTCTCTCTCTCTCTCTCTCTCTCTCTCTCTCTCTCTCTCTCTCTCTCTCCGCTGTATATGTATGTCTATATATATATATATTTATACACATATCATCATCATCATCATCATCATCATCATCATCATTAGGTGCCCTGCCGCACGGCGTTGGCGATCATGGACCTCCATCTGTCTCTATCTCTTGCTGCCCCAAGCATCTCCTCTACCCTCCTCGTCTTCAGCCACTCCACAAGTCCGTCTAGCATTTTCTCCCTGGGTATACCTGGTGCTGCCTTTCACTCCAGCTTTCCCGTTGTGACCAGGTGCTCCAATCCCCAATGGCCTATAAATGTTGCCTGTCTTTTCCTAATCTTCCTTTTGAATGATCTACTTGTGTCTGCCTCCATCAAGACTGTCTCGTTTGTTTTCTTTGCTGTCCATGGAACTCTCAACATTCTTCTTAGAAACCACATCTCGGCTGTCTCAATCTTGTTCTGGCTTTGCTTGTTGACTGTCCATGCCTCACATCCGTACAACAGTATTGGTTCTATATAACATTCAAGAACTCTCTTCCTGATGTTAATTGATGGGTATTTGTTGGTAAGAATGCTTTTCATCTTCTTGAATGCTGTTTTGGCTTGGCCGATTCCGCTGGCTATTTCTGATGTGTATCTGCCGTCTGATGAAATGATCGTTCCCAGGTATTTAAACTTATTAACCCAGGAACAGACAACATTACTACAGAGATGATTGAAGCCCTGGAGGGATTTGGCATAGAAAAAGTAACAGTCCTCCTAAATGAAACTTACGACACTGGAAAAATCCCCAAAGATATGTCAAAATCAATTTTCATTGCACTTCCAAAGAAGACAGGGGCTATAGAATGCGAACTCCATCGTACAATCAGTTTGATGAGTCATGTAACAAAAATCCTGTTAAGAATAATTATGATGAGGACAAGGAATAGAATCAAAAGAGAAATAGCAGAAGAACAGTGTGGATTTGTGGAAGGGAAAGGAACTATTAATGCCATATACATCCTAAGAACTATCATAGAGAGGTCAAATGAAATGAATAAGGATTTGTATTTATGCTTTCTTGACAACACCAAGGCTTTCGATCGGGTAAGACATGATGAATTGATCAACCAACTGGAGAGGTTGTGCCATTTGCTGTTATTTTGCAGAAGGGGATTCCATGTTTTTTGCTGATCACCATGACTTCAGTCTTCCTGCTGTTTTGTTCCAACCCCTTACCTTTGCTTTCTATTTCTAGTATATTCACAAGGTTTTGTAGGTCCCTTTCATTTTCTGCAATTAGCACGGTGTCATCTGCGTATCGAATGTTGTTTATCATTTTCCCTCCAACCTTTAATCCAGGTCTTCTTCTAGGTTTCTCATGATGTTTTCGCTGTAAAGTGAAAACAGATCTGGTGACAAAACATAACCCTGTCTGACTCCTCTTTTGATGTTTTGGAAAGAGCTTATATTGTTTTCTATCCTCATTGCAGCTGTTTGTTCCCAGTACATATTTCTGATTATTCGTAGATCTTTCCATCAACATTGAGTCTCTCCAGTTGGTTGATCAATTCTTCATGTCTTACCCGATCGAAAGCCTTGGTATAGTCAACGAAGCATAAATACAAATCCTTATTCATCTCAATTGACTTCACTATAATAGTTCTTAGGATGTATATGGCAATAATAGTTCCTTTCCCTTCCACAAATCCACACTGTTCTTCTGCTATTTCTCTTTTGATTCTATTCCTTGTCCTCATTATGATTATTCTTAACAGGATTTTTGTTACATGACTCATCAAACTGATTGTGCAATACAGATAGAAATATAGATAGACAGATAGATAGATGAATAGATACATAGATACATAGATAGATATGCATATATATACATATACACATACATATATACACATATATATATTGTGCGTATCCGCGTGTGTGTGTGCATATGTGTGTATATTTGTGTGTATGTGTAAGTGTCTAATACACAAGCACACACATACAAATACACACAAGCCAGCGCGCACGTACGCACGCAACACACATGCGCACAAACACACACACACAAACATCTTCTCTCATCCCAGTGCACACACACACACACACACACACACACACACACACACACACACACACACACACATACACACATACATACATACACACACACATACACACACAAAATAGAACTGTTTGACATGCATGTAAGCAGAAGAAAAGGTTTTTGTGTGGATCAAGCGAGACGCAGTCCAGTAAGATCTAATCTCGTGGGGAGGCTGGAGGCCTTGTCAGAATAAATACTATTACCATCTTCTGGAAATTATTTGCAAGAAAAGTTCTCTTGTCTATCAATCCCTTAGTTTCAACATCACTTTTTGCATTTTTATGCCGTCTCTCTCTCTCTCTCTTCTCTCTCTCTCTCCTCTCTCTCTCTCTCTCTCTCTCTCTCTCTCTCTCTCTCTCTCTCTCTCTCTCTCTCTGTGTGGTGAATCAAGAAATGGCGCACAAAGAGACGGAGAAAGAGAATGGGAGAAAGCGTGTGTGTGTATGTGTATAAGGGAGAGAGATGAGTGAACAGACTTTGGGGGGGGGGGGGAAGAGAGAGAGAGAGACAGACAGACAGACAGACAAACAGACAAACAAACGGAAAGACAGACAGACAGAGCATGTATGTATGTAAGAGAGAGAGGGGGGTGATACAGAAAGAGAGAGAGAGAGAAAGAGAGAGAGAGAGAGACAGACAGACAGGCAGACAGACAGAGAGAAATATACTTTGATATCCAGATCAAAGCAGCTTCTCCAAGCACATATCTACCCCTGCGCCCTCTCTCTCTCTCTCTCTCTCTCTCTCTCTCTCTCTCTCTCTCTCTCTCTCTCTCTCTCTCTCTCCTCTCTCGTGGCTACACTAGTCAGTCTACATGTATTGAACAGTATCAATGACACAAAGACATGGACACAAGACAATTTTGTGAGAGCACACAGGGTGGGACAAGCTAAACAGGACCAACCCAGACCAGTAATAGCGGGTTTTACGCAATGAAGAGAGAAAATGCGTGTACTCACAAACAAAAACATGCAGACAAGTTGAAGGAACAAGGTATTAACGTGTCAAACGACCTCACAAGGCGTCAAACTAACTTTGTTGCTCAAGCCAGAAGAGAGGGGAGAAAAGCTTTTTTTCAAAAAAGGAGTGATGGTGATGGGTTCTTACCTACCCGATTCCCGTACCTATGCCCAGGTGACAGCAACAGGACAACACTGTCGGCATGGCACATACAACCCCCCTATCACGACAACAGCACGATTTGGGTCAAGATCGTGCACGCTACGGGGAGTCCCCTTCTCCCAGCTACCCCAGGCGATGCTGTGACGAGGCGAGTACTATGGGTGACGGGGATAGTCGAGAAATCACCCGTGACACACGTGCAACACCTGACCAACCACCTGACAGCGGGCAGACAAGATCTCTCCGTGATACAGACGCCCCTCGGACTGCCCAGTCAAGTCGGGGAACAGGGAGAGGTAACGGGGCTTCATCGACGCGTGAGGTCACAGGCCTGGCCACGGGTTCCCGGACTGGTCAACAGACAGGGGCAAGTGGGAGAGGTGACGGGTTTCCCCCCGTCGTGTAGTAATAGACCAGCCTACCGACACGCGCCGGGGCAGGAGTTCCGCGAGCAGACAGCCCGGGCTACGCCGTTACCTGGGAAATCAGACTGGTGGCGGTGGTGACCGCCCTTTGCGTAGCAAGACGAAAAAATAGGACAAGCCTGACCACTCGGCAACTTGGCGTTTTCGTTCCTATAATTTATACAGTAAATTAAATGATGCCTCTTTTGTAAACTATATTAATTCTTTTGATTTTGTATGTTTATCAGAAACATTTATTGATGCATCATTTGATTTTTCTGGGATATTTACACAGTTTATAAAATTCACTGCTCCAGCCAAGAAACTATCATACTTCGGAAGGAACTCGGCAGGTGTTGTGCTACTCATAAAAAAATGTTTACAACAATTTGTAGAAGAAATTGAATTAGAATGTTATAATGCTGTGGCAGTAAAGATAAATAAGAATGTTCTTAGTACTGACAAAGATGTTGTTTTAATTGGTTGTTATGTTGCACCTAAAGGTAGTCCTCTGTATAATAACACAGAATTGAAAGACGGAGTAGTGATGTTGGAAGAAAGTGTATTGTATGCTGTACGACAGGATGATGTGTATCCGACGATTTGTGGCGATTTAAATGCAAGAACAGGAAGGTGTCAATCAAAAGGCGAAGAAATGACAAACTTTGAGTCAAATTTTAGTCTATATTGTGATGATCCTGATGAAAAAATTTTCCAGGCATTCTAAAGATGAAACTGAAAATAACTTTGGAAATTCCTTGTTAGACTTGTGCTTTATGTTTGATCTTGACATTATGAATGGGTTTTGTGATGGTGACAGGGAGGGAGAATACACTTTTGTATCACCGAATGGATGCAGTGTTATTGACTATTTTCTTGTCCCTGATAAATTTTCACATAACTGTAACATGATTGTAAGTGATTGTCTTGATTCTTGGCATTTGCCGATAGAAATGACATGGCAAAATGGAATGCAAAAATGTTCAGAAACTCAGGAATCATGCATGCAGGAAAAAATCATTTGGTCGGAAGAAAACGCATATATATTTAAGACTGAACAAAATTCAGATGATTTTAACGATCGCCTTCATGAGGCTTATCAGGTAATGAATGTTGATGTAAATAGCTGTGTAGATATTTTTGCTCAAGCAGTGCATAGTGCAGCCGCATGTATGGTCAGAAGGGTGGGCAAAAGAAAGAAATGTTCATATGACTGGTTTGACGATGAATGTGAGCATAAAAAGAAACACGTAAAGAGGCTTCTTAAAAGCTTTCAGAGGAACAGATTAGGAAGTAAAAAAAAACAACTGAAAGATGTTTATGTGAAAGAGCGATCTGAATACATAAAAAATTGAAACGACAAAAGAAACGTGAATTTGAAGAAGCAAAAATAAATAAACTCAAAGACTCTGTTGAGGACTCAAAATTATTCTGGTCGGCAATCAGAACACTTAATAGAATAGAAAAGCCATAATCTATAACGAAATAAGCCTTAATCAGTGGCATGAACATTTTCACACAATATTTCAAAGTTCTGGATCCGGCGCAGAAATTGAAGATGATGGCAATTTGGATACAAATGAGTACGAAGAACCATTATTTAATGATGCAATATCAAGAAGGGAGATAATTGTCAGTATTAAAAAACTGAAAAATGGTAAAAGTGCTGGACCAGACAAATTCTGGCAGAAATGTTAAAGCATTCCAGCGATTCAGTGTTAAACTTTATAGTCATTCTATTTAATCGGTTATTTGAAAATGGTATTTTCCACACAGAGTGGGCCAAATCTATTATTGTCCCCATACACAAGAAAGGAGATGTAAACAAACCAGACAACTACCGAGGGGTTGCACTAACAAGTGTTTTAGGCAAAGTTTATACAAATATATTGAATAAACGACTTACGAAATGGGCAGAGAGGGAAGAAAAAATAATAGAAGAACAAGCAAGATTTCGATCTGGATACAGTACAATAGATCACATTTTCACACTGTACGCTTTAGTCCAAAAATACCTTCTTAATCACACTAAACTATACGTAGCATTTGTAGATTTTCGCAAAGCATTTGACTCAGTTAATAGAAATCTACTTTGGGGTATTCTGCGCAAGAATGGAGTAAATGGTAAATTATATATGTCTCTTAAAAGTATATATAATTCTGTGTTAGCATGTGTTCGTGACAAAGATATGTACTTCAACTTTTTCGAATGTCCACGAGGAGTGAAACAAGGATGTCTCCTCAGCCCCTTACTATTTTCATTTTTCATTAATGAGTAAGCGTTAGAAATAGCCAAAAAAGGGAGACGTTGTGTACAGTTATTGTCTGGTGCTGTTGAAGTTTTTTTTACTGCTATTTGCTGATGATGTGGTGCTTTTGTCAGACACTGTCATAGGGTTACAAAATCAACTAAATGCTTTAAAACATGAATCTGATAGGTTGTTACTGTCTGTGAACCTAGAAAAGACGAATGTGATGATTTTCCGTAAGGGAGGACATCTTTCAGCTCGAGAAAAATGGTTTTATGGTGAGTCTGAAGTTAAAGTAACAAACTCATATAAATATCTAGGTATTATTTTTACAACAAACCTGAGTCTCCAAAGCGCATGGGTGGAAAGCAGCAAAAAAGAGAAAAGAGGAACGATGGAAATTTTAAGATCTTTAAGAAAATTGAATTGCACTGACATCTCGATTTTTTGGAAACTTTTCGACTCACAAATTGAACCAATCTTAACGTATGGCTCAGAAATATGGGGGTTTCTGAGCAATCATAAAATGAAAAGGTACATACATTTGCCATCAAACGTTTTCTTTCGGTACCATTGCATTCATCTAATAAAATGTTATATGGAGAAAACTGGCCATTATCCTTTGTTTTTGAAAACTCAAATGAAGTGTATTAAATACTGGCTGAAATTAACCCAGCTCCCAATGTCAAGATTGTGCAAGCAGGCATATGAGATGTTACTGAATCAATTAGATTCGGGTAAACAAAACTGGGCGTATTTCGTTAAGAAAGTGTTAACCACACATGGATTTGGTATTGTGTGAATGTGCCAGGGAGTTGGTTATAAACAAGGATTTATTTCAGAATTTAGGGATAGACTAGTTGATTCGTACAAACAAAACTGGCACGCTCAAATGGAAGAATCTGAGAAATATGATTGGTTCCTTTCCTTTAAAAGTATATTTCAAACCGAAAAATATATAAAGGCCGTAACAAAATTAATAAATGGCACAGAAGCAATCTTGCTCGTTTTAGACTAA
>CM060312.1:44401126-44496126 GCA_030674185.1 Monoplex corrugatus | reverse complement strand
ATTGTCACGGAAGAACAAGAACAAGGACAAGAACAAGAACAATAACAAGAACAAGAAAAAGAAGAAGAAGAAGAAGAAGAACAAGAACAAGAACAAGAAGAACAAGAACAAGAACAAGAACAAGAAATAAAGAGGACAATTGAGAAAACGAATCCGAAAACGACAACGACGAAGAAGACGCCGATTAAAACAAAATACCCAAGAAGAAGAGAAAGAAGTGGAAGAAGAAGACAAGAAGGGAAAAAACGAAGAGAAGTCAGATAACGAAGAAATATAAAAAGAGAAAGAATATACAAAGAAGTAGATCATGAAGAAAAGAAAAACACCACCACCACTACTAATAGCAAGACAGACGGACAAACGGACAGACATATATAAAATACATACATACAGACAGTCAAACAGAGAAACAGATAGATAGCCATAAAGACGGACAGACAGAAGAAAAGCAACAGAAGAAAAGAAGAGGAAACGTGCAAATGAAAAATGCTCCTCCCCCCTCTCATGCATCAAGAGATGTGTGACACAGGGCACACAAACAGCGGTAAGCAGCCACCCCCAGTGATCAGAGATGGGAACAAACAACAATCCATCTCTTCCACCACTTGGGGTAAACTAGAGATGTGATGTCAGATTGCTCCACTTCACAACTACGCTTAACATTGTCTTGTGAATATGTTTCATTACAAAGTTGCCAGTAAGTCTTTTCAAGCAATATTTGGCTCTATAACAGCTACATGTAATGTTTTCAAAGAAAGATGTTTGTATGAACGTGATGGCGAAAAAAAAAAAAGAAAGAAAAGAGAAAAAGAAAGTGTGGCCCTTTGATTTTACCCAAATAGTTATATAGGAAGACACGAGCGATATTTTCCTCCTTGGATGGGGATGGGAGGGGGTTGCTCCATCCTCTACATCGTGTTTTGTGTAAATGTCCCCGCTCGATCAGCTTCAGTTGTCGTACATACGACTAAACTTACTAAAATTGCCATCACGATAAGAGCAGGGCATGAAAGGCCACAGATTTTGCGACCATTTCTCATGTTGTTGTGATGAATCACGAAAATGGAAATAATTATGATATTATGGAGAACTCTCCATTATGGTTTGAGACTGCATAACAGAGCTCAGATCAGGCCCCAAAGGTACAGACACCTGCGATGTTGGCCAGAAGAAATGAGCGACAGCGTAAATGACGCATCAGTGAGGTGAATGAGATGACTGTGTGGCCCCAGACTAACCTTCCCCATGAGCTTACAGCACACGCAACTCTTGGCAGAAGTGTGTCGGTCCGGAAATCTCGCACTGATTTTGAATTGACAGGATTTTAATTTAACAGCCTCTCACTCGTTTGTGGTTAAAACACAAACAAGTTGTGTCTTGTAATTTATGCTACATTACTAACTGGTCATTATATATTGGCAGTGAGCTACACGCTGATTTTTTAAAGATGCGAGTCGGACCGACAGATAAAATACCGAGAAAAAAGATAAAAACATACAGGTTTAAATGAGAGGGGAAGGAGAAAAAAGAGGACAATGGGAGACTTGAAACTTCAACAAAGACTGCAGATCCTTATGGAGAGGTTTGAACACACTTCACACACATGACATGACATAAAATATCATTAGGATATTAGGAAAGTGTTATCAGTAAGTATGCATGAGAGAAGAAGAAGAAGAAGAAGAAAAAGAAAAAGAAGAAGAAGGAGAGAGAGAGAGAGAGCAGGCAACACTCGACAGTAGCAAACCACGCTTCAGTTGCCAGTATCTATCTACCTACCTATCCACCTGCCAACCTCCAAGACAATTAACCCAGGGAATTCTGAACACCACTACGTTTCCATCCACTGTTGTGTAAAGAAACGCGTTAAAAACAGAATACTGTTTATTTCAGACATAGAACACAACTACAGTTTTAAACGTAGCAATTCATAATTAAAAAAACAAACAGCTAATGCTAACATGAAAAATGTACTGAAACGAAGAAATCGCTTTAGAAATGTTAGCTCGAATGCCTGACAATGCGCGGAGAACAGTTACAAAATGAAAGCCGCCACTTCAAACACTCACAGCCCAGACATTGTACACGGTCCCGGGATTATTTTCAGCTTGGAGACGCGAAATACCATTTGCTGGTGTCATTTACACAGGCCTGTGTTTTAACCGTGCAGCCATTTTTCTTTCTTTACAGCAGTGAAAAAGAGGTCACCGGGTTTTGTGTCCATTTCATTTCTTCTACGGTGCTGAAAGTTTGGGGCCCGAGTAAAAATCTACGTCCTTTCCTTTTCACTTTACCACCCCAAAGCAAAACAGTTTAAGAGACAGAATTTTCTTTGCGCCATTCATGAATGAATGCTGCGATAAATGTAACGATAAAATAACTGAAGGAGAGAACAATCTGAAAAGCACAAAGTTGTCAGCTCATGCGAATCAGTTTCCTTTTATCATCAAACACTAATTTTTCATTATTGTAAATCCTTGCAAGAGATGTCATTCTGAAAGAAATGAAAATTGTCAGCGATAATGTATGCAGTTTCTGTAGGGAAAATGAAAATAACAGTGAACGTTGCTTATGCAGGTGTCACCATGCAATACAATTTTGGCAGAATTTTGAAATTGTGCTGAATAAAACATGTTTTTTGTTTAAGATGAAACTCGGTGAGAATATGGCTTAATTTGGAGCAGGCTATGGATTCAAGACAGATTAGTTATTGGCTCATTCATATTGTTTGCTAAAATGCATGGTTATAAATGTAAGTGAGATAAAAACTTTACAAAAACATTTCTGCTTTAAAAAGAGCTGAAAAGGAAATACGAAATTGAAGAATCAAATGCAAAAATCAAGCATAGCCATATCACATTTCAGGCACATTGGTTGTTTTGTCAACACGCAAAATCAGAACAAAATAGAGGCAACTGAAATGTGGTTTTTAAGAGGAATGTTGAGAGTTCCACGGACAGCAAAGAAAACAAACGAGACAGTCTTGAAGGAAGCAGACACAAGGAGATCATTGATAAAGAAGATTAGGAAAAGACAAGCAACATTTATAGAACTTTTATGAGGAAAGAGGAATTAGAACACCTGGTCACATCAGGAAAGCTGGAGGGAAAGAGAGCATCAGGTTGACCCAAGGAGAAAATATTGGACAAACTTGCAGGGTGACTGAGGACAGAGACGGTGGGAGGTGTACTTGCAGCGATAAGGGATAGATTCGTATGAAGGGCCATGATCGCCAATGCCATGCGGCAGGGCACATGATGATGATGATGGTGGTTGTTTTATTGCACAATTATTGATTCTTCCATTGCAAATTAATTAATTTTGACTCTTCTGTGACTATTCTTTTACGTTGTGTAGAAGGTGTTAGCAGAAATAGCAATCTAAGGTTCGTCTTTGTATTGTATGTCTCATTCTGACCAACTTACATGCATTATGTTATAGATTTTAATATTGTCATATTTATCAAGTGCTCTACCTTTCTGACTCTTCGTCTGTTTCCTTTTGTATTTCTTAATTCATTCTTTTGCAGCTTTTGATACTGGACTAAAATGTGTTCAATGCTATATCATCAATGACGTGTATTAAAATGAAAAGTAAAAATAAAAAGAAGTTTAGGAAAGAAAATGAACTATGTGAGGATCATTACTCCAGTTTTAAGCTGTGCTCACAAAAGTGTCGTTATGTTCACACTTCATTGTTGCACTTCTGCACCAAACTTTGCAAAAATTCGACAATAAATGGCCAAATTAATCTTTGAATTTTGTGGTTAGCCTCTCTAATCGAAAAACACAGTTACACGTATTCGAATTTGCACAGTTATTACTTCTGCACAAAATGTACGGAGATTAACACCTAAATGTGGGAGAGAAGGGTCGGGAAGGAGACATTCATCACATACACGTCCCCTTATGAGACATTAAAAATCACCAGTGGATAATATGAACAACTTGATGACAAAAGACAGAATGTTCATTTGCTGACTCGTGGGACGGAAAATGTAACTTGTACCGGTGTCATGGAGTACAAATACCATAGCGTGACTGATGTACACAAAATGCCAACAATACTCTTCAAGTGTGTCGTGATGGGGGCAGTTGATCTTTTGGATAAGGTGAGGGAGTCAAAGGGTTCAGTTTTTGCTGGTGGTGAATAGGGTGAGGGAGTCAAAGGGTTCAGTTTTTGCTGGTGGTGGATAAGGTGAGGGAGTCAAAGGGTTCAGTTTTTGCTGGTGGTGGATAAGGTGAGGGAGTCAAAGGGTTCAGTTTTTGCTGGTGGTGGATAGGGTGAAGGAGTCTTTGGTCTGAATGCGAAAAACACTTTGTTTTATTGTGTTATCACATTATGATGAATTCTGCGTCTACGCCGGGCATCTTTAACCCTTAGACCCCCGCACCCTATCCACCAGCAGCAAAAATTGGACCATTTGACTCCTGCACCCTATCCACCAGCATCCTACAGGAGGTCAGAGGGTTCCATTTTTGTTTTGCTGTCATGGTTGATATAGCAGGATGCGGATGGATAGACTGAGGGAGTCAAAGGTTTAAACCACATGCATGAAAAGTTTTGTACATAAACCGACTGTTTTACAGCATCACGTGTATGTCATCACGTGTACAAAGATGTTTATATCTCAGATTCTAAATAATAGACACACAAGTGTGTGTTATATAACATTTCTCCGAGTGTTAATCGACGATATTAAAGTGGTTCAAGCAGTACTGTCATTAGAAGAATGATTAGGAGATTTTCTTGTTATCACGAGCATGTGTGAGCTCACGCATGCATACACACACTTCGCTTTCACTACAAAAACACTGTGAACATCCCGCGACAATTTGCGCGCGCGCGCGCACACACACACACACACACACACACACACACACACACACACTATGTACACTGTGACCTTTTCATGACGTCGTAACTTCAAAACAACAACGGTGTAACAAAACACTTACATAGTTGTCTCCTCCCTCAAATGTTGCCCATGGAATTATCTTTATTGTCTATCTATCTGGAGCAACGTCTTCAAAGAACACAATTATTTCATCCTATTTATTCGTTTTTGTTGATTTCGCTTTTTCATTTCTTTCCCTTTTTAATTTATGTATATTCATTATTTTTCCAATACGACACACGTGAGATCCGAAAGTAGAGACCTTTAGATTACACGTCACGTATCCAATACGTAACGTATCGACTACTACGTATCGCGTTTTCTCGCGCGATTATATCGATACGTGCTGCTTCCATAGGGACGTGTCCACCGTATGGAAGTCGGGCTATACGAGCTTTTGCCCGTATATATTTTGGGACCGCATATCTCAAGTTTCAAGGTAAGTAATATTTTGGTTGTGTTTTGAAACCCCTTTTCTACCTTGTTATGTATGTCTTGTGATACTGAGTTTTAAACAAATCATGTACGAGTCGACAAAACGCACCAAAAAAGCCTGCTTCTGGGAAACACGTATCGCCCAGCTGCTCTAGGCCTAATTAAAATGTCGAACGAGACTTCAGCTCACAGGCCCGATTCGACTGCAATTTAACTATGAAATGCTATTTTGTGGACGCGAAACGTTCTAAATGTCATAAGTGACGTAATTTTTTTTTTAATTGTTTTTGATTAGTTGCTGATAAATTTTCGAACGAGAAATGTCTTCTGGATGCGGCGTTTAAAGAAATCTAACGCCAAGCCCTGACTTTGATCTGTACTGTCAGTTCGCTGTCTGGTTTGTTACCAAGGTCAAGGCCACATAGGCCTACCCTGGTAAGAGAAGCTGGTGGGAACAAGTCGACTGACTGTGTTTGCACAGGCAGCAAAAACTGATAGTGGTGATGATGATTATATTATTTTATTTATGTATTTATTTATGTATTTATTTATTAATTGTTATTATTACAATATTAGTATTATCATCATCATCATCATCACCACCATCATCATCACAACGAATGCATAGACTCTATGTAAACAAATAAAAAGACAAATGAAATAAGTTTCTTCCTGTTTTTCAGATTAAGTGTTACCCATGCCAAATCAAGAAATCACTCAGCCCAGCTGCACTGTGGTCTACAACCATGGAGCACCAGCAAGATTAAATACAGACAGAAAAAGAAAGCAAAAAGATTGATTTTGACATTCAGAAAGATTAATGTGAAGAGAGAAAATATAGAAGTCGAGAAGCTGGAGGATGCAAACAATCGCCTGAAAAACATTTATCTTTCATTGTAGTTACACTCATCTCTATTGTTGTTTCAAAAGTAGATTTATACTCAACTGGTGCTAAACAGAAGAATGTTAGTAAAAGCACTTATTTATGTTCATTGTACTTACACATATCCCCAATGCTACTGTAAAAGCAGATAGCTCTAACAGTACCAAATACAAGAATGTTAGAAAAAACACTTATCTTTCATTGTTCTTGCTCTTCTTGCACGTGTCACCACAGTAGAGATCACCAAAATTAATGGAAGAGACAAGCCTGAATTCTTGTACTTCAAGACTGCCAATGATTTATTATTTGATTTGGAATCAATAGGATGGTAGTATTTGAAACTACAAATCCCCCTGCTGTGGTGGTCGTGATGAATTGCGTCAGCATTTCATTAGCTTATCAATTAGAATTATGAGGTAAGACCTATTGGCTGGTCATCATGGCTTTGTGTGAAAGAAAAGGAGGGAGGGAGAGATAGAGAAGGAAGGGTGGAGGCAGAGAGAGAGAGAGAGAGAGAGAGATGATTTAGATTTTAAAGTGACAGTATGTTTACACACCATAACAGAAACACACACATACATAATCTGCTCTCAGATACATACATATATATATAGGAATCGAATCAGGTTTCCTCTCACTGGGCCCAGCAGATAGGCTAGACAAAAGTCTGATAAAAGCATCTGGCTTGCTAGTTAAAATAGGAATTGCAGAGTTATTATACCTAATGTATATGATGAAAAATGTGGCAGTATATTTTAAGTGTTTAACCCTTTGACTCCCGCACCCTGTCCGTCAGCACCCTGCCTCGCCAACCATTCCCACAAAGCAAAAACTTAACCCTTTGATTCCCTCACCCTATCCACCAGCTTCCTGCAGGAAGCTGGTGGATAGGGTGAGGGAATCAAAGGGTTAAGTTTTTGCAGACAATGGATAAGGTGTGGGAGGCAAAGGGTTAAGGACTGGTGTTCTTTGAAAGGATATTATTACACTTATCCATAATACTGTTGTAGTACTGTGGTAGATAGCAGAATGTTAAAAAGAAACATTATCTTTCATTGTAATTACACTTATCTTTAAGTTTAATGTTGTTGTAAAAGCAGATTTATACTCAACCAGTGCTAAACAGAAGAATTTTAGGAAATGCACTTACTTATGTTCATTGTACTTACACTTATCCCTAATGCTATTGTAAAAGCAGATAGCTCTAACAGTACCAAATAGAAGAATGTTTGAGAAAACACATCTTTCATTATTCTTGCTCTTCTTGCACATGACACCACAGTAGAGATCACCAAATGGCATATGCCATAACTTTGCACATGATACGCTCCCAGCATCAACCCTGTCTCTCCCGACCCCCACCCTTTCCCATTTTCCATACACACACACACACACACACACGTACAGAGGAAACACACCATTGTGAAGTCACAAAATGACAGGTGCGGTAATCAAGCAGGTAAATGACAGACTTGTAATAAAAATGTCTGGGTTTGGTTTCTTCTGAGTACCTCCTGCCTGGTGAAAAAGGGTGGAGAATTTGTTAAGTTCTCTGGTCAGCATGTGTGCAAACCTACCACTAGTACCAGTGTCTGAAACCCCTTTGTGTGCATGCTCATGCAGAAAATCACATATGCACTATAAAGATCTTGTAAGTCATGTCTTGTGTGTTTGGTGGCTTTTGGAAGCTTGGCCCAGTAAGCATATCCACCAAATCAGAGTATGCAGACTGCACCAGTATACTGCCTGCACAGCGTGGACAAAACTGCGCATATACACATCATCATCATCAGGTGCCCTGCCGCATGGCGTTGGCGACCATGGACTTCCAACCATCTCTATCTCTCGTTGCCCCGAGCATCTCCCCCATCCTCCTCATCCCCAACCACTCTGCAAGTCCGTCCAGCATTCTCTCCCTGGGTCTACCTGGTGCTCTCTTTCCCTCCAGCTTTCCCATTGTGACCAGGTGCTCCAAATCCCCCTTCCTCATAAAATGGCCTATAAATGTTGCTTGTCTTTTCCTAATCTGCCTTATGAGTGATCTACTTGTGTTTGCCTCCATCAAGACTGTCTCGTTTGTTTTCTTTGCTGTCCATGGAACTCTCAACATTCTTCTGAGAAACCACATCTCGGCTGCCTCGATCCTGCTCTGGCTTTGCTTGCTGACTGTCCATGCCTCGCAACCATACAACAGTATTGGTTCTAAATAACATTCAAAGACAATTTCCAACTTGACAGGGTCGAATCTGTAATGCTTAGGAGGGGAAGCTAAAAGTATAAACCTCGATGTAAATGAAATGACCAGTGCTGCTGGAGGTCCAAAAGTGACAAGCAACAATAAAAGTATACAACACGGCACATTACTACTGTATAAACTCCCAGTCAAACAGTCTGCAACGTGCAGCAGCTGTACTTCATTTTAAAGGTCACGGATTCAGGCTAATCTAAAGGGACTCGAAGGAGGTCTGACCACCTGACGTGCAGCCCGCAGGCCCACCGGCATGAGGACATGCTTGGTGCCCACGAACCAGGCCCCCAGCTATGGGTAAATAGCACCACTGACTTGCGGGTGTCTCGGGAGAGAACAGGGAGTAAAACCTAACAGAAAAACACCACTGCTTTGTGGATATGTCGGGAAAGATCGAGGCTAAGGGAGTCAACCCTGACTGAAAATCACACCACTGCCTTGTGAGTAGTCGTGGGAACGACAAAGGGTATCAAGAGAGTCCGTACAAAAACCGATGGAAGGCAGTCAGAAAGCACCAGCGCATATTCCCAAGATAAACATGGCCAGCCAAAAGAGAACGGAGAGACACGATGTGAACAGGGGCTCCCGTGGAGCACCTTCGTCTGGTAGGAACCGTTATGCTGCGGAGCAACGGCATTCGAACTAAAAAAAACATTAGAATTGTAACCTGGAATATAGCAGTATTGCTACAAAAAGGAAAATTAGAAATTAGAAAATGTCAAGATGGAGATGGAAAGACTTAACGTCAATATTTTAGGACTAGGGGAAGTGAGATGGAGGGGGGCAGGCATGATAACATCAGACAAGCATAAAATTATATATTCTGGTGGAGACACACATGAAAGAAGAGTAGGCGTCAGTCTGCTAAGGGATACTGGGCTATATCAGACTGAGTTTTATTAGTTAATTTGGATGGTAAGCCATTTGATATCAAAATTATCGAAGTGTATGCATCAACATCCGTAAGTACTCAGGAATAACACGACAGCTGAGGCTCGATGCAAACCACAGGATATCACAGTAATAATGGGAGATTTTAATGCTAAACTGCGACAGGAGAGAATGGATGACATAGTTGGACCTCAAGGCCTTGGCACACAAAATGAAAGGGGAGAGAAACTTGTTGAGTGGGCACAAATAAATGAATTCAAAATAGCAAACACCTGATCTGAACAGCATAATTAAGAACATGAAAGAAGAAAATGGACATGGATGAATCCATGAAGTAGTAAAAGAAAAAAAGAAAAGAAAAGAAAAAAACAAAACGAAAATGATTACATCCTGATGAATAAAAAGATATAGAAATTCTTTATTGATAGCAAAAACATTACTAGGTGCAGACTGCAACAGTGACCACAATCCTATAATAATAATAATAATAATAATAATAATGTTTATTTGTATAGCGCATATTCCATATAAAAACATGCTCACCAGCGCTTTACATTTCGCAAGAAAGGCAAAAGGTGATAAAAAATGTTCACAATTACATACACAATAAGATAACAACAAACATTAAAGCTATACAAGTAAGAAGACACATAAGAAACCACAGAATATTAAAATTTAAACACTGACTTATGTAATGAAGAAAGATTAACAGATTTTTCATATGAATAAAGAGGCATACTGTGTTTATATATTGCTGCGTGTGTGTGCTTGCGTACGTGTGTGTGTGCGTGCGTGTGCGTTGCTGTGCGCGTGTGTTTGTAAGAATGTGTGTGTGTGTGTGTGTGTGTGTGTGAGAGAGAGAGAGTGTGTGTGTGTGTGTGTGTGTGTGTGTGCGTGTGCTATGTTTGCATGCGTGTGTGTGTGTTTTATGCATGCAATAGTTGTACATAAAATTATAATCAATATTTTGAATGAAGATAAAAACAGAAAAATTCTAATCCATATACAGGAAAAACATTACAACTTCAGTATTACAGCATTAATACCTTGACAATCAAAATTCCTCACAAATTATGAACTATTCGCATATCATACATCACAATTTACATACAAACAAAGATTTGAAAAAGTTTCTTAAAGTATTTCAGTCTCTTTCCCACTCAATTTCTCCCCTATCCCTTCCTCAGCTGTACACATACAGTGATACACACACATGCTCACTCAAGCACACACACACACACACACACACACACACACACACACACACACACACACACACACACACACACATACACACATGCACGCACACACACACCTTGCTCTATAGGCCCTTATACAAAATACTGTTATACAGGCAGGAGAGATTAGTCTGATGACAGACATGCAAACTAAGGCTCTTCAGGTTAGATGAGTTTGAAAGAGGTGGGTTTTCAGGTGCCGTTTGAATGGGAAGTTTTAGGCTGAAACTAAAAAAAATAAAGAAAACAGACCAAAAGTAATATCAAACTAAATCTTGGATCCTTAAAAACAGATGATTTGACTCTTGAAAAATTTAGCACACATGTTCAAAACAAATTCAGTACCTTGGAGGACGTTGGTGACAGTGAGTAACAATGGACAAAGTTGAGAAACTCGATGAATGAAGCTTGTGAAACAATCTCTAAAGTTGAAAGAAAAGCAAAGAAGAACTGGATAACAAAAGAAATTTTAGGCTTGATGGCAAAAGGAAAGGAGGAAAAATACAAAAAGATTTACAAGGAAATCAGAAATAGGTGCAATGAAGCTATGGAAGCTGGGCTGGAAACAAAGTGCAAAGAAATAGAAGAGTGGCACAAAACAGATCCTACCTTTATGAACAGAAACCTTGAAATTGCCCACAGGAAAAAAACGTACACATCAACTGGTTGCTTAAAATCTAAAGTTGGAACGACTATTATGGAAAAAGAAAAAATATTAAAGAGATGGAGAGAGTAGATTAAAGTTTTTTTTGACGATGACAGAAACGAAGAACACAGTATATGAAAGAACGTTGAAGGACCACCAATAATGAAAGATGAACTTAGAGCAGCATTGAAAAAGATGAAACCGGGAAAAGTCCCAGGACCAGATACTATTACTACAAAAATGACTGAGGACCTAGATGAATTTGGTATTGAAAAAAATAACATCCTTCTAAATGAAATCTATGACACCAGAACAATCTCTAAAGAAATGTCAAAATAAATTTTCATTGCACTCCAAAGAAAACAGGGGCTATAGAATGCGAACCCCATTGTACAATCAGCTTGATGAGCCATGTAACAAAAATTCTGTCAAAAATAATCACGATGAGGGCAAGGAACAGAATCAAAAGAGAAGTAGCAAGAGAAGAATGTGTATTTGTCGAAGGGAAAGGAACTACTAACGTCATATGCATCTTAAGAACTCTCATAGAGAGGTCCGTAGAGTCGAATAAGGGTTTATATTTATGTTTTGTTGATTATACCAAGGCTTTTGATCGGATAAGACATGAAGAACTGATCAACCAACTAGAAAGGCTCACTATTGATGGAAAGGATATAAGAATAATAAAAATGTTATTGGGAACAAAAAGCAGCAATGAGAGTAGAAAATGATATAAGCTCTTTCCAAACTATCGAAAGAAGGGACAAGCAGGGACGTGTTCAACACAAGATTTGTTTTCCCTTTACAGCAAATAAAAATATCTACAAAATCATGTGAATATAATAGAAACGTTAAGCAGAAATAAAGGGTTGGATCAAGAAGACTGAAGTCATGGTAATTAGTAAAATACAAGAAATCCACTCATGCAAAATAACAGTAAATGGCACAATATTGAGACAGGTTGATAAGTTTGAATATCTGGGAATAGTTATCATATCAGATGGCAGATGCACAATAGACATAGCCAGCAGAACCGGACAAGCTGAAACAGCATTCAAGAAAATGAACAGTGTTCTTACCAACAAATCGCTATTAATCAATATCAGGAAGACAGTTCTTCAGTATTATATATAGAACCGATACTGTTGTACGGATATGAAGCATGGACATTCAACACGCAAAGTCAGAACAAGATTGAGGCAGCTGAAATGTAGTTTCAAAGAAGAATGTTAAGAGCTCCATGGACAGCAAAGGAAACAAAAGAGACGGTCTTGAAAGAGGCAAATACAAACAGAGCATTAATGACGACGAAAGCAACATTTATAGGACATTTTATGAGGCAAGAGAAATTAGAGCGCCTATTCACAACATGAAAGCTGGAGGGGAAAAAAGCACCAGCTAGACCCAGGAAGAAAATATTGGACGGACTTGCAGGGTGGCTGAGGACAGAAAGGCTGGAAGATGTGCTTGCGGCGACAAGGGACAGATGCATATGGAGTGGATGAAGACAGAGAGAGACAGAGAAAGAGAGAGAGAGAGATGTACCTGCAGCGACAAAAGATAGATCTGTATAACGGGCCATGACATTATCCGTTCCATATAACATTCAAGAACTCTCTTCCTATCAATTAACATCAAGAAGAGAGGTCTTGAATATTACATAGAACCGATAATGTTATACGGTTGTGAGGCGTGGACAGTCAACACGCAAAGCCAGAACAAGATTGAGTCAGCCGAGATATGGTTTCTAAGAGGAATATTGAGAGTTCCATGGACAGCAAAGAAAACGAACGAGGCAGTCTTGATGGAGGTAGACACAAGAAGATCATTGATAAGGAAGATTAGGAAAAGACAAGCAACATTTATAAGCCATTTTATGAGGAAAGGGGAATTAGAGCACCTGGTCACAACAGGAAAACAGGAGAGAAAAATAACACCAGGTGGACCCTGGAAGAAAATATTGGACGGACTTGCAGGGTAGCTGAGGACAGAAAGGATCGAAGATGTGCTTGCGGCGACAAGGGATAGATGCATATCGAGGGCCAGACAGACAGACAGACAGACAGACAGATCAGGCTTCAGAATTTTATTCAAGAAAGACCATAACCCTACTGAAGGGGAGCTTATAGGTAAGGTGAAATAATTAGATAGCGTATTGTATAGGATTAACAAAAAAATAAAAACAAAAAAAACCTATCATCATCATCAGGTGCCTTGCCGCATGGCGTTGGCGATTATGGACCTCCATCTGTCTCTATTTCTTGCTGCCTCAAGCGTCTCTTTCAACCTCCTTGTCTTCAGCCACTCTGCAATTCCGTCTAGTGTCTTCTCCCTGGGTCTACCCGGTGCTCTCCTTCCCTCCAGCTTTCCGTTGTGACCAGGTGTTCCAATTCCCCTTTCTTCATAAAATTGCCTGTGAATGTTGCCTGCCTTTTCCTAATTTTCGTTATGAATGATCTACTTGTGTCTGCCTCCATCAAGACTGTCTCGTTTGTTTTCTTTGCTGTCCATGGAACTCTCACATTCTTCTTAGAAACCACATCTCGGCTGCCTCAATGTTGATCTGGCTTTGCTTGTTGATTGTCCACGCCTCGCAACCATACAACAGTATTGGTTCTATATAACATTCAAGAACTCTCTTCCTGATGTTAATTGATAGGCATTTGTTGATAAGAATGCTTTCCATCTTGTTGAATGTTGTTTTGGCTTGGCCGATTCTGCTGGCTATTTCTGATGTGCATCTGCCGTCTGGTGAAATGATCGTTCCCAGGTATTTACATTTATCAACCTGTCTCAAGGTTGTGCCGTTTGCTGTTATTTTGCATGAGAGGAGGATTCATCTTTTTCATGATCACCATGAGTTCAGTCTTCCTACTGTTTAGATCCAACCCCTTGCCTTTGCTTTCTATTTCAAGTATATTCACAAGGTTTTGTAGATCCCTTTCACTTTCTGCAATTAGCACGGTGTCATCTGCGTATCGAATGTTGTTTATCATTTTTCCTCCAATCTTTAATCCAGGGTCTTCCTCTAGGTTTATCATGATGTTTTCGCATGTTTATAGTGTGCTTTAAGTACAAAGTATCTATCTTTTACAGCTCGTCTGCTTAAACAACGAATATGTGTCCTTTAAGTTCAAGTATCTACCTTTTAAGCCTACAATGAGCATTTTAAACAACGTAGAGGTCTACTTAAGTATTGTACCCTTTGCTACAGTTGTTTGCAATGCAACACTTCTTCGTTTTATATGGCTATGTGTCATTTCGTTCCATTTCAACTTTTTTTCGACTCTCTGTCTGTCTGTCTGTCTGTCTGTCTCTCTCTCTCTCTCTCTCTCTCTCTCTCTCTCTCTCTCTCTCTCACACTCTCTCTCTTTCTCTCTCTCAGTCTTTGGTACTCTGACAGCTTACTCTGAATTACTCATCCACCTAACCAAGAATTACATCAAAACACAGCAAACTGCTAGGAAACCTTGTCTTACATTTCACAAATGCAATGAAAACGTAACAGAGAGGAGCTGTTGGTATTAGAAGTTACTTAAGTGACTAATGTTTTGTTGACACAGTCTTCTGTACTATTACGTGACCAGTATTGGGTGCTATAATCACCTTTTCAATAACTTATATTAATTGTTTGGTGACAGTAATTGTCCATTTATGAAAACTATTCCTGTACGAAATAGAATCAACAGTAAGGGTTATGATGATGTTTTGTTGTTGTTGACTTTACTGATTGGTGTCAATAATCTGTATAGCTCAAATATATGATCGGTTATTATCATCAGCTATGTTAGCATGGATCAGTTTTATTAGTATTATTATTATCATTGGTAATAGTAGTAGCAGTAGTAGTAGTAGTTGTGGCAGCAGCAGTAGCAGTAGTAGTTGTAGTAGCAGCTACAGTAGTAGTAGTATCATTTTTATCATTGCAATTATAGTGTTTGTGTAGGCCTTCCGTGGATGGAGATGGATGCAAAAAAAGTAATGTTTTCTTTTTGCCACTACCCTCGAAAAAAGTTCGTGCTCTCTTTCTTCATTTTGTGTGTGTGTGTGTGTGTATGTGTGTGTGTGTGTGTGTGTATGTGTGTGTGTGTGTGTGTGTGTGTGTGTGTGTGTGTGTGTGTGTGTGTGTGTGTGTGTGTGTGTGTGTGTGTGTCCCGCTACCCCTCCCCTTCATTTTTTCTTTCTCTCTCATTACATTTTCTGTTTCTTTCTTCCTTTGATCATTTTTACTAAGTGTTTCAAAGACGGATAACATTACATATCAATAAAACTTTCTTCCTTTGATCATTTTTACTAAGTGTTTCAAAGACGGATAACATTACATATCAATAGAACTTTCTTCCTTTGATCGTTTTTACTAAGTGTTTTAAAGACGGATAACATTACATATCAATAAACAATTTACTTGTTTTTGTCTGAAACACAAAACAAAACACGTAAAGAACGTGTTCACAATAGTTAAAGGGGAAGAACGGGAACTGTGACATTTTTTTCGTTTAACAACATTTGCATAATCATAACATTATCAAAACATTTCACATCAAAGGTCTTTAATTAATGATAAAACTTATATCAATTACAAAGATTTATTTCAAATTGCAGACATTTTTCTTTTTAATTCAACAGCAACATTTTAAAAGAAACAATGTTGGCAATCGAAACCGAAGTGTACATAAATTTTTCTCTCAAAGTATTATATGATAAAGATAACAATAACTTCTGGACAAGCCTACACAGCAAGTTTGTGTCTCATGAATGTGGATCACAGGGGAAGAACCTAGCGCGGGGTGTATTGGTGCGTATGTCACTAGCCCAGCCGGTAGTGAGCAGGTGGCTACTAAGCTCTGTTCAAAGTCAAAGACAGTAAAGCAACGAGAAAGAGTAGTGGTATCTGCTCAGAAACAGCTGGCTTGATATTTTTCTTTTTGTTGTTGTTGCTGCTGCTGCTTTTTGTTTGTCTGTTTAGTGTTAATGATTTTTTTTTGTATCGGATTTGCCATATGTAATTCGAACTTCACTCAGTGGATAGCGCAAGTCGCCGCAGTGACGTGTCACCTTTTTCCTATGTTTTTACTCTGTCTGCATGTTTTCGTTGTTTTCAAGACTTGATTTTTTTCTCCTACATATATTTTCCAGG
Organism: Monoplex corrugatus; assembly: GCA_030674185.1. NCBI lineage: Eukaryota > Metazoa > Mollusca > Gastropoda > Littorinimorpha > Ranellidae > Monoplex > Monoplex corrugatus. The sequence continues at coordinate 44,479,751 of CM060312.1, read as the reverse complement.
GACAGCCCGGTCGTTGTCGTGATTTCTTTTTATACTACACATGGGACATCGGTTTATCGTCTCACCGAAAGTCTAGTAGTAAAGGGGTCTTTTCTATCTCATTCGCCTACGAACAGGTAAGTAACTGTGTCTCTATCAACACTAGGGAAGGGTGTGTGAACAGGTAAGTAACTGTCTCTATCCAACACTAGGGAAGGGTGTGTGAACAGGTAAGTAACTGTGTCTCTATCAACACTAGGGAAGGGTGTGTGAACAGGTAAGTAAATGTGTCTCTATCAACACTAGGGAAGGGTGTGTGAACAGGTAAGTAAATGTATCTCTATCAACACTAGGGAAGGGTGTGTGAACAGGTAAGTAACTGTGTCTCTATCAACACTAGGGAAGGGTGTGTGAACAGGTAAGTAACTGTGTCTCTATCAACACTAGGGAAGGGTGTGTGAACAGGTAAGTAACTGTGTCTCTATCAACACTAGGGAAGGGTGTGTGAACAGGTAAGTAACTGTGTCTCTATCAACACTAGGGAAGGGTGTGTGAACAGGTAAGTAACTGTGTCTCTATCAACACTAGGGAAGGGTGTGTGAACAGGTAAGTAACTGTGTCTCTATCAACACTAGGGAAGGGTGTGTGAACAGGTAAGTAACTGTGTCTCTATCAACACTAGGGAAGGGTGTGTGAACAGGTAAGTAACTGTATCTCTATCAACACTAGGGAAGGGTGTGTGAACAGGTAAGTAACTGTGTCTCTATCAACACTAGGGAAGGGTGTGTGAACAGGTAAGTAACTGTGTCTCTATCAACACTAGGGAAGGGTGTGTGAACAGGTAAGTAACTGTGTCTCTATCAACACTAGGGAAGGGTGTGTGAACAGGTAAGTAACTGTGTCTCTATCAACACTAGGGAAGGGTGTGTGAACAGGTAAGTAACTGTGTCTCTATCAACACTAGGGAAGGGTGTGTGAACAGGTAAGTAACTGTGTCTCTATCAACACTAGGGAAGGGTGTGTGTGAACAGGTAAGTAACTGTATCTCTATCAACACTAGGGAAGGGTGTGTGAACAGGTAAGTAACTGTGTCTCTATCAACACTAGGGAAGGGTGTGTGAACAGGTAAGTAACTGTGTCTCTATCAACACTAGGGAAGGGTGTGTGAACAGGTAAGTAACTGCGTCCATATCAACAATATAAGACTGGGTGAACAGATAAGTAACTGTGTATCAACAATATAAGCTGGGTGAACAGATAAGTAACTGTGTATCAACAATATAAGACTGGGTGAACAGATAAGTAACTGTGTATCAACAATATAAGACTGGGTGAACAGATAAGTAACTGTGTATCAACAATAGAAGACTGGGTGAACAGATAAGTAACTGTGTATCAACAATAGAAGACTGGATGAACATATAAGTATCTGTGTATCAACAATAGAAGACTGGACGAACAGAAAAGTATCTGTGTATCAAAAATAGAAGACTGGATGAACAGATAAGTAACTGTGTATCAACAATAGAAGACATGGTGAACAGATAAGTATCTGTGTATCAACAATAGAAGGCTGGGTAAACAGGTCAGTAACTGTGTCAAACAGAAAGACACACACACACACACACACACACACATCCACACACACACACACACACACATACATACACACAATTTTCTCTCTTTCGCGTGAAGTACAACCACACACATACACAAGCAGTCTAGCAACCGCATGCGCGCACGCACATACACACATATTAAGGAAAGAGACAGACAGAGAGAGAGAGAAAGAAGAGAGAGAGAAGAAAGAGAGAGAGAGATGCGGACATACATGTAGAGACAGGCAGCCAGAAAGATAGATAAAACTCGACTACAACATATTAATATAGCTGTACAAGCCAGCTTTTGCTTGGTCGGTGGCGGTTCTGTCCTAATGATGATCAGATCACCAACAGTCCAACAGCGAAGCCAGCTCTCACCTCTCTCCCACACCGGGATCGGCGGTAGGAGCCACGCTCGACATCACAAGTCTTCTCCAGATCACATGATTGAGACACCTGTGGGCGACCTCCTAGATCCCCAGACCACGCACTTTGTTGTTGAAGTAGGAGGTGTGAGTCGTCCCTTTCTTCTCCTGTCACTTTCCCTCGTGATGATCGTAAGGCCTATATTTTCAGCTTCTTTTGTTATCTCTTTACATTAGCGCTGACATTCAGTTCCTTTAAGTTCGTTTACATTCTGGAGAAGTCGTCTAAAGAGCCACATTTCTGCTGCATAGGTTTTATACTTTAAAACAGGCCAAACCAAAATTTTCAGGATTCTTAGTTTTAAATCTTTGGGAAGCCCTCTGTCTTTCCTACCTTGTTTAACTGGACCTTTTTTTTTTTTTTTTTCTATGCCAATTTTTGTTTTCATATCTTTGATGAAGGAGCCGTCATTTGCTTTTACGGATCCCAGATACTTGAAATGTTGAACATTTTATAAGTCTGTTTCATTTATTTGAATGTTTGGACGTTCCTGGCCTTCTTTTCTCGCTATGTGCATAACTTTGGCTTTTTTGTTTTTGTTTTTTTTAGCATTCAGTAGTGGGAAGATTTAGGTTGAAATTACGGAAAAGGAAACAGACCAAAAGCAACATCAAAACTAGATCTTGGACTCTTAAAGACAGATGAAGTGATACGTCAAAAATTTAATGTACATGTTCAAAACAAATTCAGTGCTCTGGAAGACATTGGTGACAGTGAAGAACAATGGACAAAGTTGAAAAATTCGATAAATGAAGCTTGTGAAGAAATCCCTGTAGTAGATAGAAAAGCAAAAACAAAAAACAAAAAACTGGATAACAAAAGAAATTTTAGGCTTGGTAGAGGAACGGAGGAAGGCAGAGAGAAACGAGGAAATATACAGGAAGACAAACAAAGAAATCAGAAATAGGTGCAATGAAGCTAAGGAAGCTTGGCTGAAAACAAAATGCAAAGAAATAGAAGACCAACACAAAACGGATCCTCAGGGTATGTACAGACGAATTGAAGAAATTGTCCACAAGAAAAATACATGCACATCAGCTGGTTGCTTGAAATCGAAAGATGGTACGATTCACGTAGAAAAAGACAAAACATTAGACAGATGGGGAGAGTACACCTCTAAAGTGCCCCATGACAGGTTAGTTCGTCATGGTATAGTGTGCAAAAAAATGCCCCATGACAGGTTAGTTCGTCATTTTCATTTCATGATTTTTCACATCTCCAATTTTAGACAGGGGTTCCCCCATTTGCTCCAATCAGAAAGTGTGGTGTATCAGCTTCAAATACTCATGAGGTTTGAAGTCGTATCTCAATGGGCATTGGTCAAAGAACTCGGTGCAAGAGAAAGTGACCCACCCACCCGTCACTTTCACTCGACTTTTCAAGATGGCAGACGACGAATCACAACCAGGCCCAAGCTCGGGAAAAAGAAAGCGTACACCCAAGGATTTTCGGATTTTCACTCGAAAGATCCTAATGTAGTTTTAGAAATGATGGAAGATACAGAATTTCTGAAGATGTATGGCGAAGCATCGTCAGATAATTCTGTGGACGAGGAAGATGAAGGCGATGAAATGCGGCGTGTCGGTGCTGACGTCAACATCGCTCAGATTGTGCGAGCGAACGCTGACAGAGAAGAAATAGCAGAACTAGAAACAGAATTTGAGGATATAGATGACCCAGACCACCAGCAAGGTGACGGACAGTCCAGTGAATCAAGTGACATGAGGGAAAATGAAGAAGAGATACAAGAACCGACGTCGGAGAGCACCGACAATGACACAACTCGGCGAGCTACGCCCAACACACCAACACACGCCTTCACGTGGTCAGCGCGTGTTGATAGCTCAGCAGTCCGAGCGAGAGGACGGGGCAGAGATTAGCGTCATAACCTATTGTCTTGTTCAGTAGCCTACTTCGCTGACTGACCGGTTAGGTTGTGTGCGCGTGTAATCTGCCCAGTGTGAAGTGGGCGTGGCAGTGTGTGTATGTGTGTGTGTGTGTGTGTGTGCGTGTGCATTTCTGTCTCTTGTGTGTGTGTGTGTGTGTGTGTGTGTGTGTGTGTGTGTGTGTGTGTGGATACAAATACTAGTAATAGATACTGATTGTACTTAGGTGTATGTGTGGTGTGTATGTGCATTTCTGTCTCATGTGTGTTGTGTGTGTGTGTGTGTGTGTGTGTGTGTGTGTGTGAGTGAGAGAGAGAGAGAGTGTGGTGTGTGTGTGTGTGTGTTTCATGCTTACATCTAGGACTTTTAGGTGTTACTACAGGCATGCTGTGACACAAAATCACAAAATGGAAGAGAAAAAAAATAATTTTCAACTTCATAGGCCATGTACTATAAAAACATTAGATAAAATAAAGTTACAACTATCATAAATGAAAAGTGTGTTCAATTCCCTTTCAGAAAAACATAGGTTTTATATACTTTCCTTCAGTAGTTTTTATGCTAGAATTTTTTGTTAATTATTGCCCTCCGCAGCCAAAAAAACCCTTGGCAAAAAAACCGAGCATAAAATAGGCTTGGCAGTGAAGGGGTTTTAATTAAAACCTTTTTGAAGATGACAGAAACGCAGAACACATTATAAGAAAGAACTTTGAAGGACCACCCATAATGAAAGATGAAGTTAGAGCAGCATTGAAAAAGATGAAACCAGGAAAAGCCCCAGGACCAGATAACATTACCACAGAGATGATTGAAGCCCTGGAGGAATTCGGTATAGAAAAATTAACAGTCCTCCTAAATGAAATTTACGACACTGGAAAAATCCCCAAAGATATGTCAAAATCAATTTTCATTGCACTTCTAAAGAAGACAGGGGCTATAGAATGCGAACTCCATCGCACAATCAGTTTGATGAGTCATGTAACCAAGATCCTATTAAGAATAATCATGATGAGGACAAGGAATAGAATCAAAAGAGAAATAGCAATTGAACAGTGTGGATTTGTGGAAGGGAAAGGAACTATTAATGCCATTCTACATCCTAAGAACTATCATAGAGAGGTCAATCGAGGTGAACAAGGATTTATATTTAATTTATGCTTTGTTGACTATACCAAGGCTTTCGATTGGGTAAGACATGAAGAATTGATCAACCAACTAGAAAGAATCAATATTGATGGAAACGATCTAAGAATAATCAGAAATATGTATTGGGAACAAACAGCTGCAATGAGAATAAAACACGATATAAGCTCTTTCCAAAACATCAAAAGAGGAGTCAGACATGATTGTGTTTTGTCACCAGATCTGTTTTCACCTTACAGCGAAAACATCATGAGAAACCTAGAGGAAGACCCTGGATTAAAGGTTGGAGGAAAAATGATAGACAAACGTTCGATACGCAGATGACACCGTGCTAATTGCAGAAAGTGAAAGGGACCTACAAAACCTTGTGAATATACTTGAAATAGAAAGCAAAGGTAAGGGGTTGGAACTAAACAGAAGGAAGACTGAACTCATGGTGATCAGTAAAAAAATGAATCCTCCTCTCATGCAAAATAACAGCAAACAGCACAACCTTGAGACAGGTTGATATATTTAAATACCTGGGAACGATCATTTCACCAGACGGCAGATGCACATCAGAAATAGCCAGCAGAATCGGCCAAGCCAAAACAACATTCAAGAAGATGGAAAACATTCTTACCAACAAATGCCTATTAATTAACATCAGGAAGAGAGCTCTTGAATGTTATATAGAACCAAAACTGTTGTATAGTTGCGAGGCGTGGACAGTCAACAAACAAAGCCAGAACAACATTGAGGCAGCCGAGATGTGGTTTCTAAGAAGGATGTTGAAAGTTCCATGGACAGCAAAGAAAACAAACGAGACAGTCTTGATGGAGGCAGACACAAGTAGATTATTCATAAAGAAGATTAGGAAAAGGCAGGCAACATTCATAGGCAATTTTATGAGGAAAGGGGAATTGGAACACCTGGTCAAAACGGGAAAGCTGGAGGGAAGGAGAGCACGGGTAGACCCAGGGAGAAGATACTAGACGGACTTGCAGAGTGGCTGAAGACAAGGAGGGTGGAAGAGATGCTTGATGCAACAAGAGATAGAGACAGATGGAAGTCCATAATCGCCAACGCCGTGCTTCAAGACACCTGATAATGATGATGATGATTCAGTTTCAATCCTGCCCTGCAACCTGCTGCATCTACACGGTAGAGAATTCCCTTCATGCTTGTGATGTTATCTGCCACTAATGCCGTGTCGTTTGCATATCTCAGGTTGGTGATGTTTCTTCCTAAAATCTTCATTCCCATCTCTTCCAAATTTGCCTCTCTAATGACCTCCTCTGTATATAAGTTAAAAAGATGAAGCGAAAGGATGCAGCCCAGCCTGACTCCTTTTTAAATGTCAAAATATTCGCAGTGTGCACCATTCCATTGATGGTCGCTTTTGGTCTTCGTATAATGCTGCTATAAGTGACACTAAGTGTTTGGGCTTCGTATAATGCTGCTATAAGTGACACCAAGTGTTTGGGGAAGCCCATATTTACCATTGTGTTAAACAGCTGATGGTGTGTGACACTATCAAAGGCCTTGCTGTAATCGATAAAGGTAATGAAAGCTTCTTGTTCGCTGTTCCTTATTTTTTTCTGTCAAAATCTGTAATGAAGACAAATAACATGTCTGTTGTGCCCCTATTGGATCTGTTCAATATGATGATCAGGAGTACTTTTACTTGTGTGGCTGATTAGGGCGATGGTTCTATAGTTACTGCAGTCCTAAGCGTTCCCATTTTTATATAGCCTGACAAATTCTTGTAGCTTCCAGTCATCTGGCCATCGACATGATTCCCATATTCTTGTACATAGATGATGTAAGGCATATACACCTGCTTCTCCAGTGTTCTTTAACAATTTGCCTGATAGTGAAGCAGATAACTGTGATAATCGTTCAGTTCTGGAAAGAAGCACCAAAACTGGAACACATACTCCTTGGGGGTTGCTCTTTTAATAAAACCCGTTAGCCACCTAAAAATTCAAGATGGCGGCCATTTTTCAAGATGGACGCCACTCAATATACAGAAATATTGCATTTCGCAATAAAATCGCAAAGACTTGTCCTATTTAAATGATCTTGGTGTCGAATCATACATTTTTCACTATGTAGAATCCGAATTTGGAACTATGTACCTACTCACTAGCTTCCTTGTACCATACTATCAGTCCCGGAATCATAGGGTAAAAAGTTCCCATATCATAGGCACCATCAGTCCGATATATTATTGGATGTACATGTAGGCAGTACGCCTATACTTGTTTGCCACTTATTGTCTTGCTGCCTGGATGAGTATACTGCAACGCTTCTAAACCTTGCATCTGCAGCTGCACAGTGCCGTGCAGGGTAGACCAAAGCAGTAGCATTTGCATCGACCGCAGCATTCCGACTTGCATCCACGCTTGATCAGCTGCTGGCAACTCTCTGCAATGGGTGGGAGCTCTGTCCAAACGATCTGCCACAGATCTCCTTTCTTGGTCCAACCCCAGTTGGCAGGAGTCTGCGTTTCTGGTTGACGTACTGTTGACTGACTCCAGATGCAGCCCACCTGGTAGGCAGCACGCTTCACATGCTGCTTCAGCACTGATCGGGTTGGAGGATTGGCTTCGTGCGGCCTCTGCTTCCGAGCAAACATATCCAACCTCGCATCATCGACACCTTCAGCTGCGCTGGATCTGTCGTACATCATGACCACGAACTTCTCCAAGGTCTCCAGGTCTTCGTCATCCACTACCGGTGGGTATTGGCTGAGTTTGCTGAAGACACCGGAAGCCTCATCACAAACATCCCATGTTTGCCAAGCAGACTTCTTCCCTTTACCACGGAATGCTGAAACAATATCGCAGCCAGTGAAGGCATGGAAGAAGAGCATCCCTTTGTTGCTCTTTTCTGCAAGAGTGCAACACAAGTCATGTACAGGAACCCTACTCAGGTTCTGTCCTTGGCCAAAGGCAACCCACAACTGCTGCAGACCTAGCTCCTGAAGTGCCTGCAGAACACTGACTGCGATGACGACAACATCTGTGTCGCTGGCTTTGACCATGATGACTTTGCTGCCTGCTTCTGTTGCATGCCTGGCATGCACAAAGAACCGCGTGTCAGTGTTTTCATGACTGCATGGTGCCACCCCAGCCAGGTTGATAGTGCGGTTGCTGACAGCATCTTCTTCCTTGGTCACAATGACCACATTTGGTGTGACCACACGTGCAATCTTATCAGCCAGAAAGTTGAACAGCTCGGCTTTGTTGTCATTTTCTCTCAGGAAGTTTCACCAGTTTGAGGGAATTTTGCCCTCCCTTTTCACCCTGTGTCTCACTCCGCGTCCTCGCTTTGGCCTAGTTTCAGCTTTCAGACTAGATGGCCGGTAGACATCAAACACAATGTCTGTGCTCTTGTACTTGGTAGAGTATGCTTGTATTGTAGAAGCTACACGGCGCACATTTCCGTGATACTTGGGTTGGCCGTAGTTCTGGCAACTCTGGCTCTGCCCTGCCGGCTATAAATAGCGCGCATCTTTCCCCTTCCCTTCCACTCCCCACACCCTTTTCACCCGTCCTGCTGCCGTATAGCGAGGCGTGTTAGTTAGGCCTACTGCACTGGCCACTTGTACTAAGTTCATGGTATGTGCCTCCAGATTGACCTAGATTCCAGTACTCGGGAAGAGCACAGCAGTTATAACACACACACACACACACACACACACACACACACACACACGATGCATGCAGTAGGCAGAGAGATATGCATCATAACGTATATACTCGCGCACACGCATACGCACTCACACACACACACATACACACACACACACGCGCGCGCGCGCGCACACACAAACACAGAGTTGATTTATATATTTTAACATGCATTTGAACACACACACGCATGCACAGAGAGACAGACAGACAGACAGACAGACAGAGAGAGAGAGAGAGAGAGAGAGAAGATGTGTGTCGGAGGTTGCCCTGGATAAAGACCGGCTTAATTAAACACGCGCGTGGCCTAGTTTATAGCCGGCGCAGCGCGTGCCTTGGTCAGGCAACAGCTAACACCCGATTTTAGTCAAATGGAAGCCTCTAAAAAAGAATGAAAACAAACAGCCTAAAGCGATTTTTTTTTAATTTTAGAAAGTTAAAGCACTGAAGACCATGAATCAGACCTTGCTAAAACTGAGGAAAATATGTGAAGATTGTAAATTTTACTATACTTCCGTCACTATTACGAAAATAATCTCACTTTATACTGAACAAAGAGCAACCTGGAGGTGTCAGTCGATCATCACATTAGTAATTTCTACAAAAACTCAAAGACAAGGTAATCCTAAAAAGTAAAGATCACTTCTTCAGAACAATGAATATTCACAGCACTGAATGCACACAGGTAAAGTGACGAAAATAATGCAGATCATTGCACAAATTCACAATACACACAGAAAACTGGACTCGGCTTCCTTCTTTATCAGTAGTGCCAGAACACAAAGGCACGCTAGCCAGTGATATGGACTTTGGTCGACCCTGCATGGACAAAATTAGCACTCGCAGGCGATGCCGCTGCCGGCTTGCAATTAAAAGGTAGGAGAATGGCAGGGAAAATGCAGCCGTGGAAGGACATCGAGCATTGCGTACTCTTCGAACGTCTTTGAACTCCGTGGGGGCAGACTGTTCACCATCGCTGCACCATCAATGATGATGGTGTCGGCGTCTAGCTCTGCCTCAGGGGTTGTAACTTGGCTCTCAAGAATGGTAGTGAGGTGGGATTTCTGACAGGTGTGGAGCTTTCCACCATCACTGAGGGCAGCAGGATGTGACTGGTTCTCATGACGGAAGAACTCCTTCAAGTCACACTCTCCGCTCTGGCATGATATGAACAGCTTGGAGAACAGTTGACAGTCTGCCTTCAGCACTTTTTGATTTGAAGAGTCAACAGACGCTGGTACCTGTTGGAAAAAGTATGCTGATCCAGGTGCTGGGCATACAGGTGAACTATGTCTGCAAGTCGGAAGACTGCAGGACCCTCACCAGATCTGGTGGTCTCCACTAGATATGTGACTGGCTCTGAGAATGCCTGTGGGTGGGCATCCTCTTCGGGTGCACGTTCCTGTTCCAGTTTCTTGGTGGCTCTTAGGTATGTCCACTCTCTATTGTATAGGTCTGTCAAGCATGCAAAATGGTATTGGAGCTCCTGTGCAATAGCATCTCCACCGCTGCGTCTTGCAAGAAGTTTTCCGTCATTTAAAGTTTGGGCACATTCATTAAGTCTGTTACTGAGATTCATCGTCATAACTTGTATGAGTTCAGAGGATGAGGCTTCTTTGTCACATATGAAACACGTTTTGCCTTCAAAGATGGTTCTACGCACCTTGGTCTGGCATTCTACTGGCTGAGCACATTCTGCTCTTCTTTTTCTGGCTCTCTCCAGTTTCGTGTTGTTGAACATAAGGCGACAACTTTAGTGATACTGCGCCTTGCTCCTCCTCAGAGTTTCTTCAATGCCACCACCATCATCAAGTCTGGCTGGATCCAGAACAATAGGCATGTCATTAATTGCATGAAAGAGGGGAATATTAGTCGCAATCATAGTGTAGCCATCATGTTCGTGTGGGTGTTGTGCACGAGGTGACTTGAGCTCTTCACTCTTCTTCTTCTGGCAAAGACAACACTTGCTCCAGTCAGTCCGGAATTTAGACGGTCCTGGATCTGTATTTGACATCTTGGTGAATGGTATTCAAGGTATCACGGTATGATAATTATCTGTATTCAGTGAACCAAGGCCGAGGGTTTATCCTTTTACCACCTTGATCACAATCATGCACAGTAAGGTATGGGATACGACTAGGTTCGGGAATAAAAAATATATGACCTACATCTAGCCTAATCGTTCATCCAGTATCATTTAAGTCCCGTGCAATCTGTACACCATCCAGGTAACTACATGCAAAGTAATGTAAAGCCCCGTTACCCTTGGCTCTGCTCTCCCGCGCTGGCACACCCTGTCAGTTCAGGCGCAGCTGTCTAACTATACATCTGTGTTAATTACATGTACGGTAATCTACACTAGCTAACTGATGCGGGGCTTATTAGACAACATTTGGGACACTAAACTAATTATTTAGCTACACTAAATAATTATTCACCTGATACTGAACCCCATGCTGAGTTTCACAGCAGCGGGGCCACCAGTGTGCCCTGGTTGTGCGTGGACATCCGTTCTGTTGGTACAAGGAAGCCAGTGAGTAAGTCCATGGTTCCAAATTCGGATTCTACATAGTGAAAAATGTATGATTTGACACCAAGACCATTCAAATAGGACAAGTCTTTGCGATTTTATTGCGAAATGCAATATTTCTGTATATTCAATGGCGTCCATCTTGAAAAATGGCCGTCATCTTGAATTTTTAGGTGGCTAACGGGTTTTATCAAAAGAGCAATCCCCAAGAAGTATGTGTACCAATTTTGATGCTTCTTTCCGGAAGTGAACGATTCGCCTAAAACTTTGCTGTTATGTGCTCCGCTATGACACGTTGTCCAATCCAGGTGATTTTCCTAACTTGAGCTGATTTATTGCTGCTCTAACCTCAAAGCCAGCTAATACAGTATTAATCCCCAATGTCCATCCCCTAACACTCTCATGAATGACCTCTACGCCCCGCAGTCTCCACCACTCTACCCGCAATGGTTTCATACTGGCTTATCGGGGAGGGAAGGAGGGAAATACATACATACATACATACATACATATATACATACATATATTACATACATACATACATACGTACATACATATATATATACATACATACATACATACATATATTACATACATACATACATACATACATACATACATACATACATGCATGCATGCATACATACATACAAACATACATACATGCATACATACAAACATACATACACACATACATATAGAGAGAAAGGCAGGGTCAGAGAGACACAGAGACATAGACACAGAGATACAGAGAGATACAGAGAGAAAGATGACATAAAAGAAATAGAGGAAATAAAAAAAGGACAGAAAAAAAATCTCACATGACTAGTGCCAGGTAGACCTAGTAATACAGGTTTCCATTGATCGAGAGAAAAAGGATGAGGGGGAAAGGGGGAAGCGGAACAGTGGATGGCTTAATGTGATGTAACAAGAACCAACTGCTAATGCCAAGGCGCACTAGACGAGAGACAGGATATGGAGGGAGTATGCGTGTTTGTGTGTATGTGTGTGTGTTGTGTGTGTGTGTACGTGTGTGTATGTATGTGTGTGTTTGTGTCTCTGTGTGTGTCTGCGTGTGTGTGCGCATGTGAAGTGAGACAGAGAGAGAAAGAGAGAGAGGGAGACAGAGAGAGAGAGAAAGAGAGAGAGAGAGGACGGAAGGGTGCGTGAGTCATTTTGGTTCAATTGCATAACTCTGACATTAATATTGGAACATTTAAAGGTCAGATATTCATGCCTGAAAGAGGCAGAGACAGACAGAAAGAGAGGAAGAGACAGAGAGACTGTGACAGAGAGAGAAGTGTGGGTTCATTTAAGTGTAACTTTAAAATCAATACCTTCATCAGGCAGAGGTTTCTGCTCGTGTCTCTAGCCGTTCCTTCTGTTGCTACGCAGAAGCTGGGTCTCGCTAACGAGTCTTTATTCAGACAGGAATGCGACGGGATCTTTTGAAGTTTAGAGTTTCTGCAAGGAGTCATCACATCCAGACTATGCCACATCTTCTCCGTGCCCATCCAAATATGCCAGCAATTGGCGTTCAGATTCAGTGAGCTTGCACGAAGCCATATGAGCTAAGAAGGCCTTGAAATTGGGTGTGGGGGAAGATTACAGCATGAAGATGGACAGAAAACAATAATTTTATGTTACGGGATGGGACTGAACTTGAGACACCAGATCGTGTGTCCACGGTTTTATCCAATGAGCCAGAAAGCCTACAAAATGGGGTTTAAGTAAATATGTTTGTACTTGTACCTCGGCAAATTATTTTTCATGACAAATTTGATAGGCCTGCTAATTCCACATACTGCCACATCTGTACTGGCCGTGAACAGTCCCACAAATAAGATATCTTGATGTTTAAACAAAAGTTAGAGAGAAGCGGGGGGGGGGGGGGGGGGGAAGTCAGAAACACAGAGACACAGAGACATAACCAGACAGTCAGACAGATGTGTGGGTTCATTTAAGTACAACCTGAAAATCAATACTCACCCTGGACATTCAAAGGCGAAGAAAAGAAGAAAAGAAAGAAAGAAAGAACATATCGAGCGAATGCCAGACACATCTAAAATGTACAAGGCAGACAAAAAAAAATGGGGGGAGGAGAGGGCGAATACGATGGGAAGGGGGTACAGGATCGGATTGGGAGGGGTGGGGGTGGCAGATGACAGGGGAAGATGTGGGGACACGTGCAACCTAATACACCGGTTTTAATGAGACGGTGTCCGGGCAGAAATCAAAGGCAGATTGACGACGTTTCCATGGAGCTTTGAAAAATTATGATGAAAGAGAGATAGAGACAGAGACAGAGACAGAGACAGAGAGAGCAAAGAAGAAAAAAAAAAGCTGACGTAAAAAAACAAAAACAAAAAGAGGGGAAAATGTTGGACAGGATAGAACAAAACAGAATGAAAAGCCACATCCACCTTTGAGAAAGAGGGAAAAATGTCAACTTCCCAAATGTACCATCAGTTTCACGACTTACTGTGATTGCTAATAGCAGATTTCGGAAAGGCGCATATGGAACCACCCAAGCGGTTGTCAGCAAATCCACACACTCTGAATTCAGACTGTCTTGAAAGCGCCTTGAGCCTTAGCTTTGACAGCGAGACAGAAAGAGACATGGACAAGCCAGAAGAGACAGAAACCAATTTCCAAATGTGGATTAATAACTGTATTGGATTATGTATTTGAAACAGAAACATGAAACTCTAGAGATGAACATCCACGGACAATATAACTTCGTCAGGGGTGGCTGTGTCCAAATAATATTTTTTCCATCCTCTTCCTCCTCCTCAACACTATCACCATCATCATCAATATTCATCACCTTCATCACTATTATCAGGTTCATCGTCACCATTATTATTAAATTTGAAAAAAAAAACTTGTGGGTATTGAGAAAAAGATTAGAGCGTATACTAGATTGCACCATATGCATCAAAAGAGTGTGACACGTTGTCAAAGTGTGTCGTTCATTTATTCATTTATTTGTCTATTCATTTATTCATTTGTTTACTGTGTTTTGTTTCAGCGGGTTTACAACGTGAAATTCAGACTGCTTTCTGTGGGGAGAGAGCATCGCCGTAGTGCAGGCCTCCCTTTGTTTTCCCTCCGTTTGTTCTGTAAGCGGCTGCTTCTGTGTACCGGTACCTATGAAAGTGGATTTTGCCATGAAATGTTGCCTTTGCTGCGTGGAATCTTAAATCACTCCACTGTTCCCAAGTAATCTTAAATGTTCCATGAGCGTGTGTAACCCCAATTTATCGTCTTGTCCAAATGTCCAGCGCCTTAGTGGAAGGAGTAGAAAAATCTGGCGTCCGATCAGGTGTTCAAACCTAGTTTCTTTCATCCTAGACAGATACTTTCACCACTGGACCACATAATATTCCACTGCAGTAACCCAAGGCCCGAAGAACACAGTCCTGCAGAGGGTTAGAGACCGCTGTGAGGTGAATTGCTCACTTGCAACTTGACTGTTGGCGTTGATCAAGTACGGCCATCATCACCAGTGCAAGGGTACGATTGCCAATCTCTGACTGTCTCTATCTGTCTGTCTGTCTGTCTGTTTGTCTATGTCTGCGTCTGTCGGTCTGTCTCTGTCTGTCTCTGCCTCTCTCTCTCTCTCTCTGCGCCCCATCTTCTGCAGCGCTCCTATGTCACTATCACCACGCCAACACACCTCCAAACCACCAAAAATGACTATCAATGACAGCGGAGTATAAAGGGTCGCAGAATATAGGACAGTTTTCCGTAGTGCTATGAAGATGAAAATGGGGATGATAGTGATGATGCTAAGAATAGAGACTGCGTGAAACACTGTACTCAACGCGTCCTTTCCTAATATATCCTGGCGTCAACCATGTCCGAGAAATGTAGACACCTGCGGTGATGATCAGGAAATGTTCACAACATCCTCAACGTGGATGAAGGTCGACTGCGTAGTTCCAGTCTTCCCAACAGACCCACAGCGCTTTCAATGCTGGTTAGGAAGCTGGTCGGGGCCGAACAATCCCGTAACTATGTTTAAATTGATGGGGGGTTCCAATCCACGACCTTCCAGCAAGTAATTCTTTATGCTAACCATTTCGCACGTTGACTGTCTTCTGTCCAATCGTCTGATTAGACCTACATTATTGAGTGGGACCGTTGATAAGGACGCCTGTGTAGATATGCAAGGATGGTTTCGTAGATACTGACAATATTATCTGCGCTATTGAACATCATTTTCTGAATTATTCATGTTATTCACAAACCGTGCAACTAAAAAATGTCAAGGCCTCATCAGCACTTTTATGGTTTGTGCCTTGACTGTTCTAGTTTGTAGTTTGTTCAAGACGGATTCATCACACTCGGACAAATGCATATGTGCTCCACCGAAATCTGCCAGCAATTATCAGGCATACTCTCTGAGCCTGAGCAAAACCGTATGCACTAGCAAGGTCTTCAAATGGGGACAGGTGGAGAGGTACCTATAAAACACTATGATATCATCCCTAGAATGACGGAAACATAAGATGGGCAGTGAATGGGCTAGATTTTTAATGTTACGGGCTAGGACTTAACTCGATTTATCAGACCTTGAGTCCACGGCTTTATAAAAAAAAGTTATTATTATATGATGATGATGATGATGATGATGATGATGATGATGATATGATGATGTTGATGATTATTATTGTTGTTGTTGTTGTTTTTGTTGTTGCTGTTGTTTTTGTTGTTGTTGTTGTTGCTGTTCCTGATTTTGTCAACTGGTCGAGTGATCGCGTGTACATGAATTTCTCTGCCTCTGTCCCTCTCTCTTTCTCTCTCTCTCTGTCTGCCTGTCTGTCTCTTTCTGTGTCTATTTCTGTGTCTGTCTGTCTCTTTCTCTGTCTGTCTCTTTTAGAACTCAAAACATGTTTATTTGTCATATGCACCCAAGATAGCGCTGAAAGATAGACTAGATTAATGTTGATATAACAGTGAATGATTTCAACAGTTAGACTAATTATCTTACATTTCATGTCATCATCATCAGCAACAGCAGGAGCAGCAGCAGCATCACCATCATCATCTTCATCACCATCATGAGATCATGAGATATCATCATCATCATCATCATCTCATCATCATCATCATCAATGGCAACATAAATGATTAGATGACTAACAATCTTTCAGTTTTCCCAAATGCAGGCAATCACAGACATATTCTGTAAAATGTATTCGTAAACACTCTTCCCATAGTAAGTCATCTGTATTCAGCTTAATGGGTTGAGGGTAATCGATTGCTGAAGAGTATGCATTTTCCCAGAATCATTTTCATCAGTTTCCATCTCATTATGAATCTAGTCCAGGAAATCAAATTTATTTTCAATTACACCACAAACTGTGCGTTTTCCATTTTCTCCTGGAATGTTTGTGTACTTTCCGTTTATCAGTTTATGTATATGCGTGTGTGTATGTGTGTGTGTGTGTGTGTGTGTGTGTGTGTGTGTGTGTGTGTGTGTATGTGTATGTGTGTGTGTTTGTGTCTGTGTGTCTGTGTGTGCATCTGTATATCTATGTGTGTGTGTGTGTGTGTGTGTGTGTTGTGTGTGTGTGTGTGTGTGTTGTGTGTCTGTGTCTGTGTGTGTTGTGGTGTCTGTGTGTCTGTGTGCGTGTGTCTGTCTGTGTGTCTGTGTGTGTCTGCGTATGTGTACGTTTGGGTTTCTATTTTCTAAACCCTTTCGACCCTACTGTGTAGCCTAATCTGTGAGATGCTTGCTAGACGTTTGTTTTGTGACCGTAGGTACTGAACATGCACAGGCTCTGAGGTGGGCACTGGCTGCCCGTTCTGCTGTATATTGTCCAGCTATTACTTGAAAATAAGGATGTAATCAACTGAATATCTGGCGCTCAGACGTTTGATCAGAGTTTAGCAGGCTCAGCAATAAACAGAATATATTAGACCAAACTTTCACTATACCTCTACAGTTTGTGCTGTACAAAATTTCAGCAAAGAGAGTCACTCACACACAAAACAACAACAATATTAACGACAACGTTAACAACAACAACAACAATAACGACAACAACAACAACAAGAAAGGTGTCATACCATGCTTACAATCTCCCTTTCTGTACAAAGCTTAAAAACAGAAAACTTATGACACGAAAATAGATTTTAGATTCCTGTTGACTGCAAATGATTTTGAAAACGTTTTGGCTAAAATAAAATTTACAATGTATCGACAACAATGGCAGATATCACAACGGTGAGAACAGATTTTGAATACTGTCAGAACGTGAAAGAAGCTATCGATATCCACACCCTTTCCTCAGAAATGGTTGATTTTAGGCACTTTTCGATTCTGTATGACCTTTATCTTGTAACTGTACTTCTAAACACACAATTTTCACTACTCCTCAATAGTCTAAAGCTTTGACCCAAATTTGGTAAATATCTATTCAAAAATAGCTGAGAAAACGCAACACACAAACAGAACTGTCCGGTTGATATAAAACAACCATCGGTTTTGTCTGTTTGTTTTGCTTTAGGCATTTTTCGGGGGTGGGGGATGGGTGTTTTTTGTTTGTTTGGTTGGCTGGTTGGTTGTTTTTGTTTTTGTTTTTTTTTTTTGTTTTTTTTTGGGAGGGGGGGGGGGTGAAACATGCAAATTCCACAAATACCTATCGTTTATAATGAGTCAATTGGAGCAAACAACCAGGCTAGGACAGACAAGTGACACTTTCTGTCCGTGTTTGACGGAGGGGAGGTCAAATTTCTTCTGAACTCCTTAACAGCGTCATAAACCTGCCTTTGATCTTAGCCGGGACACTGTCTGATCAAACCAGGTGCTACATTCACCGTACAATTGTTTCAAGGGCAGATGTGTCCCACCCAATACTTCCATGTCTGTCATGTAACACTTAGATGTGCCTGGAGTTGTTGCCAGTTACGATAGAAGTGAATGTTACTCAGGACGGTCTCTCTCTCTCTCTCTCTCTCTTCTCTCTCTCTCTCTCTCTCTCTCTCTCTCTCTCTCTCTCTCTCTCTCTCTCTCTCTCTCTCTCTCTCTCTCTCTCTTCTGATGTTATGTGTGTGTTTGTGTTATGTGCTGTCTTTCACACACACTCACACACGCATACCAACACACACACACACACACACACACACACACATATTATATATATATATATTATATAATATATATATTATATATACACACACACACATACATGATAGCAAACACGGCCCATGGAAGAATGTTAGTTCTCACTCTAATGTGTCCCCATAACGTTCACTGTTCAAAGCTAACCAGAATTAGTTTTGAATTCGTAATTTCAGATCTGGGTGTATTCTGCGAGGTAAGTTTAGTTCTTAATGGATGAAAATAATCACAGCGAGTAATTCCATTAAACGCAATAGTGTAGTGGTGCGCTGGAGGAGGGCAAGATGTGGTGCGAAGAACACTCTGTGATGACGATCAGATAAAACTTGGCATAGGTAGACTTGACCAGGCGACGCGTCTCGCTTTACACTGGCACCAGGGGATTCCTTTATACTTTTTGGGGGGGCCTCAAACAATGTGTGTGTGTGTGTGTGTGTGCGTGTGTGTGTGTGTGTGTGTGTGTGTGTGTGTGTGTGTGTGTGTGAGTGTGTATGCGCGCGCGCGCATGTCTATGTG
Organism: Monoplex corrugatus; assembly: GCA_030674185.1. Classification (NCBI taxonomy): domain Eukaryota; kingdom Metazoa; phylum Mollusca; class Gastropoda; order Littorinimorpha; family Ranellidae; genus Monoplex; species Monoplex corrugatus. The sequence continues at coordinate 44,460,861 of CM060312.1, read as the reverse complement.
TGTGTTGTGTGTTTATGTGTGTGTGTGAGAGCGTGCGCACGCGCGCGCGCGCGCGTGTGTGTGTGTGTATGTGCGTACGTGCATGCGCGCACGCACACGTTCCTGCGTGTGTCTGTCTGCGTGTGCACAAACGTACGTGCGCATGTGCTAGTGTTTGTTCAGAAGAAGATGAAGCGAAGGGGCAGGGGGTTAGTCTGGCAGGCCGACTACAATCAGGATGAAAGGTTGTTCAGAGAACTAGTGCAACTTGTTTGTTCGTCCTGATCACATGCAAGGCTACAAACTGTACGATTCCACAATTAGTGTTATTATGATCGTAGAATTATATTTTGTCTGTGTTACGTACCATGGAGGTGAAAATGAAAAACAGCGACCTGAAGCAGATGAAAAAAAGAAGACGGTGCATGCCCGGGAGTAGGGGAGGGGGGAGGGGAGGCATAAAGAGAGACAAAGAGGGAAATGGGGAGAGAGGAAGAGGGGCCGGAGGGAAAGAGATAGATGACAAGTGAACATTGGGAGTGTAGAGTCTGTTTGTTCAGGAGGCATTCATCACACTCGGACAATCCATTATGCGCTCCACCGAAATATGTCAGCAGTTATCAGGTAGAATCCTTGAGACTGCGGAAATATATGTGCTGACAAGGTCGTGAAATGGGGAGGTGAACGAAGTCAATGACACCACCAGAATGATTGGAGCGATAAGATGGACGGTGAACAAACCAACTTTTATGTTGTGGAATGGAATTAAACTCGAAACATGAGATCTCAAGTCCACAGCTCTATCAAAAGAGCCAGCCTGCGGTATATGTGCATCAAAGTTGAATGTTTGCATATTTACGTACCTTTCTTCCTGTCTCTTTTTTTTTCTTTTTCTTTTTTCTTTTTTCTCTTTCTTTTTCTTTTTTTCTTTTTTTTTTTTTTGCGGTGGGGGCTCCAGGACAATACATTGGAAACCTCCAGCACGAAACAATAGTGAATATATAAATAAATGAATAAATGAACAAATTAATAAATAGATAATCGTTGCATATATATTGGATAGCTTCATTATGAGCATCAGTCTATTAGTTCTTTATATTTTCGAACCCTCGGCCAAGCCACCATTTTGGGCGTTGCCTCTGTTTTCCCACTCAGGGTAGAAACCCTTGACTAGCTCCCTTCCCAATTTATCTTAAACCTTCCCCTTCTCAGAAAACCGATCCAGCACTTAGGGATAGTCATTAACTCCTGTGGATTTACGATCCCCAAACGGATGTAATATTCTCAGTCAACAAATACTAAGTGCTAACAAAGAGTATAGTACCTCCGTAGATACTGTACTCTTTGGTGCTAAGTGCAGCAGTAGGTGGAACTTGAAACCTCTTGCTGAAACTAACTTCTACGCTTCTACAACAACAACGAAGATGGCGTGGCACAGGGAACGGAATGATACGCAGCATCATAACCGGTTGATATATGGGACTACAGACAGGGTAGGTATTGCTGCACATTTCTCAGCTGCGGCGTTCTGCGACTTTGGGGCTGTTTCCTATAGAAAACCATGTTTTCTACTGTGACAATCAAAACTCCACAGAACAAGCTGCAAGCGTTTAGGGGGTTGAAAGTGTCACAAACGACTTTGATTAGCTTTTTCTCCCAAGCACGACCAGCAAGTGTGTAACTGATTTTCTGCTGATGCACATTTGAAAAACTAATCGCTAGAGGCAGCAGTTCCAAAACGCTTGATAATGAGCGAATACGTTTCTTAGTGTCGTAAGCTGACTCAACAGAACGCCGCGGCTAAGAAATGCGATGAAGTCCTGTGACCCAAACAGGCATAAGATCGTTACGTCAACAAATGGAAAGTGCATTGTGCCACAGGAAATAATACCTAAATATTTTTGCTGAAACGAACACTACACTTCACAAGAACAAGGAAAAAGAAAGGAACAGAATGAATCTAGTGAGACGAAGCATTCCGTTACAGTGATGTACAACTCTATGAAGTGTTGTGACGGCTTGCGTGTCTTGGCAACCCCTAGAGCTATGTCAGCAGGAGCTTGTGTTCCTGGCAAGTTTAACCGACATGAACAGTTCTGCGTGGGGTAAAGCCCAGACGAAAGCATGCATCCTGGGGTGGGGGTCCCCTGTGAACTTTTCCCATCCCCACGCTCCACCTCCATGCTTCCAGGGCAGATCTTTTGGCCAGAAGCTGATGGAGGAGCAACCCTGACAGAAACCTGTGAGTACTGTAGGTGGCGGTGTTGGGCCACACAGCGTGCTCCGACAGACCGTGACACTGGCAACTTTAGCCATTATGAGAATGCAAACACCAGGTAAGACTCCCAGGGCAGGTTCAACCTCTTGTGTTCTCCCTTGACACTCCACCTTCGGAAGATAAAACGGAAAGAGTGACAGTCCATACCACAGTCCTGATGTCACAACAGAAAATAAGCACAGCAAGATAGCAAAGAAAACAGTGACGCTTGCCATGTTAGAAGAAAGATACCCGTAAAACAAAAACAAGAATACGAGTTTTCACATAAGGTTCAGCAACAGACTCTATCAAACGCGGAAGAATAGGGGTGTACATCCAATATCCCAGTGGACAGTGCGCAGGCAGAGGCAATCCCATCAGTCCTCCACTGTACCAACTACAAGGCTGAAGTGGAAGCAAACATCAGCAGTAACAGTAGATCACAACACCCACGTCATTTTCTTGACTGATGTCCTGTCTGTGCGGCAAGCTTTCAACAACAACAGGCAGCCATAATTGTAAACTGAAGGCACGCACAAAGAAAAGAGACTCAGGACAGTTTTGCAGTAGATCCCCTCACACCGCGGCATTGAAGGAAATGAAAAAGCAGACAAAATGGCAAAGCAAGGAGCAGAAGATGAACAACAACAGAATGAAGCCACCATCATAGAGATGAATATCATCAAGTCTATATTTAGGATACCTCAGACGCACGACAGTTACCATCAGCTGTCAAAATAAGAATAAGTGATTATCTTTCTCTGCGAACTGAGTATAACAGGATGGACAAACATCTGTTTTAAATGACGAGAGTTGTGGTTTCTTATAGAGAAGAAGAGCAGAGCAAGAACCACATCCTTCAGGTCTGCAGAAATCTCCAGCTGCTGACGGAGAAGATGTGGCCGAAGCCGATTACCCCAACAGACAACTTCATTCCGAGAGCTGGTGTCCTGGTGTAACGGCAATGAGAAGGAGAAGACGAAGCATTGTATGTTGTTGACATGAGATTGCACGTATTTTGAGACAGATATCGCAACGACTGTTCATTACAATTGCTGTGGTCTGTTTCTTTTAAAGTGTTTAACGTAAAACACCACGCGTTGTACTCCGGCCATTGAAAACCACAGAACAAGCCGCCACAAGTGCGATCATTGATTGTCACTGGTTCTTGTACCCGCATAGTGATACAAGACGACCAACCCGTGTGCCATTGATTCTCCGACGAATAAAAAAAAAAGGCCGCCAGGGAACGCCAGTTTCGAAACGCCCGATAATGGACAAATCAATGTCCTATGTTAACCCTACACCACTGTACGTTAACCCAACAGAATCGTACGTTAACCCAACAGCACGCCGTATGTTAACCTAGCAAACCCAATACATAAACCCACCAAACGCCATACGTAAATCCATTAAACGCCATACGTTAACCTCCCATACGCCATACGTTAACCCACCAAACGCCATACATTAACCCCAACAAAAACCATACGTTAACCAACCAAACGCCCTACGTTAACCAACCAAAACGACAGACGTTAACCCACCAAACGCCATACGTTAACCCACCAAACGCAATACATAAACCCACCACACGCTATACGTTAACCCACCAAACGCCATACATTAAAACACCAAACGCCATACGTAAACCCATTAAACGCCATAAGTTAACCTCCCATACGCCATACGTTAACCCACCAAACGCGTTACATTAACCAAAAAAAAACCATACGCTAACCAACCAAAGCCCTATGTTAACCAACCAAAACGACATACGTTAACCCACCAAAACGACATACGTTAATCCACCAAACGCAATACATAAACCCACCACACGCTATACGTTAACCCACCAAACGCCATACATTAACCTACCAAACGCTATACATTAACCTACCATACGCCATACGTTAACCCACCGAACGCCATACGTTAACCCAACAAACACCATACGTTAACCCACCAAACGCCACACGTTAACCCACCAAACGCAATACATCAACCCAACAAACGCCACACGTTAACCCACCAAACGCCATACGTTAACCTATCAAATGCCGTACGTTAACCTAGCAAACGCCATACATTAACCCACCAAACGCCATACGTTAACCTAGCAAACGCCATACATTAACCCACCAAACGCCATACGTTGACCCAAAAAACGCCCTACGTTAACCTACCAAACGCCATACATTAACCCACTAAACGCCATACGTTAACCTAGCAAACGCCATACATTAACCCACCAAACGACATACCAACACTACGTTAACCCATCAAACGCTATACGTTATCCACCAAACGCCATACATTAACCCACCAAACGCCATACATTAACCCACCAAACGCCATACATTAACCCACCAAACGCCATAAAACGCCATACGTTAACCCACCAAACGCCATACATTAACCCACCAAACGCCATACATTAACCTACCATACGCCATACGTTAACCCACCAAACGCCATACATTAACCCACCAAACGCCATACGTTAACCCACCAAACGCCATACATTAACCACCAAACGCCATAAAACGCCATACGTTAACCCACCAAACGCCATACATTAACCTACCATACGCCATACGTTACCTCACGAAACGCCATACGTTAACCAAAAAAACGCCCTACGTTAACCTACCAAACGCCATACATTAACCCACCAAACGCCATACGTTAATCTAGCAAACGCCATACATTAACCCACCAAACGCCATACGTTAACCCACCAAACGTCGTACGTTAACCTACCAAACGCCATACATTAACCTACCAAACGCCATACGTTAACCCACCAAATGTCATACATTAACCCACCAAACACCGTACGTTCACCTAGCAAACACATACATTAACCTACCAAACGCCATACGTTAACCCACCAAATGTCATACATTAACCCACCAAACACCGTACGTTCACCTAGCAAAAGCCATACATAGATCCAACAAACGCAATATGTTAACCCACCAAATACCGTACGTTAACATACCAAACGCCATACATTAACCCACCAAACGCCGCACAGTAACCTAGCAAACGCCATACATAACCCCAACAAATGCCATACATTAACCCACCAAACGCCAATACGTTAACCAGCCAAACGCCTACTTAACCTACCAAACGCCATACATTAATCCCACCAAACGCCATACGTTAATCAGCAAACGTCCATACATTAACCCACCAACACCGTACGTCATAGCAACCTACATTAACCTACCAAACGCCATACGTTAACCCACCAAATGTCATACATTAACCCACCAAACACCGTACGTTCACCTAGCAAAAGCCATACATAGATCCAACAAACGCAATATGTTAACCCACCAAATACCGTACGTTAACATACCAAACGCCATACATTAACCCACCAAACGCCGCACAGTAACCTAGCAAACGCCATACATAACCCCAACAAATGCCATACATTAACCCACCAAACGCAATACGTTAACCTAGCAAACGCCATACATTAACCCACCAAACGCCATACGTTAATCTAGCAAACGCCATACATTAATCTAGCAAACGCCATACATTAACTCACCAAACGCCATACATTAACCCACCAAAAGCCATACGTTAATCTAGTAAACGCCATACATAAACCCAGCAAACACCATACGTTAACCACCAAACACCATACGTTAACCCACCAAACGCCGTACGTTCACCTAGCAAACGCCGTACATAAACCCAACAAACGCAATACGTTAACCCACCAAATACCGTACGTTAACATACCAAACATTAGCCCACCAATCGCCGCACAGTAACCTAGCAAACGCCATACATAACCCCAACACACGTCAGACGTAAACACGCCAAACGACATACGTTAACCCACCAATCGCCATACATAAACCCAACAAATGCCATACATTAACCCACCAAACGCAATACGTTAACCTAGCAAACGCCATACATTAATCCACCAAACACCTTACATAAACCCAACAAACGTCATACGCTAACCAACCAAACACCATAGATAAACCCACAAAACGCCTTACATAACCCCAATAAACGCTGTACGTTAACCCACCAATCGCCATACATAAACCCAACAAATGTCATACATTAACCCACCAAACGCAATACGTTAACCTAGCAAACGCCATACATTAACCCACCAAACACCTTACATAAACCCAACAAACGTCATACGCTAACCAACCAAACACCATAGATAAACCCACAAAACGCCTTACATAACCCCAATAAACGCCGTATGTTAACCCACCAAAGGCCGTATGTTAATCCACTAAACGCCATACGTTAACCCACCAAACGCCATACGTTAACCCACAAAACGACATACGTTAACCCATCAAACGACATACATCAACCCAACAAACGCTGTACGTTAACCCACCAAACGCCATATGTTAACCCACCAAACGACATACGTTAACCCACCAAACGCCATACGTTAACCCACCAAACGCCATACATAAACCCAACAAACACCGTACGTTAACCTACCAAACGCCATACATAAGCCCACCAAACGCCATACGTTAACATAGCAAACGCTAGACAAACCCAACAAACGCCATACGTTAACCTACCATACGCCACACATAAACCCACCAAACGCCATACGTTAACCTACCATACGCCACACATAAACCCACCAAACGCCGTACGTTAACCTACCAAACGCCATACATAAACCAAAAAAACACCGTACGTTAACCACCAAACGCCATACGTTAACCCACCAAACGACATGCATAAACCCATCAAACGCCTTACGTTAACCCAGCAAACGCCATACATAAACCGAACAAACGCCATACATTAAATTAGCAAACACAATACGTAAACCCAACAGACGCCATATGTTAACCCACCAAACGCCATACATTAACCCACCAAACGCCATACGATAACCTACCAAACGCTATACGTTAACCCACCAAACACCATACGTTAATCCACCAAACGCAATACATCAACCACGAAAAGCCGTACGTTAACCTAGCCAACGCCATACATAAACCCACCAAACGCCAAATGTTATTTACCAAACGCCGTACGTTAACCAAGCAAACGCCATACGTCAAGCCACCTAACGCCATACGTTAACCTAGCAAACACCATACATTAATCCAAAAAACACCATACGTTAACCCACCAAACACGATAAGTTAACCTACCAAACGCCATACATCAACCCACCAAACGCCATACATTAAGCCAACAAATGCCGTACATCAACCCACCAAACGCCATACATCAACCCACCAAACGCCATACATCAACCCACCAAACGCCATACATCAACCCACCAAACGCCATACATGAAGCCAACAAATGCCGTACATCAACCACCAAACGCCATACATCAACCCACCAAACGCCATACATCAACCCACCAAACGCCATACATTAAGCCAACAAATGCCGTACGTTCACCTAGCAAACGCCATACATAAACCCAACAAACGTCATACGTTAACCCACCAAACGCCGTACGTTAACCCACCAAGCGCCATACATTAACCCAACAAACGCCATACATCAACCCACCAAACGCCATACGTTAAACCTACCAGACGCCGAACGTTAACAAAGCAAAGGCCATACGTTAACACACCAAATGTTGTACGATAACCTCGCAAACGCTATACGTTAACCCACCATACGCCATACGTTAACCAACTAAACACTGTACGTTAACCCACGAAACGCCATACATTAACGTACCAAACGCCATACGTTAACCTAGCAAAGGCGCTCCTTTTTTGAGGAGTGTTCTGAGCTTGCTGTTTCTGTACTTTGTGTCTGCTTCTATGCTAGCTGAATGGGTAGCGTAGGCTGTGTTAGATTTGAGAAGTTCTATACAACATGGGAGATAATTCTCAAGAGTTGTGTCCTTTGATTATAAACGTCATATGTTAAACCGCCAAACGCCATACGTTAACCCACGAAACGCATACCTTAAACCACCAAATTGCTACACGTCAACCAAGCAAACGCTAAACATAAACCCACCAAACACCTTATATAAACCCAACAAACCACATACGTTAACTCACCAAACGCCATACGTTAACTTAGCAAACGCCATACATAAACCCACAAAACGTTTTACATAAACGCAACAAATGCCGTACGTTAACCCACCAAACACCGTACGTTAACCCATCATACGCTGTACGTTAATCCACCAAATGCCGTACATTAACCCACCAAACGTCGTGCGTTAATCCAACAAACGCCATACATTAACCCACTAAACGCCGTACGTTAACCCACCAATTGCCGTACATAAAACTACTCGCCATACATTAACCCAAACAATGCAGTACGTTAACCCACCAAACGCCGTACATTAACCCACCAAAGGCCTACGTTAACCCACCAAAGGCTATACGTTAACCAACCAAACACCATACGTTAACCCACCAAACGCCAAACATTAACCCACCAAACGCAATACGTTAACCCACCAAACGCGGTACATTAACCCATCAAACGCCATACGTTAACCCACCAAACGACATACGGTAACCCAGCAAACGCCATACGTTAACCTACCAAACGTCATACATTAATCCACCAAACGTCATACATTAACCCGCCAAACGTCATATGTTAACCTAGCAAACGCCATACTTAAACCAACAAATGCCGTACATTAACCTAGAAAACGCCATACATAAACCCAACGAACGCTGTACGTTAACCTAGCAAACGCCATACATAAACCCAGAAAACGCCATACCTTATCCTAGCAAACACAATACATAAAACCAACAAACGCCATACATTAACCCACCAAACGCCATACATTATTCCACCAAACGCCATACGTTAACTTACCAAACGCCGTACGTTAACCCACTAAACGCCATACATTAACCACCAAACGCCATACATGAACCCACCAGACGTCATACATCAACCCACCAAACGCCATACGTTAACCCACCAAACGCCATACATAAACCCACCAAACGTCATACGTTAACCCACCAAACGCCATACATAAACCCACCAAACGTCATACGTTAACCCACCAAACGCCATATGTTGACCTAGCGAACACAATACGTAAACCCAACAACCCGCCGTACGTAAACTGATTAGCACGACGTACGTTATAGCTCAACAACACACTGTACGTTAAACCAACAGCACACCCTACGTTAACCCAAGAACAGGCCGTACAAGTCAACAACATGCTGTACGTTAGCTCAACAATACACTGTACGTTAATGAACCAACAACACACCGTATGTTAATAAACCAACAACACACTGTACGTTAATAAACCAACAACACACTGTACGTTAATAAACCAACAACACACTGTACGTTAATAAACCAACAACACACCGTACGTCAATAAACCAACAACACGCCGTACGTTACTAAACCAACAACACACTGTACGTTACTAAACCAACAACACGCCGTACGTTAGCTAAACAACACAATGTACGTTAATAAACCAACAACACACCGTACGTTAATAAACCAACATACCGTACGTCAATAAACCAACAATTCGCCGAACGTTGATAAACCAACAACATGCCGTACGTCAGCTCAACAGCGCATTGTACGTTAATAAATCAACAACACACCATACGTTAATAAACAAACAACACGCTGTACGTTAATAAACGAACAACACACTGTACGTTAATAAACCAACAACACACCGTAGTTAGCTCAACAACACACTGTTCGTTAATAAACCAACAACACACCGTACGTTAATAAACCAACAACACACCGTACGTTAATAAACCAACAACACACCGTACGTTAATAAACCAACAACATACCGTACGTTAATAAACCAACAACACACCGTACGTTAATAAACCAACAACACACTGTACGTTAATAAACCAACAATACACTGTACGTTAATAAATCAACAACACACCGTACGTTAATCAACCAACAGCACACTGTACGTTAATAAACCAACAACACACTGTACGTTAATAAGCCAACAACACATCGTACGTTAATAGACCAACAACAAACTGTACGTTAATAAACCAACAACACACTGTACGTTAATAAACCAACAACACAATGTACGTTAATAAACCAACAACACACTATACGTTAATAAACCAACAACACACTGTACGTTAATAAACCAACAACACAGTGTACGTTAATATACCAATACACACTGTACGTTGATAAACCAACAACACACCGTACGTTAATAAACCAACAACACAGTGTACGTTAATAAACCAACAACACACTGTACGTTAATAAACCAACAACACAGTGTATGTTAATAAACCAATACACACTGTACGTTGATAAACCTACAACACACCGTACGTTAATAAACCAACAACACACTGTAATAAACCAACAACACACTGTGCGTTAATAAACCAACAACACACTGTACGTTAATAAACCAACAACACAATGTACGTTAATAAACCAACAACACATCTGACTCTTATATGTGCTTTTTTAACCGTACATTTTTAGAATTAGTCATAATCTTTGATATTGTGTTCGACAAAGAGGGAGGGGGAGAGAGATGAGGGGAGGGAGAGGGTGAGAGAGGGGTGAAGGAGAGAGTGAGAGAGAGTAAGAGCATGTGTGTACATTTGTTTATGCGTTCTTGTTCCTGTATGTATTTTAATGCGAATGCCAAAACAGTTTCCCATTGTGATGTTCTGGGCTAAATAAAATCTTGTATCTTGTATCACACTGTACTTAATAAACCAACAACACAGTGTACGTTAATAAACCAACAACACAGTGTACGTTAATAAACCAACAACACAGTGTACATTAATAAACCAACAACACAATGTACGTTAATAAACCAACAACACAGTGTACGTTAATAAACCAACAACACACTTTACGTTCATAAACCAACAACACACTGTACGTTAATAAACCAACGACACAATGTACGTTAATGAACCAACAACACGCCTTACGTTAGCTCAACAACACACTGTACGTTAATAAACCAACAACGCGCCGTGCGTCACGTCAAACCAACAACGCGCCGTGAACCAATAACTCTCCGTACGTTGAACCAACAAACATCACTATTTTAGAAACGCGCTGACACTCTGTGATCCTAAAATGAATACAAGATCATTAAGTAAATATGGGCCACACGCACGGTGCAATAGGGATTAAACTTTTTTTTTTTAAATCTGTTGTTCAAACTAACATCAACCTTCTATGACAACAAGAAAGATGAATGACACAGCATGGCTGCAGTGATACACGGCATCTTATGTTGCTAAACTAAATACACAGATAACGGCAAATGTTGTCCTATAATCCTGAGGTTGTATGGGAATGGGATTTGGCAAGAAGGTGTGAGGGTTGAGGAGCACTTACATCTGTCATGGAAGACGACTGTGGACGTATTCGAGATGATGTTTATGTGTTGAGGTGTGGTAAAGAGTTGAAAAGTGGGAAGGGGGAGACTTCCATCTGTCAGTGAAGATTGTGGACATCTTTTGACATAAGTGCTCTAGTGAAGGTTGTGGGGATGGGGAGAAGTCAAGTGGTACTGATGGATATCGGGATCGGTAATGCGGTTTTTGCAAAGATGTATGTTGGTCTTGCTGTGGCGACCTGCGGCCCGACGCACACAGCGGTACGGAGGGCTTGAGGCCGTGCCAGCGACAGGATGTTTTGAGGTATCGCACACAGGTCTACACACGTTCTGTGTGATTGTCAGACTTTCATTGTTTTCGTATCCGCTGTTATTAATTTATGTATATCAAAACGACAGAAAATGAGAAATCATTAAATGAATTATATTTTCGAGCAAGTAGTGAATAAGTGTACAATATCAAACTATCACAGGGTCCCCCTCAGACCGTATTGTTAGACGGCCCTCAGACCGTATTGTTAGACGGCCCTCAGACCGTATTGTTAGACGGCCCCCAGACCGTATTGTTAGACGGGTAAGTAAGGTTTGCGTAATGATCACGCCATCCATGATTGGACTGGTTACTCAACATTTTCCACCGACCTAGTCCCCCTCAGACCGTATTGTTACGCGGGTTTACGTAATGAAGATCACGCCATCCATGATTTAACTGGTTACTCGGCGTTTTCCACCGACCTCCAAAGGAGGGGGGGAGGGGAAGAATATTCAAGCCCTATCTTACCCGGGTATGTAAGGTTTGCGTAATGAAGAGCACGCCATCCATGAATTAACTGGGTACTCAACATTTTCCACCGAGCAGGATCTAACGCTCACATTGGTCTTATCCAACTATAGAGGGTAGGTTATCTAGTACACAAAAGGTTTCAGCAAATACCAACGTCCAAGCGAAAAGTCCAGAGGGTTGAATAACAGCCAGGGCCGCCAGGTGCCAAAGATTGCTTGGTTATTCAAATTTCGATGTCCAATGAAAGACAGGTTAGTTATTCAAATTTCGATGTCCAATGAAAGACAGATGGGAAGGTTTTGTGACAGAAACAACAGAAACGCACTGTATAAAAGCCAGAAAGTCAATTACTATAAGAATTCACTCATTCGATTGCCACCCAGGGTGGATCAGAGAACCTAGAGAGAACCTAGAGAGAGAGAACCTTGTGAGAGACGTTTCAGCGTCCAAACTATCTTACAGGTATGTAATCCCACGTTTCATTTTAAACCTTTGTTAGGGTAGGGATAGGAATAGGTAGTATGTTTGATTTTCCACAAAGCAAAGAGTAGAGTAGGACATAAGAAAGTGTTCAGCATTCTAGTGATATACAAGTTCTGATGATTCGTAGTGCATCTTAGGATTTTAGGAATATTAGGACTCAGGACAGTAGGAATGGTGAATCACGTTTATGTTGAAGTTGATTGATTAAATAAATACGTCGTAGTTATTAATTTATATGTGGGCTGCTTATGAGAATCATGCCTAGTGTGGTTAGTGCATTTCTTCTCGTCACTCTCTTTCCTTGTTGTGTGTGTGACTTCTAAGTAGAGAAACAATTCTTCAATCCCCAATGCATCTACCTGTTATAGACCACACCCAAATATCCTTCTCGCGACACAGGACACAACATCTTCCTGCGATACACAAACCCCTTTTTGTTACACCAACCTCCCACTTGTTATAAAACCATTAATAAAACAATGCCCATAATATCATAACGATGTGTGTGTGTGTGTGTGTGTGTGAGTGTGTGTGTGTGTGTGTGTGTGTGTGTGTGTGTGTGTGAGTGTGTGTGTGTGTGTGTGTGCGTGTGTGTGTGTGTGTGTGGGTGTGAGAGAGACAGACAGACAGACAGACAGACAGACAGACAGAAACAAAAGAATAAAGAACACCTGAAATAACAGCCAGATAAGCAGCACAGTGGCAAAGCCAGACATGTAAGGGGGATACCAAACGTCAGCCACAACACGGAAAGTAAACGGGTTAACTCCAATCAAGCGTGATAGTGACCACCAGCAAACTGCTGTAGTGCTCATCATTCCACCATGTCGACATTTCATCTGAGGACAGATGTCAGGTCTGAAAATAGCGTGGCAATGTTTAAAAAAAAAAAAAGAAAAAAGTCAAGCCATTTGAATAATTTTTCGTTTCATACAATTATAACAACATTAGTTTCTTTAACTTCTCAAGGTCACTTTATGTGACACACAAATTGAGTGGTCACCGTTTTTTGTGGTCTCTGACAGCAGCTGAGTTACTATCAGGTAAGCTAACAGTGTACAGAATGAACAAAATTAGTGTTTCTTTGCAGTGTACCAAGTTTCAATAGTCGCCGTGAATAGCTCCACAAGCAGCAAACGTTCTCTTAAATTTACTCCAGTTACAAAGCCGCAACAAAGAAGAAGAGAATGGAAGAAGAGAAGAAGCGAGAGAAGAATAGAAGATGTGAGTGACAAAGAGACCGAGGCAAGGGAGGACCTTGGGTTTGACATTGTCTCTATCATTTTAATCTCTATTACTGTATTAGCCAAATGATGTCAACATTTCCAAACCCTAAATATAGAAACAATGACTTTGTAGGACAACATGCTCCTACCTCTAAAAATACTGATTTTAGGATCTCTCTCTCTCTCTCTGTCTCTGTCTCTCTTTCTCTGTGTGTGTGTGTGTGTGCACGCGCGTGTGTGCCAGAGAGAGAGAGAGAGAGAGAGAGGGGTGTGTATGTGTGTGTGTGTGTGTGGTGTGTGTGTGTGTGTGTGTGTGTGTGTGTGTGTGTGTGTGTGTGTGTGTGTGTGTGTCTGCATGACGTTGAAACATTGTTCTCCAAACTCTTCTTGCATTCATGACTCTTCAACGATCCACACCTTTAACCAAACTTTGGTGAACATCCATCCAGAAACAGTTGAAAAGATTTTACCGAAGCATTTCGGTCACACACACACACACACACACACACACACACACACACACACACACACACACACACACACACACACACACACACCACGCACACACACACGCACACACACACACATATATATATACACGCACGCATGTATACACACACATACACACACACGCGCACGCGCGCGCGCACCGGACAATACGAAACGACCCCCCTATTTCTTTAAGCAGGAAATTTACAACAACAAAATAGGGGAGGTGGAGACGGAGAAGAGGCCCATTGGACGAGGAAAGGGGACAGCAGAGGGGCGGGGGAATCAGATATTTTCACGTGATTGAGAACTGTGAACACATTTTTAGATTGCCGGCCACGGCGAAGTGGGGGGGGGGGGGGGGGGGTAGGTGAGAGTGGGCGGAGGAAAACTTCACCTGATGGATGATGCGCTGAATGGTTTTGATGTTCCCGATGAAAGAAGGGGGAAACGGACGGTGCTGCCTGCCACCGTTGTCCCTACATCAGATTTGTCTATGGCATATTTCATGGTATTAGCTTCTCTTGTGTCTTGTTGTACAGTTTTCAATTCATATCTCGTCACTAAAAATTGTTCACACACAAGGTGGGCTTCTTTCCTATGGGAAAGCAAGGGGGCCCAGTGATATGCCATCCATACTCCTTTTTTGTAGTAATTTTATTTCTCTGTGTGTGTGTGTGTGTGTGTGTGTGTGTGTGTGTGTGTGTGTGTGTGTATGTGAGAGAGAGAGAGAGAGACAGACAGACAGACAGACAGACAGACAGACAGAACACACACACACACACACACACACACACACAACACACACCAGACACACAGAGAGAACAGAGAGAGACAGAAAGACAGATACAAAGAAAATGTACTTGTGTTGTTCTGTTACAGTGTATTTTCTACACAATATCGGCAGAGACGACTTTCATTTTGATCAAATTATTTTCTACCCATGGGATCTTAGTTTGTCGTCTTATTCAAAATACTAATACCCACACCATAACTACTGACGATCTAGCGCAAGAAGAGAGGGAAGGTACAGATGAATCCATGTGTCCACAAGAGGTCCAGCATGGCATTTTGTTCTGTAGTAGATGTGGACTAGACTATGCAGAACCGAGGCCTATCTGAGAGACGACAGCTTTATTCTCAGGTCCAAACTGTAAATCTTACATGAATTTGTCTCTTCCCTATTCCTAAAAGAACCATCGTCATCACATCAGTCACATTACCAATGAGGAAGGCGATAGTGAAGTGGTTAGGACACTTTCTTCCAACTGAGAAAAGTGGCTTCGGACCTGCATGGGTACCGCCTGGTAGGATAAAGGATGGCCTGTTCTCCTGTCTCACAAATCAACATAAATGTAGGCCTGCTAAGGCCTGAACCTGCTCGTGTGTATACGCATGCAAACATAAAGTACGAACATTAAATATCTGTAAACCAAGTCAGAGTTCAGTGGCTTACGGATATACAAAAACGCTCGGCATAAATACACCCCAAAACGGAGTATGGGTGCCCTGATGCCGGGATACAAAGCACGGCCATACATGTACAGGCTGGTGACATGCTACAGTGCACGTAAGGGCTGCAGCCGACGGAAAAGAAACAGCAAACAAACAAACAAACAAAGTCTGCAGACCGTCAGTCTGCACGGGAACCACTACACGATCTGTTGAATACTGCCAAGAGAAGGAAGCTAAACATGTATGGACACATGACATGTACATGTACTGGCCCTTTTTAACACATTTTTTTCGGGAACAGCGCAGGGAAAGACTATAATGAGGAAAGGAACAGCTGAATTGACAACATTGCTCAATGGATCAAGACAAAGTCAAGTGGTACATCGCTCACCGACGAAGCACCCCCCCCCCCCCACACACACACACACATACACACACACACCATTGTAATAGTAGGTTTTATTTACATCAGTATGAATTACTCAATAACTTTTATGGAAACTTGCTTTTCACACTGCTAACAATCCAAACAATTTTTTTTTTGAATAGAAACTACTGTTATAAAGCGTGCAGTAAGATGTGCTACCCAGAGTTGTGAAGCATAGATCTGGAAAAACACAAGTTTCACTGTGCCATCGGATCATTTGCATGTTTGTGGGTGTGTGTGTGTGTGTGTGTGTGTGTGTGTGTGTGTGTGTGTGTGTGTGTGTGTGTGTGTGTGTGTGTGTGTGTGTGTGTGTGTGTGCAGGAGGGGAAGGGGCAATTAGGCACACCAGGCATTTGTCAACAACTGTCAGAAACGGAGTGTGAAGTACGCTTGTCTCACGGATATATCGCCTCCACAGTCCTCAGACCAATATGTAGTAAGTTAATAAGTTGTCTGTATGTCTGTTCGCTCATTCGTTTTTGACATGCCCATGGTATCTAAGCGATTTCGCTTAATTGCCATAAAACCTGCCCTGGTCAAATCAAACGTGGGCACAAACTTGATGTATCACAGCAATCCTTCACATCTACAATTTGATCACGGAGTCCACAGACAGATGGGTGGTGCTGACTACAGGGTGCCAGAACTACTTCTGGTCAAAATCTGTCAAGGGCGGCTACAAAGACAAGCGACGGGGTTCTCACTGAGAAGTAGATGGTGTTGACGTATGTGTGGTACGTACGAATGTATGTGTGTGTGTGAGAGAGAGAGAGATGCGTGTGTGTGTGTGTGTGTGTGTGTGTGTGTGTGTGTGCGTGCATGCGTGAGTGCGTGCGAGTGTGTGTGTGCATATTACGTGCGTGCGTATGTGTGTGTACGCATGTATATGCGTGTATGTGTTGCATCTCTTTAATCCTCCCACATTTGTTCACGCCTCATTTCAAGCACGTCTTTGATGGACTGACTTCCCTGCTCTCTTGTTAGAGCTGATTAGCTGCAAATGAATCATCTCGGGACCTTGACATAAAAGCCTTTTTATCTACAGTATGCTGGCTGGTCAAGCTCCTACTGACGGTGGTATGGACAGTCGTTTAGCTGTAAGTGGATCTGTCATCACTGGGCTGTGAGATAATCACTCACTTCTCTGACTCCATCAATCTCCTTCGTCAGTCACCGAACGCTTCGTTTGGAGTGCGGCACTGTCTTTATGGTAGTGCACCTGCGTGTTGCACACGGCCTCCACACGCTGAATCAAATCTGTGTGAGGCCCAGTGATTTGAACGTCTGTCTAGAATGCCACGTCCCAGTTTCCATAATTGATTCAGACAATGGTTTTTCTCCGACTCCCAATAAACTTTAAAGACTTTATGCGGCAATCTAAGTTCCAGTCTTTGCCTTTTAATAGCCATCTAGATGCTAGTCTTGTGAACAAGACAACAAAAGGGGTCCCGTGTGCACATACAGAACTCTCAGCATTAAAGACAGCGTACCTCACATGTTGTAGAAAAATCAACAATTTTGTGGTTATCTATTCACTACCCAGCAAGTATTGTGGTTATCTATTCACTACCCAGCAAGTATTGTGGTTATCTATTCACTACCCAGCAAGTATTGTGGTTGCCTATTCACCACCCAGCAAGTACTGTGGTTGCCTATTCACCACCCAGCAAGTATTGTGGTTGCCTATTCACTACCCAGCAAGTATTGTGGTTGCCTATTCACCACCCAGCAAGTATTGTGGTTGCCTATTCACCACCCAGCAAGTATTGTGGTTGCCTATTCACTACTCATCAAGTATTGTGGTTGTCTATTCACTACCCAGCAATTATTGTGGTTGCCTATTCACTACCCAGCAAGTTTTGTGGTTGCCTATTCATTTCCCAGCAAGTATTGTGGTTATCTGTTCACTACCCAGCAAATATTGTGGTTGCCTATTCACTACCCAGCAAGTATTGTGGTTATCTATTCACTACCCAGCAAATATTGTGGTTGCCTATTCACTATCCAGCAAGTATTGTGGTTGCCTATTCACTACCCAGCAAGTATTGTGGTTATCTATTCACTACCCAGCAAATATTGTGGTTGCCTATTCACTACCCAGGAAGTATTGTGGTTATCTATTCACTACCCAGCAAGTATCGTGGTTGCCTATTCACTACCCAGCAAGTATCGTGGTTGCCTTTTCATTATCCAGTAAGTATTGTGGTTGTCTTTTCACTACCCAGCGAGTATTGTGGTTGTCTATTCACTACCTAGCAAGTATTGTGGTTGCCTATTCATTACCCAGCAAGTATTGTGGTTGCCTATTCACTACCCAGCGAGTATTGTGGTTGTCTATTCACTACCTAGCAAGTATTGTGGTTGCCTATTCACTACCCAGCAAGTATTGTGGTTGCCTATTCACTACCTACCGATTATTATGGTTGCCTATTCACTACCCAGCAAGTATTGTGGTTGCCTATTCACTACCTACCGATTATTGTGGTTGCCTATTCACTACCCAGCAAGTATTGTGGTTGCCTATTCACTACCTAGCAAGTATTGTGGTTGCCTATTCACTACCCAGCAATTATTGTGGTTGCTATTCACTACCCAGCAAGTTTTGAGGTTGCCTATTCATTTCCCAGCAAGTATTATGGTTATCTATTCACTACCTAGCAAGTATTGTGGTTGCCTATTCACTACCCAGCAAGTATTGTGGTTGTCTATTCACTACCTACTGATTATTGTGGTTGCCTATTCACTACCCAGCGAGTATTGTGGTTGCCTATTTACTACCCAGCGAGTATTGTGGTTGCCTATTTACTACCCAGCGAGTATTGTGGTTGCCTATTCACTACCCAGCAAGTATTGTGGTTGCCTATTCACTACCTACCGATTATTGTGGTTGCCTATTCACTATCCAGCAAGTATTGTGGTTGCCTATTCACTACCCAGCGAGTATTGTGGTTGTCTATTCTCTACCCAGCGAGTATTGTGGTTGCCTATTCACTACCCACCGATTATTGTGGTTGTCTATTCACTATCCAGCAAATATTGTGGTTGCCTATTCACTACCCAGCAAGTATTGTGGTTGATACTAACAACCCAGCAAGTATTGTGGTTGATAATAACAAACCAGTAAGTACATGTATTGTGGTTGATACTAACAAACCAGCAAGTATTGTGGTTGATACTAACAACCCAGCAAGTATTGTGGTTGATACTAACAACCCAGCAAGTATTGTGGTTGATAATAACAACCTAGCAAGTATTGTGTTGTCTATTCATTACCCATCAACTGAAGGAACGAGAACACCGATTGTGCAGCAAAGTAATGTGTGCATAGTGTAGCAATGTATCTTCACTGTCCACTCACTTTTCGTTCTACAGCCATCTCCTTCTTCAATTACTGAGCGCTTCATTTGCAGTCACCGTTTTTTTAGTTATGTAGTCCTCCTCAAGAGTATTTTAGCTGAAGTATTCTGCAGTGTGCTGCTCTCTCAGGAAGGCAATGTTTGGAGTGTGTGTGCATGTGTGTGTGCATGTGTGTGTGTGTGTGTGTGTGTGTGTGTGTGTGTGTGTGTGTGTGTGTGTGTGTGTGTGTGTGCGTGTGTGTCGCTGTGTGTGTGTATGTGTGTATGTGTGTGCGTGTGTGCGTATAATCTCCCTTCTATGTTTTCCTTTTCGATTATTTCACATCGAAACCCATAATCGATTCAGACAATGGTTTTTCTCCGACTCCCAATAAACTTTATGCGGCAATCTAAGTTCCACCACACACACACACACACACACACACACACACACACACACACACACACACACACACACACACACACACACACACACACACACACACACACACACACACACACACACACACACTATGATCACAAAATGGTGTGCATTTCCAGGTTTCAGCCATGGTCTGAGGCACTGGCCCACTTGTTCAGTATCTGTGGTGCGAATCCTATATGGCTAAAGTGGTGGGCTCAGCTGCAGCACTGATGCTTACACTCAGCGCTCGAACCCGTTCCTTCTGACTGCCGAGGTCTCGGGTGCCAGGCTCAATCCCCAGCATCCGAGCCCTGACCTATACACATAAAGAGAGGAATTTCTGGACCTCGATGGTCAGAGTTCAAGGCTGAGTCAGCAGTCTATTCATACTGATTTAGCAGTTTAAAATTACACTAACTCCAGTTGAACTTAGACATGGCTAGTACCTGTTATTTGTTGCATCTACTATAGTTGTGACAATCGACCCAGTATTGAACTCGCTGCATGTCATACATGTACAAAAAGGCGGTTACCAAAGTGGTCTTTCTATTAAAAACTATATAAAGAGGGGGGAAGAGTTTACCGAACAACCATATCACAAACAGTGGTCAAACGTTTTGTCACGAATCCAATGGTTCGGTGATGTATCACTAGCTGCAGTAGAACCTATAGTTCCCTACAGCAAAAACCACAGAAAAGGCAGAGTGGCGCTGCAAAGAAACGTGCTGCAATTCTCTCCTTACGACTGTATCTGTAGTAGCCGTATGATCCATGAGCGGAACGCAGGGATTTATCGCGCTCGGTCAATTCCTTATGCGGTCCACCTAAATCTGCCAGCAATTATCAGGCAGACTCCTTAATCCTGAGCGAGGTCTTGAAATGTGGAGGAGAACGGGACCTATGAAACACTCAGCAAACACCACCAGAAGGACTGAAGCAGTAAGATGGAAAACGAAAAAGCAACTTTCATGTTGCGGGGTGGGATTAAGTCGAGACATGAGATCTCGAGTTCATGGCTCTGTCAAAACAGTCAGCAAGCTGGCGATAAAATGTGCTCTGCCTAAGGGTGGAACCTACGAGCCCTGTGTTATCAGCACGTCGTTCAAACCATCTGAGCTAACTAGACAACATCCATTCAAAATCTGGTATTGATAGCAGGTAAGCTGGTTTAGTTCCACGTGGATGTTACCATTATGCTGCTGACGGACATTCTCCTTCCTATCTTTCACCTTACTCACTCACTGAATGACGTTTTGCAGAACGGGTGATAAGAGAACACCAGGAGTGACCAAGGTGATGATCGAATTCAAAATGATGAAGACTGAATTCTGCTTCAAGCGTACAGTTCCATACAACTATGAGAATAACCGGCATGTGCATGTTTTCCCCCTATTTGCCACCGTCTTCAAAACGTCATCCAATGGAGTTTTCTGTTTGTTTTTCTTTAGTTAGTAGTGTCGCTATTAGTGGGACAAAAATGGTGTTACAGAAGCCAGCGCAAAAGAAGCACCCAGCAGCTGTGTGCATAGATTGGCCACGATAACACTTTTATTTCAGTGGCACTGACTAACGGTTCTCAGTCCAGTGCTGGACTCTTTGACCTTTTTGTTGATGACGAGATCAAAGCAATTGGATGAAGCCCCGTATCTCTTACACGTGATTAAGTGATCTGTCTATTCTCTGCAAAGACTCAAACACGCGTCTTGCTGAGTTCCATTGTATCGTGGGGGCTGTTGGTGGGGAATTCACTAAGGAGTGCGGTAGCGATTATAGCAATTAGTCAGTGTCCAATACTAATTGTTTCACCAGGGCCATAGTCTCTCAGAAATGGATACGCATGATTGATGTCTCCCTTAGCCCTCTCCCCCATCCCAATCCAATCCTCCCACCCTCATCTGTCTGTCTGTCTGTCTGTGTCTGTCTGTCCGTCTCTCTCTCTCTCTCTCTCTGTCTATGCATTAATAATAATTATAATAACAATAAAAATCCCCCAAAACTGTCGAACTAAAAACTTACTTTCTATTTGTCATTTGTTAACGCCGGGTTAGAAAGTAACAATGGTGGTGTTTGCTGGTGAGCATGGGCACAAGAATCACAGCAACAGTATGAAATTAACATAGACAAGTTAATGATGACATGTATTATCTGATATCAAAAGAAAAATTCTCGCAGCGGTCAGACGAATATAATTACATACACAGATAATTAAACTCGATATTCAAATAAGATTTCACAAACAGCAAAATAATTGTGATGGCCGTTAAAGTTACTGATCAATACGAGTCATTGTTTCCGTTTTCAGATATTGGGGTCTTACTTATGGCTAATCTAGTTGATCAAGATCAACCCATGTACTACCATCACCAACAAAAAATGCTTGCCGGCAAGTTGTAAGATCTCTTATGTTTGAAGCTATCTGTAAGATTGATCTGATCTTTGGTACAACTTCAGTCTTTAATTACAGTACCACGGACCTCAATTCTAAATAAGTTTTTTAAGCAGTGGAATTACGATCAGACTGTTCTGAATTTTGATATTATGTAAGCTTATTTCATTCCTTCATAAATCAGATTCAAAATACGTTAGACGAACCACTAATCTTCATCTACTTAGTACACTGGTCTCAGTCTATGTATACTTTCAAACTTGAGTTTGAAAAATGTACAACTTAATTCGGAAATGAGCTTTGCGAACCATAAATTTCACGGAGAACTTTTTTTTCCGAATCCTCTTAAATCCATAAAGCAGGACTGTTGTCTTTGTGTGGACAAGTGAAGAAACGTGAATTCAGACATAGTCCCTTGACTGCCACACGCGTCTGACACATAACAGATGGACTGCCGCCTTCTTGACAATGAAAGCGACGGCTAATCCCAACATACCGGAATACACACACACACACACACACACACACACACGATTCAAGATGGCGGAGACACCTAAGTAAAAATTTTCAGCTGTCGGAGAAAACGTTTAAAAAGGCCCATAATGACAAGAACTAGAAGAGGCTGCCTTGCCCAAAAGAAACAAGAAGACGCATCAGAGGGCAAGGCTGATGGCGAGAGGCTATCGGTGAGCGACATGGTAGCAGATACGGAAAAGGACCCGCAATCGACAGTGGCCGAGTCTGACTCTACATCTGGTTCACTGTCCACGGCTTCCACTGACACGCAGAGTGGGACAACCTGCACCGCGCCTCTTCCCAGCATGGCGTACTGCGTAAGTACGTCAGAACTCAAAAACATCATACTGGCTCTGCGGGACCAAGTCAATTCTTTGGAAAAGACTGTCCTTGCACTTCTTACAACCCAGCAAAAAGAGAACGTCACCATGTCAACCCGTAACTGTCACACACAGACGGATCTACATGACACACATCCCACATATGCAGACGTACTGAAACAAAACCACACAAGCAAGCAGGACGACAAACAGGCTCGAAACATCAAGGCACCAAAACCCAGCAGCAAAACAAATCACAAAGCAGCAAAAATGCCTGAAAAGAAAATAAAAAAACAAGAAAGAACAACGTCATGACGTCACACAAGCTAAAGACGTCATTTTACATCCGAACCATACAGCATCACGCTCTGAAAATAGGTCTATTCCAAAACAACATAAAAAGCACCATGATCTTCCGTATGTTATCACAATCCACGACTCTGTGTTGAGGGGTGTCAACTCGAGAAGACTGGGACGATCTTACGGCTTCGAAGGAGACTCGTGCCCTGTGACCACCCCTCATGACATTCAAAGCTCATTAGACATGGCCCTTTCCAAATGTGACGATACTGCAGACTGTATTGTTTTTCACTGTGGTGTGCATGATTTAATAGTAAAGATCTCGCTACAACTAAACATCTCGCTTCAGGCATAAAACAAATAGCACAAGAACATCCTAATTCAAAATTAGTCGTTAGTAAGGTTGCCCCTGTACGGCAGGCATGAATGGAGGTTCAAAGAAATCTGTTCAACGCTTTACTATCTGCTGAACTTGTTGATATGAAAAATATTTCTTTTGTATCACATGAGAACCTTCGTACCACTCAACAATTTCTAAAAGATGACATTCACCCCACCACCAGAGGAAGCAGCATCATTGCAGGAAATCTTGGAAGACACATTCGAGACCTCTTTTGGGAGACTCCAAGGAGAACAGCAAGATCAAGATCAGCACAGCTACACCCTTCCAGATTCTCCAGAGAACGGTACCACCTTTTCGACAACTACGTACCATGGTGGCCATATAATGTTTTGATATAACAGTATTATATATACAATTCTTGACGTTCATGTCACAGGACTTTTTCCTCGTCATCTCTGACATTTCTTCTGCTGAAAGTATACAATAACCAGGTTTTAGTCCGACTATCAAGACTCAGACTATACACTCTGTTCATTTGAAGACGTGTATGCTATTATTTTGTTTATTGGTTATTTGTTATCCATTGTAATCTAATATCTCTTCAATAAGTTATTTCTACGTTGACTGTGTAATTTTCTTTTCATCGTTTTGCTACAATTTTGTTATCTTTACTTCGTAGTCTAAGTAATTGCGTAATTTTCTTTCAGCCCATCTCTCCTGTACACAGAAAATCAAAGTATTCATTATTATCGACCATAAATAACAGTCAATAGAAAGTTGGAGATAAACCAGTATCAGTAATGCGACAACAATCCCAAGTCAAGTTTTTGCAATGGAATTGTATATCCCTTTCCACCAATTCGGCATACTTGGAGCATTTCCTGACATCAAATAGATGTGAAGTTTTGATTCTGCAGTCGATGAATGTTGTTGCAACCAAGCTTCCCAATTTCCCCAATTATTACTATCCTCCAGTCTATGAATGTGGGAATCACGGGAAGAAGGTATCCACCGCGATATACATACTCAAAGAGTTACAATACTGCTTACTTACTTCCCCGGTTTTGAAATCAAGCGACGATTTGCACGCTTGTGCTGCCACTGTCCAATTAAGCAATTCTTTAAACATCAACGTTTTATCAGTGTACCTGCCAACAGGTCCAAATGACCGCAACACAGAATGGCTGCGCACGATCCAAGATCAGCAGCGTGGTAAATGGCTAATAGGTGGAGATTTTAATTCCCACTCCCCATTTTGGGAAAAGAACTGTTCTACTGTTACGAGCAATCGTTTGGTAGAAAATATCGTTGATAGTTCGCTTTACCTTCTAAATGATGGTAGTGTCACTAGGATCCCTGATGTCTCCAAACACAGGGCGACAGCCATCGATTTGTCTCTGATATCACCAGAATTAGCACCATCCTGTACCTGGGAAACTCACAGAGACACTTTGGGAAGCGATCATCTACCTATCATCATAACCATAACTGACAAAAACATCAGGATGAAAGACAGCTCTCCTGATATTATTCCAAAATATAATTACAAGCGTGCAGACTGGTCCTTATTTCGAACTGCTCTTGCTAATCAGGATTACAGACATTATGAAAGTGAAAATGTAGACATTATGTTTTCTAAATTCCAAGAGTCAATTCTAGCCGCTGCAGACGTATCAATTCCGAAACTCAAAACTTCTAAATCGAATAATCGATTGAGTAATGTTTGGTGGGCAGAGGCATGTGAGAAAGCAGTTCAATATAAAAGGGAGAAATTCAAAATCTACATCAAAAGCCGGAAACCTGAAGATCATGTGGAAATGAAAAAAGCTAACATCCAATGTAACAAAATCATTGCTGAAGCAAAGAAAGATTATTGGGCATCATTCTGCAAAAAAGAAATTTCAGATTTCAAAGATTTCCATAAAGTCTGGACGAAAATGAATCAAATGAAGAATGGAACCAACTTACCTAGGTGTCCGATAACATGTAACACATGGACAAAGCAGAAACCTTTGTGGACTTATTTGCTAAAAACAGTAAAGTTGAAGGTTTATCTCCAGACTGCAAACATCACAGAGAAATGGAAGATAACAACTCAATCTACACTGATCCAATACCTCAGAATGATCTCTGGTTTAATTCTCCAATCACCTTAGAAGAGCTAAAAAACACAATACTGTTTCTACACAACAAAACGAGTTCGGTAGGTGTTGATGCAGTTTCGACTGAAATGATTAAACATCTCCCTGAAAACTATCTTATTTTCCTACACAAAATTTTGCAGAAATGCTGGGTTAGCGGAACTGTACCACAAATCTGGCAAAAGTCTACAGTTATACCGATATTAAAAGCAGGAAAATCGAAAACTGATAAAAACAGTTACAGACCCATTGCTTTGACGTCCCACACGAGCAAACTAATGGAAAGATTGATCTTAAACAGACTTTTACACTACTGTGATAAAAATAACGTTATTCCGGTAAACCAGGCGGGTTTTAGAAAAGGGAGATCCGCAGTTGAACACCTGGTTAAACTTACGACTCAGATCAAACAACAGTTTGCCCGCAGAAAAAATGTTTTAGCTACTTTCTTTGATGTAAAAAAAGCTTACGATCAAGTTTGGCATAAACGTTTATTGTTCAAGCTAAAATCTGTTAGTTTATCTGGCAATATGTACAATTACATTAAATCTTTTTTAGCTAATAGAACAATACAGGCTAGAGTGGGAGCTAGTTATTCTACTTCACGGCGCCTCGACATGGGGATTCCACAAGGTTCAGTGATAGCACCTATTTTATTTAATATCCTTATACAGGATCTTCCTAAAGCTTTTTCAAATCGTGTTGTTTTAGTACAGTATGCTGATGATATATGCACTTGGATGAATATCACTTTAAAAAAGACAACTCCACAGAGAACACGGAATTACATCAGGAAATTGTATCCAATTGATCTTGATAATCTTGGAAACTATATATTAGAAAATGGTCTGTCGTTGTCGGCAGAAAAAACTATCATGATGCTGTTTGATCCTGGTGGTAACTCAAATAACTTGCCTACTTTCAAATTGATTGGTGAAGTGTTAAATTACAAACAGGTCGTAAAATTTCTGGGAGTTTACATCACTTCGAAATTAAGCTGGAATGTTCATTTTGATTATATTTTAACAAAAGCACGAAAAACCTTAAATTTTCTAAAGATAATAAGCAAATTACCCTGGGGAATGGATACAAATATACTGATTCATCTGTCAACAGCGATGGTCAGGTCTAAATTATCCTACGCGCAAGAAGTTTTTTTCAATGCACCTAAATATTTACTAAAAAAGATTCAGAACTTGGACTGCAAAAGTTTTAAAATTGCACTAGGTGTACCAACTCATGCTTCTACTCTGGAAACGTACAAAGTTGCTGGAATTCTACCTCTAAACAACCATCGTGAGCTAGCTACAGCAAAGTTTGCAATTAGAACTACTTCACAAGCGAATAATTTTGTGAGCAAAGAAATTAAAATCAGGTCTGATATTGACTTTCCAAAACGAGCAAAAAACATTTCATCACAAATTACAACCGCAACTTACATATCTGACCTGATCAAACAATCCAGCATAACTATGGATGAAATAGCCGAAAAACCAACGTTAACGCCTATCCCTACATGGGAAATGCTAAAGGCCACATTTGATCTCGATTATGCAGACGTTAAAAAAGATGATAATGTCAACATTACGCTATCCACAGCTTGTGAACACATCGATGAAAAGTACCGTACCCACCTCCACATTTTTACTGATGGGTCAGTCTTAGCAAATCAGAGCGCTGGAGCAGCGTTTTATGCTCCAAAATTTAACATTAAAAAGTCTTTTTTCATTGGGGCAAATGTATCTATATATACAGCAGAATTGGTCGCTGTTGTTCAAGCGTTGCACTATTTAATAAGCCTTCGGGCCTGTGCCTTTCAAAGTAGTTCTGTTTATTGATTCAAAATCTGTATTATATGCCTTACAGTCTTTTGATACAGACACAAGACCTGATTTAATAATTGAGGCAAATCATCTAATACACTGTTTAAAGATAAATGGCTCGGAAATCAGTTTATGCTGGGTGCCTTCTCACGTTGGTCTTCACGGCAACAACGTAGTTGACAGAGCAGCTAAATCCGGTGCACTCCGTTTTGAAAATTCCATAGAATTACGGTAAAAGAAGTTTACAACTCGCTAGAATTAGCATCATGGATTCGATTTCATGAACATTTAAATGAAAAATTTGTGTCTCAAAAAAGAATCAAACTTTCAGTTCAAAATATCTGTAAAAAAATGCAGTATTCTTCGATATATCATTTGAGATTAATTGTTACCACATATTTTCGTATTCAACTGAACGCTTTGAAAACAAAATATTGTAAAAACGTTTTATGTATTTGCGGTGAACAATTCTCATTGTATCACTGTTTGTTTTACTGCAGAAAGCTTCGTTATTTTTTACCAAAGATGTTTACACAAGGAAACTATCTTGAAAAGCATTTTAAAGAAGTGATATCAGATCAAGTTCTGTTAGTTAAAATTTCAGAATCATTGGTTCACAGTCCTGTTAATGCGTTACTTTAAGGTTATTATTTTAATTATCATTATCTTATTTTGTTTTGTTTTGCTTTTTATGACGATTTTTCTTTTACATTTGATTGTAGCGTTGTTCTAGTTTCATTTCTCTGATCATCCATATCATTTTTCTAAAGACCTTGCCGATTCCTTTTAATTTTTTTCCCGTCTCTTACTCTGTTCCCTTCTTTCCCCTCCTCCCTCCCCCCCCCCCCCCCCCCCCCCAAAAAAAAAATCATCCTCCATGCCATTTTTATCCGTCTAATATCACTTATAGTGAAAAGACGTCAAATCAAGGAACGAACACACACACACACACAACACACACACACACACACCACACACACACACACACACACACACACACACACACACACACACACACACACACACACACACACACACACAACACACACACACACACACACACAACACACACACACACACACCACACACACACACACACACACACACACACACACACACACACCACCCACCACCACCCCATCATAAACAAAGCTTTTCCCCGCCATATGAGTTCAAAAAGTGCACGAACTAAAAGTTTGCTGACAAATCCCGTCCCTACTAAGCAGGCGAACAGTGGTGCTGTCAATATTGGCAAATAGTTTTCATCTTAAAATCGTTGTCACGGGGCTATTGCGCCAAGTAGTAGTAAAGGGCATTCCCCACAAAAATGTAACCGAACTCAGTTATCTGCGCCAAAACTGATGCACTCGGAACCATTTGCCCAATTCACACGGAAATGAAAATAGGAAATAGTCTGACAGTTGTGTCCCATGAGGGTAGCAACAACGCTGGAAGTTCCCCAAAACAAAGACATGATAACAAACAACACTCAAATGGGTTCGTCAGTACAAACGCTAACACTATTCATGCATGCTTCTTCTGCTTTTCAGTATGGCTACACTTTAAAAGAGCTAGTTCCTTCTGGATTACTTACGTAGCTTTTTGTTTGTTTGTTTGATAGTTGGTGTTTTTCTTTTTACATGGAAGATGTCTTCTTTGTTGCCGCAAAATCTGCCCCTTCCCATCTGTTTCTAAACAGTGGGCAAAGCTGCAGAACATGACTCTGCACACTAGCTAGCATGGATATTCATCCGTATGGGACAGCTCTACTCGGCACGTAATTATGTTGGTGCGGGCGGCAGTGTCCAATTTACAGGAGCAGATTAGTGCGTACAATTGTCCATGGTGTTTTACAATAGTAGTATAAGAAATGGCTTGAGACTGTTAGTCCAGGCGGTTCGCGACCACCACTAACTGTTCGAGCTTTACGAACGTGTTAACCACAGTGTCAGGAGGTAAGAGCCACCAGGCACGGATAGAAAACTTTGTTGACGACCACACCCAGAGAACCACCGCCAAAAGTCTCAGTGAGTGAGGAACAGCAGCGTAATCCGCTGTAAGATGGGACTGCAGATAAGACGTGTGGCCCTGGTAATACGCGAATAACTCACCCCAGCTCCAGCATGCCCTCAGGCCACATGCAAGTCTGACCTACTGGGCAAGGAGTCCTATGCTCTGACTGGCAGGACAGTTTGAACAGAAGCAGTAACCAGAGTCTGAGCAAGGACCTGAAGGTTGGGAGTTCCGTGCTGAATTTTTCAGGGCACAATCAATTTTTGTCCCCGTTTTTATTGCCTGCAAAAATTAATTTTTAAAGATTCTCCCCTGTCTTGAGAGATTGATTGAGTGTGAGGTCTTAGGGACTTCAGTTTTCAGTTTTTCTGGAAGCTAGCACTGTTATAAGACTGTCCATCTTGTCTCTCTGACTATTTTACGTCTACGTCCCTTTACAGTTAAATAGCGAAAAAAACAACAACAACAACAAACAACAAACTTCAAATCTACCAATTAGTTTCATACATGGAAACTAGATGCCCTTCTTTTACTTGTAATTTATCGCACATCGCTGAGTATTCACGTAACACAATGAAAATTCAATTTTGAACTACAATAATAGCTTCAAACTATTGGTGATTATCTTCACACCTGACACGCCATACATGTGAGACGTTAGTTCGCTGTGAGAACGAACATCATAGTTTTT
This sequence comes from Monoplex corrugatus, assembly GCA_030674185.1. NCBI lineage: Eukaryota > Metazoa > Mollusca > Gastropoda > Littorinimorpha > Ranellidae > Monoplex > Monoplex corrugatus. The sequence goes on along the minus strand of CM060312.1, from coordinate 44,430,084 downwards.
AATGCTACCAATTTTGAAGAACAAGGTCTCCCAACAGTGTAAAAATCGCTACTCACAGTTCCGTAGCTTTCGATGGCGTTCTCGCCATCTTCGTCAGCGCTCTAATGCTGTCTGCGTGAATCTCTACTCAGATCTCGCGAACATGGGATGAACCCAGTTCACGAGATCGAATCAGAGAATGGTACACCGGGGGCAGGGTGTAACGGCCCCGGTCCCTGTTGAGCGGGGGTTGGTGGCTGCGATGTAGATGGCCTCCTTGACTCCTCGCTGGAACCACTTATTTTCTCTGTCCAGGATGTTGACATTGTCCGCACTGAATTGATGTTTTTCGGCGTGTAGGTGAGCTCCTACTGGAGAAGAGTCCCTCTTGTGTTCTGTTAGTCTCTTCTGAAGGGGGCGTTCAGTTTCACCGACATAATGTTGGTTACAGTCCTGGCAGTCTATTCTGTATATAATGCCAGCTTTGTCGAGTTTGCTGGTTTTGTCCTTGGGGGTGACCAGCTGGCTGCGTATGGTGTTGGAAGGTTTGGAATGTACAGCCACCCCCAGTTTTCTGATCTTTCTGGACAGAGCGTCACTCACACCTCCTACGTATGGGATGGTGATGTGTCCCTTGCGCTGGTGTTGTTTCACTGGCTGTTGGGATGCGGTGTTGGATTTCCTGCCTCCCGGGCTGTTCCAGGCCCACTTTTTGTAGCCCGAGATGGTGAGCACTTTTTTCAGGTGGTTTGTCTCCTTGTCTTTTGCCTCTTGGGTACTGCATATGGTGTTAGCTCTGTGGGTAAGGGTTCGAATCACTCCCAGTTTGTGTTCAAGGGGCTGGTGGCTGTCGAACTGTAAATATTGGTCCGTATGAGTTGGTTTACGGTAGACCGAGAAGGATAGAATGCCATCAGTTCTGGTGATGAGGGTGTCCAGCATGGCTATGGAGTTGTTCTGTTCCACTTCCCTCGTGAATTTGATGGCTGGGTGTTGGTTGTTCAGATGTTCTGTGAACTGTTCGACCAGTTGCTGGGGGAGGATAGTCATGGTGTCGTCTACGTAGCGCCCCCAGTATCGTGGTGGGGAGTGGAAAGAAGCCAATGCTTTCTCTTCAAAATCCTCCATGAACAGGTTGGCTACTATTGGGCTTACTTTTGCAATTCCAACGTGGATAAAACGCCTCACAGTTCGAGCTGATGGCGTCTCCGGTGTGGGTGTGCTCTATGAACTTCTATTTCTGGTTAGTTCGTGATATGTTCTGGTTTAGCTCTGTTGTTAGTCTGGGTTTCATATTACCCGTTTTTGCCAGCTGCGTCGTTGTGGTGCCGCGTGTTTTTTGTTCGTGTTCTCGAGCTCCTCCACTGGGTGTTCTGTGTTTTTGGTTTGGGTGCGGTGTTGTCTGTGCGTCGCATTTTTGGTCCCCGTGTTTTGGTGTCTTCTCTGGTGTGTTGTGGGTGTTCGCTCTTGTGGGTGGTTATTTGTGTCGGCGGAGGTAGTTTGCTCGTGGGTGAGTGTTTTTTCACGTGAATTGTGGGGGGTGTTTGTGTGTATCACTTGGGGGGGGTGAGGCCCCATTGGAAGCATTTTCTTACTCTTGTTTCTGGATGTTTGGAAATGATAAGGGGGAGACGGTTGCGCTGTGTGTAGTGTAGTGTTTTGATGGCAAGCACTTCTAGTAATAGATATACCAATTCTCTGAGGGATTCTTCCGAGGAGTATGTTAAAAATTCCAATTAAATTTCATCTGTTTCCCATTCGGGCACTTCTGTTATAACACCATATACAATAAAATGCTATACGTGGGGTGGGTGGGTTTGGGTGGTGGGTTGGAGTGGGCGGGTGGTGAAACAGACAAAGAAAGAAAGAAAACAAAAAAAGAAGCAACAATTAGGTCAATTCATAAAAAAGTACTATACAGCACTGTCTTTCCGATATCAGAAGAGAAAAAGTGATTTAAAAAAAAGTCCCTAATATTTTTCCAATAAATATATATCAGTTTGAAAGAGTATTTGAGAATACATGGTATTGACATCAATTTCTTTCTACCAGTTAATTCAACAAACACAATTAATCCAAAAAGAGAGAACGAGAATTATGTAATACGGAGAGAGTCATAATTATTATTGTGATGTATATATTGATCTTTGCTCTACTAATTTTTGTCTTCTCTGGTTTTTGGTGGCTGTGTGAGAGGGGTGTAGCTGTGTTTTTTTGTGCATATTCAACAACATAATTCATATACCACACACCAACACTAACACCCCAACAAAGATTACCAATGGCAACAACCAAACAAAACACACAACACAACACACCCCCAACAACCCACATAGGGATATAAGGAGGCGGCACAAAGACCATTAAGAATTAAAAAAGGAGTGGGAGCATTGGAGGGAGGAGGGGGATATTTCGTGTGACGTGAATTGAGCAAGGGGGGGGGGGGAGGGGGTAAACTTCTTGTGTGTATGGTTGTGTTGTGAGGGAGGTGCTATTAAAAGGTTTAGAGCCTCTTATTCATTTTCGTAAATGAAGGGGTTTATGAGGGAGTAACACCTGAGAATTATTTCTATTGTGGGTTGGTTTAAAAAGACAGCGAAGGAACCTACACACACCCAAGCACAGAGAGAAATCAAATATGCTTAGTCAAAGAGAATCATTAAATTCTCATGTCTATGTAAAAACACAAATCTCCAGAAGAGAGAGATGCCTTCCACAATCATGTCTGAGTGGAAGTGAGTGACTTCAAAATTAAGTCAGATGTGTCATAAACCTCCAACATATCCGAAGGCAATGGTTAATCAAGAAAGTTCGGGAGCCAAAAGGTCTCCAAAATGGCCTAGCTAACTGGTAGACTAAGTAGACATAATAACCATAAATCGAAAAAAACGAATACACAACAATGTCGGAAAGCAGCAAGCAGCTGACAACTCCGCAAAACCAAACAAATTGAACGATACATCTTAATCAAGAATTTGAACATATACCTAACCTTTTGAATGGAAAAGTAAGTCATCAATGAAGGTAATGGATGTAGCGAGACCCCAATAAACAGATAGTATCATGTATATATATTGGTGCTTCTTTCATTTTTGATATTTGGCGGTGCATTGAAATTAAAATTAATCTGATTGTGTGTTGTTGTTTTGTTGGGTTTTGGGTGGTGTGGGAGAATAACGCTAAAGCAAACGGGGTTCGTCGATTTCTAATCAAATGTGTGTAAAGGTGCTGTCTGTTTTGCGCAGTAGCGAGTTTTGCATAAGCTGTTCAAGTGTTGTGTACAATTCTTGTCGTATAATGTGTGTCTGTCATTCGTATCTAGCGGAGAGAGTTTGTAGTGGTGTATTGAGCGATTGGAGGGATCTTGTTTTTTTGCGCATCTGCGCGAGTTTATGTGTGTCCTATGCTGTGGTTCTAACTTGGCCCATTAAACTCTTACCACTCCTTGTAATGTTGATTCGCTGTAATTACAGTAGTGCTGTACCCAGGTACTAGAAGGTCGTCTAGATTCACTCTACTAATTAACAACAATTGTTGCGATCTTTATTACCTGGGACAGCCAACGACAATGATCATAACCGACTCCATTCAAATTGTGGTTTTCCTCATAATTCTTCGCATTTTCATCCCAAATTGTTACTACACAAGGTCTCACAATTGCTTATACCAGTTGAATCAATTTGGTTTTCACCAAAATTGTTATATACCCCAATTTGTTCTATTCACCCAGATTGTTCTATTCCCACATTGGGTTCTATCACCCAGAATTGTGGTCTTTCCCATATGTTCCTATTCACAATATGTGGTCCCACAATGTGTGCTTCACCATAAGTATGTGGTTTTCATACCCAGAATTTGTGTCTTTACACCAGAAGTTGGGTTTTATCCCGCAAGATTGTGTCTCACCCAATATGTGGTGCATTCACCCAGTTTGTGGTTTTCACTACCAGTTGTGGTTATTCACAGAGTTGGTTCTACCAACAGTTTCTATTCACACCCAAATTTGGTGCTATTCACTCAGAATATTTGTTCTATTCACACCAAGTATGTGGTTGCTATCACTACCAATGTTGCCTTTTCATCCAATATTGTGTTGCTTTCACTACCGATTTGGGTTCAATTCAATTGTGTTCCTAATTGCAAGGTTGTTCTACCACATTGGGCTCAGTTGTTTTATTCCTATTGGGTTTACACATTTGGGTTCTCCTACCAATATTGCTCCTACACGTATTGTGGTGCCTATCACCACGTATTTGTGCTTTCCACTTGTTTGATTCCCAATTTGTGGTCTACACCCGATTTTTGTTGCACACAGATTTGGTCCTTCCCAGAGTATTTACAGTTTTTCATACACATTGTTTTTCACACATATTGTGGTGCTACACACCGATTTTTCTAACTGTATTTAAACCAGGTGGTGTTACCATGGTACATTCCCATTGTTCAATATAAAATGTTCTTACTCCTATGTCATCACCCACGTTGTTGCTTAAAATTTTTATCCTTCATTTGTTGTTATGATTGTGTTTAATTGGGTTATATCGTCTGTGTGAAATGAGTTGGGGTTAACCAGTTTTGTTTACGATTTGTGTATACAAGTGTTTGTCTGATTCTAGAACTTGCCAACAACAAATCACATATTCTCACCCACTCTTAGCCATTCACCTTATTCCCCAGATACTGAATCATGCTGATGGTCAGTGATGTTTGGGTGTGTGTTGTGGGTTTGGGTGTGTGTGTTGGTCAATCCTTTTTTCGTATCAACCTACTTAAATGCGATCATACTTCATTTCACACACATAACATACAAAACAAAACCAAAACCAAACTAACACATACAAGTCATCGTCAGTTAGATCTTGTTTAATTAATGGCTACGAACATCTACTGCACTCTCAGGCGGTCCGCTCAACGACCACAATAGGTCACATTCAGCTAGCGTCTTAGTAAGTAACACGAATACACTTATGTCTAATGACAACATTATGTGTGATAGAAACGTAATTAAAACAAGGGGAGACAAAAAAATCAGTGTGATAACAAGTGATTCATTAAAACTATGTTAAAATAGCCTCATCGCTCTCCTACTATGTTACCTAAGACGAGTTGTGTCATTCTATTCACTACTCCATCGACCTTTAGTTAGGATGAAAACCAAACGAGATAAGTAGAAAAAGTTCATGGAAAACGTTTCGTTGCCAAACTGATATGGGTCTAAGGACCGCTGTTTATAGCGTAACAGACCACTCTAATGTAAGATTTAGTCCACAGTCTTCTGATCTTTCCTTTTTATACAAGATGGACGTTAGAACATTCAACATAGATCTTTGTCTTCACACATATCCCGCTGTTTCCTTCTCCAAGTTCTTGTTTTATTATTCTAAATCACCAAGTCCGGTTTATCATCTTTTTTTTGATAATACGTCATCACTATTTAATATAGATTGATAACCGTAAATTAGTGTTCAACTAAACAAGTTCAACATTTGGCGTTGATAAGTAATTTCAATGTTTCATTATTTTACCGGCATATCAAAAAATGTTGGCTAGCCTTACTCAATTCCTTTTGTCTTTGCTTCCTCATCATTTAAAATAAACATAAACAACTTCAAAATATTTTTCATTAACGAATAACATTTGTAGATGAAGACACATTGAAATAAGATAATAGACGTTTATAAATACACGATGTATACGAATAACGTATCAAATTAAAAAAAAATTTGATGCTGTTACAAAAGCTTCTATATCATTAGCAACATATACAAACAAAAGCGGAATAGCTTAAGAGAGTCTGGAAACAAACAGACACGCATATTAAGTGACGTCAGACTTAATTACTATATTAACAACAACGAAACTATTCACTCCATGTACTATATAAACATATGTGCTCAATTCCTTTCGATAACTAACGTTGCTTGAAAGAATATCAACATATCTGCCACTACAAAGATCCTCACAAACACGCACAATCAACACAAAACCAAACACACAAGGATCAACTAAATCTCGAATAAGCCCAAAACACAAACCAAAAGAAAAAAAACAAATGAAGCGAGCAGCTTCGTCACATTCAAAATCGATCAGACCTCTGTATCCGGGAATGACTGCCCTAGCTCTGAAGACACTAACATCACTCAATATCTTTGAAGTGCACCTTAACAAGAGTCTTACTAACTGTACAACAATTAAACAACACCAAAAAAAAAAACACACGGAATAAGCAACGAAACATAAGAATCAAGAAAAAAAAAAGACCTCACAAAAGAAACATTACACGAAGCATAAAACACTGAAAAGCTATCAACACTAAACAAATTTATGTTTTTAAGTTTTTTGTTAGATAACTCTTAGATCTACTTATTATATAGTGCCTTCATGAATATGCGTATTTTTTTTTGTAAATAATCCAATAATCTGTATAACAAAACTTCATTTATATTCTCATGATAGAATCTACTTATGCTAATTGATGAATTTTACATGAATCCCATAAATTTAAAATTACCACAAGGGCACTTAACTAAATGATCTTGACAAGGGAAGTGTCGCCTCCCTCAATCTCAAAGTATCAGCCAGGCAAAGTACTATATCATTAGGATATTTCCTCCATTGAATTCTTGAAATAATACGTTTCGTAATCAAATGTTGGCTATCTTTATTATTGTCATTAATTCTAGATTGTAGGAATTTATGTTCTTTTTCATGTTAAACATCGCTCTCCTAATAAATTAACAAAACAAAAATGGAACGTACACAAACACATTCAAGATTACCCAATCCAATAATCATATGATGAATTTTTTGTAGATTGTACTAATAATTATTCACTAAGGAATGAAAGCCACATACTATTATTTTCGTTTTGAAAGACGAACATTATCATAAATCAAATAACTTATGAAATCCAGACAAAATGGAGAAATGTAAGTTATCACTCCATTGAAACTATAACAATCTGTTTCATTCCACTAAATTTCAAAGATGGTCTCAAAGAAGCTATTCTACACCAATTGACATGTGAACTAACATGAAGTCAACTTACAAACAAATCAAGGAGCATTTAACAAAATTTCAATTAATGGTTAGAATTGAAGGTTTAGATTTAACCGAATACCGAAAAATCCATAATTTAAAGAAGATAATTTGCAATGAAGATTTAATAAGGAAATTAAAAGAACTACTGTAAAAAAAATAATTCCACAAGAAATTTGATAAAAATTTATTAATTTAAAATCTAATTAATGATATTATGTGTAACATCAAAGCACTCATGCTAAATAAATGAATTATTATACAAGAATAAATTCACGAATATCGTATCTGGTTATATACTTAATAACAATATGTTAACAAATTTGGGAAAAAATTTGGGTTTTCGGTAGACCGAGAAGGATAGAATGCCCTCGTTCTGGTGATGAAGGGGGTCCACATGGGTATGGATTTTTTCTGTTCCACTTCCCTCGTGAATTTGGGTGGCTGGGTGTTGGTTGTTCAATGTTCTGTGAACTGTTCGACCAGTTGCTGGGGGAAATAGTCATGGTGTCGTCCCACGTAGCCCCCCAGTATCGTGGTGGGGAGTGGAAAAAAAGGGCCCAAAGCTTTCTCCAAAATCCTCCATGAACAGGGTTTGGGTACTATTGGGGGGTTACTGGGAGCCCATGGGGTGCTCCTTTTTTTTGTTGGTAGAAAATTTACCTTGGAAGGTGAAGTAGGTGGTGGTGAGGCAGCAACAAAGTTCAAAAAACGTCTCCACTGTGAAGATGTACGTTGGTGGAGGGTTTGGTCCCTTTTGTAACCCTTCGGCGTATGATCTCTATGCTTTTTTCACGGTACCCTGGTAAATAGGGCAAGACATCCCTATGGGCACAAGGAGTTTTTATCATGAGCGAGGGTGTTCAGTTTCACCGACATAATGTTGGTTACAGTCCTGGCAGTCTATTCTGTATATAATGCCAGCTTTGTCGAGTTTGCTGGTTTTGTCCTTGGGGGTGACCAGCTGGCTGCGTATGGTGTTGGAAGGTTTGGAATGTACAGCCACCCCCAGTTTTCTGATCTTTCTGGACAGAGCGTCACTCACACCTCCTACGTATGGGATGGTGATGTGTCCCTTGCGCTGGTGTTGTTTCACTGGCTGTTGGGATGCGGTGTTGGATTTCCTGCCTCCCGGGCTGTTCCAGGCCCACTTTTTGTAGCCCGAGATGGTGAGCACTTTTTTCAGGTGGTTTGTCTCCTTGTCTTTTGCCTCTTGGGTACTGCATATGGTGTTAGCTCTGTGGGTAAGGGTTCGAATCACTCCCAGTTTGTGTTCAAGGGGCTGGTGGCTGTCGAACTGTAAATATTGGTCCGTATGAGTTGGTTTACGGTAGACCGAGAAGGATAGAATGCCATCAGTTCTGGTGATGAGGGTGTCCAGCATGGCTATGGAGTTGTTCTGTTCCACTTCCCTCGTGAATTTGATGGCTGGGTGTTGGTTGTTCAGATGTTCTGTGAACTGTTCGACCAGTTGCTGGGGGAGGATAGTCATGGTGTCGTCTACGTAGCGCCCCCAGTATCGTGGTGGGGAGTGGAAAGAAGCCAATGCTTTCTCTTCAAAATCCTCCATGAACAGGTTGGCTACTATTGGGCTTACTGGGGAGCCCATGGCTGCTCCTTCTTTTTGTTGGTAGAATTCACCTTGGAAGGTGAAGTAGGTGGTGGTGAGGCAGCAGGACAAGAGTTCACATACGTCGTCCACTGTGAGAGATGTACGTTGGTGGAGGGTTTGGTCGTTTTGTAACCTTCGGCGTATGATCTCTATGCTTTCTTTCACTGGTACGCTGGTAAATAGGGCAGAGACATCATATGACACAAGGAGTTCATCATGAGCGAGGGTGTAGTTACTCAGTTTTTCCACTAGGTCAGCACTGTTGTGGATGTGATGATCTGTGTGTCCTACGAGAGGTGATAGGATGTCCGCCACAAATCTAGCCGTCTCATACATGATGGAACCTCTGGATGCGACTATGGGACGGAGGGGGACTTCTTTCTTGTGGACTTTGGGTAGACCATAGAACTTGGGGACGTCGGACACAGTTGGGTATAATTTCCTGTACTGTTCTAATGACAGGCGGTCCGTCTCTTTCAGGCGTTTCAGTGTGTCTTTCAGTTTGTTGGAAAACTTGGAAGTAGGATCTTTCTTGAGGCGTTCATATGTTGTAGTATCTTCCAGAAGTTTGCTTGCCTTCTCATAGTACATGGGTCTAGGCATGATGACTGTGGCACGACCTTTGTCAGCTGGTAGGATCATCGTGGCGTGTTCGTTCTTTAAATCCGCCAGAGCCCGTCTTTGGTCCGGTGTTAAGTTGGATTTCGGTAGTTTGGCCTGTTTCATGATTCTGACACAGTCTGATCTTAAGTGTGTAGCTTCTTCTGAATTAGGGCCAATATACCTGCAAGCTGTTTCAATGCTTGTGATGAGGTCTACCACTGGAAGCTTGTTAGGGGCTACGGCGAAATTTAGTCCTTTCTCTAGTACTTCCTGTTCTGGTTTAGTGAGTTGGCGATCTGATAGATTGATCACCCACCTCTCTTTGGTCTTTCTTTTTGTTTCTTCCGGTACAGGTGTAATCTCGCTTTTGTCATTCTGTTGTCTCCTGTTGTTTTTTGGTGCTAGAAGTTCGAATTTCTTTCGATGGCGTTGGCGTACTTTGTCCCATTCTATTCGTCGTGTGTTGTTTAGCCACTCTTTGATTTCGGAGAGCATAGCATCTGGTAGTGTGCTAGAGCTCAGTCTTTCCTCGAGGTCTTGGATTTTCCCTTCCAGACAAGTGATGCGGGTGTTGATTTGCTTGATGCGTTCGTTCATGAGTGCTCGTTGTGCCTGATTGATGATATTATTTGCTGCTGTTCCTTTCATCGAAGTTTTGATTTTTAGGCTGGTGGGAAAGACGCCGTGATGTTTGCAGTGCAGTGTGAAGTGTAGATGGTTCCTGAACTTCGCTAGGGAGCGGTGTAATTTCTCTGATTCACGAAAGGTAGTGATGATCGTCCGATCGTAATCGCGAATGAGACGTAGGGGAAGTTTCAACAGCGATTTTTACACTGTTGGGAGACCTTGTTCTTCAAAATTGGTAGCATTATGTCTACCCCCCAACTGTTGAAACTTCCCCTACGTATCATAGTTTTTGTTTATCTGTTTGTTTGTTTGTTTGTTTACTTCATTTGATCAGCCCTAAAGTGTTCTACAGGGCTAAACTGAGTAGTCCCATTCTCCAAGGTCTTTGGTTTAAAATCACATGCACCTTGCCTTCAGAAAAGCGGGAAAACAAAAACAGTGTCTGAACCTAAAACCTAATTCGGCTCCAGTGTTGGAAGGAACAGACGACTATTTGCTTTCTGATTGGTTTTAGAGAAACGATGGCGTCCTATCTGAAATGAAAATCAAAAGGGGAGCTACATGGATAGATGGAAACCTCTGTCTGTCTGACTGTCTGTCTGTCTGTCTGTCTGTCTGTCTCTCTCTCTCTCTCTCCCTCTCTCTTTCTCTCTCTATATCTCTCTCACTCGCTCGCTCGCTTGCTCGCACACATACACAGCGCGCGCGCGCGTGCGCAAACTCACACAAACATACACATACGAACACATTGATACAGACACAGACACACAATCACTCCTTCACCCCAATCCCACACAAGCACACATACATTCATACACAAAGACAAATACACACACTCACCTCCCCCTAATATACAAACAAACAAACAAACACACATACATGCAAACACACAGAAATACACTAAAACACACACACACACACACACACACACACACACAATCACAACCACCACTCCACACGCACACGCACACAAACACACACACATTTATAAGACAGACAAACATACATTCATACAAACACATACATATATACTTACTTCATCCCCTCACACACGCACACACACACACACACACACACACACATACGCACACACACACACACACACACACACAGTAACAACAACAACAACAACAACACTAACCAACCAAGCTGTGGGGCATACAAATCAGTGTTTACATCTCTCGATGGCTGGCAAGCTCGTCGACGTATACTAATGGGCACCACAATGACCACAGCTGTCACATCTGTTACAACCGGCGGTCAAGAAAAGGGGAAGGGTAGAGAGGGGTTAAGAGAAGGTCGGAGACCACACAGGTATGAATAGCTCTTTCTGTCAATAGGGGAAAGGGAGAGGAAAGGGGAGGAAAGAATGGCCAGCCTTGTTGTGTCTTCAAGACCAATCCAGCGCCTTCCCCTTTGCAAGACAACTGTCGATGTCACCAGACATGTTCGCCCATCTTGGCAACGTCTTAGTGACCTCTTTTCGCACTTATGTGATAGGATGGAGGGCAGAGGGGATAAGTCGATGTTTGGAGACAGCAAGTTATTGGTATTACTAGAATGGGCATGAACATTTCTTTCCAGTGATATATATATATATATATATATATATATATATATATATGTATGTATATATATATATATATATATATATATATATATATATATATATATATATATATAATACACTTATGTAAGGACAACAATGGTAGGAGTTGTTTCCAACTGAAATGTCACATGTAAACCCTGTTATCAGAAAACAGAGGAAAAGGACTGAAAATATTCACTGTCAGGTTCTCCTCTGCGGCCACTATGACTGCTGTCTTGTGAATTTTGATTGGGTTATTTTAAATCATTGTGAGTAGTACTTGGACGTTGATGTCATAAGCTTCAAGATGTATCGAATGTTGGGATTCTGTAAGGTATTGAGTAGTGATGGCACTAAAAGTGAAAACTGACTATTTCAGGAAATGGCACGGAAACATTGCCGAGAGATGTCACATCTTCTGTCAGAATGTGGACCAGTTCGTCATGATGTTCTAATGATAAGAATGGGGATGATAGTGATAATGCAACAAAGTTTCATTTCTTATTGAGACTGTATGACAAGGCCGTATTCTCTCCTTCCTTTATAATTTAGTCTATCGCCAACCAGGACCAGGAGATATTGCGGTACTGGTCAGGGAATTTGAGAGATATTCTCGCAGTGGATGAGACTCGATTGTGAGTTCTCAAGTTTGGGAAGGAGCCGGTCGGAACAGACAACTCCCACAAAAACGTTTTGGACTGGTGGGGCTTTGAATACAGGACCTTAGAAAACGAAACCTTGATGGTGTAAAGGAAGAACTCCCGATTTCCAGTCAGACTGCACGAATTCGAACCTGACTCCATTAAACGCCTCATGCACACGGCCTCCAGTCCACCCAGCTCTCAAGGAGTGAGTATTTGATCCTGTTCAAGGTTTGGGAAAACAAACCAGTGACGGACAGCAGACAAAAGATAAAGCAGTAAGGGATAGGAAACAAAAGATAAAGCAGTGAGGGACAGCAGACAAAAGATAAAGCAGTGAGGTACAGGAAACAAAAGATAAAGCAGCGAGGGACAGCAGACAAAAGATAAAGCAGTGAGGGACAAGAAACAAAAGATAAAGCAGTGAAGGACAGCAGACAAAAGATAAAGCAGTGAGGTACAGGAAACAAAAGATAAAGCAGTGAGGTACAGGAGACAAAAGATAAAGCAGCGAGGGATAGGAGACAAAAGATAAAGCAGCGAGAGACAGGAAACAAAAGATAGCACTGACGGACAACAAAGGACAAAGCAGTGAGGGACAGGATAGAAAAGATAAAGCAGTGAGGGACAGGAAACAAAAGATAAAGCAAGGAGAGAAGGAAACAAAAGATAAAGCAGTGAGATACAGGAAATAACAGATAAGTAGTGACAGACAGCACACAAAAGACCAAACAGCGAGGAACAGGGAAAAAAGATAAAAGCAGTAATGGACAGCAGACAAAAGATAAAGCAGTGAGGGACAGGAAACAAATGATAAAGCAGTGACGGACAGGAAACAAAACATACAGCAGTGGGAGAGAGGAAACAAAAGATAAAGCAGTGAGGGGCCGGAAACAAAAGATAAAGCAGTGAGAGACAGGAAACAAAAGATAAAGCAGTGAGGGACAGAAAACAAAAGATAAAGCAGTGAGGGACAGGAAACCAAGGATAAAGCCATGAAGTACAGGAAACAAAAGATAAAGCAGTGAGGGACAGGAAACAAAAGATAAAGCAGTGACGGTCAGCAGACAAAAGATAAAGCACTAAGAGACAGGAAACAAAAGATAAAGCAGCGAGGGACAGGAAACAAAAGATAAAGCAGCGACGGACAGCAGACAAAAGACCAAGCAGTGACGGACAGCAGACAAAAGACCAAGCAGCAAGGAACAGGAAACAAAGGATGAAGCAGCGAGGGACAGGAAACAAAACATAAAGCAGTGAGGGACAGGAAACAAAAGATAAAACAGTAAGGGACAGGAAACAAAAGATAAAGCAGTAAGGGACAGGAAACAAAAGATAAAGCAGTAAGGGACAGGAAACCAAGGATAAAGCCATGAAGTACAGGAAACAAAAGATAAAGCAGTGAGGGACAGGAAACAAAAGATAAAGCAGTGACGGTCAGCAGACAAAAGATAAAGCACTAAGAGACAGGAAACAAAAGATAAAGCAGCGAGGGACAGGAAACAAAAGATAAAGCAGCGACGGACAGCAGACAAAAGACCAAGCAGTGACGGACAGCAGACAAAAGACCAAGCAGCAAGGAACAGGAAACAAAGGATGAAGCAGCGAGGGACAGGAAACAAAACATAAAGCAGTGAGGGACAGGAAACAAAAGATAAAACAGTAAGGGACAGGAAACAAAAGATAAAGCAGTAAGGGACAGGAAACAAAAGATAAAGCAGTAAGGGACAGGAAACAAAAGATAAAGCAGTGAGGGACAGGAAACAAAAGATAAAGCAGTAAGGGACAGGAAACAAAAGATGAAGCAGTGAGGGACAGGAAACAAAAGATAAAGCAGTAAGGGAGAGGAAACAAAAGATAAAGCAATGAGGGACAAGAAACAAAACATAAACCAGGAGGGATAGGAAACAAAAGATAAAGCAATGAGGGACAAGAAACAAAACATAAACCAGCGAGGGATAGGAAACAAAAGATAAAGCAATGAGGGACAAGAAACAAAACATAAACCAGCGAGGGATAGGAAACAAAAGATAAAGCAGTAAGAGACAGGAAACAAAAGATAAAGCAGTAAGGGACAGGAAACAAAATGTAAAGCAGTAAGGGAGAGGAAACAAAAGATAGACCAGCGAGGGACAAGAAACAAAAGATAGACCAGCGAGGGACAGGAAACAAAAGATAAAGCAGTAAGGGACAGGAAACAAAAGATAAAGCAGCGAGGGACAGGAACAAAAGATAAAGCAGCGAGGAACTGGAAACAAAAGGTAAAGCAATGAGGGACAGGAAACGAAAGATAAAAGAGTGAGGGAAAGGAAACAAAAGATAAAGCAGCAAGAGATGGAAGCAAAAGATAAAGCAGTGAGAGACAGGAAACAAAAGGTAAAGCAATGAGGGACAGGAAACAAAAGATAAAGCAGTAAGGGACAGGAAACGAAAGATAAAGCAGTGAGAGACAGGAAACAAAAGGTAAAGCAATGAGGGACAGGAAACAAAAGATAAAGCAGTGAGGGACAGGAAACAAAAGATAAAGCAGTGAGGGACAGGAAACGAAAGATAAAGGAGTGAGGGAAAGGAAACAAAAGATAAAGCAGCAAGAGATGGAAGCAAAAGATAAAGCAGTGAGAGACAGGAAACAAAAGGTAAAGCAATGAGGGACAGGAAACAAAAGATAAAGCAGTGAGGGACAGGATAAAAAAGATAAAGCAGTAAGGGATAGGAAACAAAAGACAAAGCAATGAGGGACAGGAAACAAAAGATAAAGCAGTAAGGGATACGAAACAAAAGATAAAGCAGCGAGAGACAGGAAACAAAAATTAAAGCAGTGAGGGACAGGAAACAAAAGATAAAGCAATGAGGTACAGGAAACAAAAGATAAACCAATAAGGGACAGGAAACAAAAGATAAACCAGTAAGGGACCGGAAACAAAAGATGAAGCAGTAAGGGACCGGAAACAAAAGATGAAGCAGTAAGGGACAGGAAACAAAAGATAAAGCAATGAGGTACAGGAAACAAAAGATAAACCAGTAAGGGACCGGAAACAAAAGGGACAGGAAACAAAAGATAAAGCAATGAGGTACAGGAAACAAAAGATGAAGCAGTAAGGGACCGGAAACAAAAGATGAAGCAGTGAGGGACAGGAAACAAAAGCTAAGTCAGCGAGAGACAGGAGATAAAAGATAAAGCAGTGAAGGACAGGAAACAAACGACAAAGTAGTAAGGGACAGGAAACGAAGGATAAAGCAACGAATGACAGGAAACAAAAGATGAAGCAGTGAGAGACAGGAAACAAAAGATAAAGCAGTAAGGGACAAGAAACAAAAGATAAAGCAGCGAGGACAGGAAACAAGGAATATAGCAGTGAGGGACAGGAAACAAAAGATAAAACAGCGAAGGACAGGAACAAAAGATAAAGCAGCGAGAAACAGGAAACAAAAGATAAATCAGTGAGGGACGAGAAACGAAAGATAAAGGAGTGAGGGACAGTAAGCAAATGATAAAGCAGTGAGAGACAGGAAACGAAAAATAAAGCAGTGAGGGACAGGAAACAAAAGATAAACCAGTAAGGGACAAGAAACAAAAAAATGAAGCACAGAGGGAGAGGAAACAAAAGATACAGCAATGAGGGACAAGAAACAAAAGATAAAGCAGTAAGGGACAAGAAACAAAAGATAAAGCAGTAAGGGACAGGAAACAGAAGATAAAGCAGTAAGGGACAGGAAACAAAAGATTAAGCAATGAGGGACAAGAAACATAAGATAAAGCAGTAAGGGACAGGAAACAAAAGATAAAGCAGTAAGGGACAAGAAACAAAAGATAAAGCAGTAAGGGACAGGAAACAGAAGAATAAAGCAGTAAGGGACAAGAAACAAAAGATAAAGCCATGAGGTACAGGAAACAAAAGATAAAGCAGTGAGGGACAGGAAACAAAAGATAAAGCAGTGAGGGCACCGCCCTTATAAAGCTGGTGCTAAAAACGATGATGGGCCTCCCGCCTCACCACCCGACCACAGAAGGGCTAAGGACAATCTGTTCCGTTTTTCGTCCGTTTTTCGTTTTGTTTCTTTTCTTTTCTTTTCTTTTCTTTTCTTTTCTTATCGACCAGACACAGATGTGTGTCTCTCTTTCTGCCTTTGTGCCAATGACAACAGGGTGTTGTGAAAATGTTCTCAGCTATTTCTGGGTGGTACTTTACGAATTCAGGTCAAAGATGTAGACAGCTAAGAGGTCGCTAATGCGTACATTTGGAAGTCAATACGCCAAGGTCACCATCACACAAATCGAATAGTGCCCAAAACTTCAGCACTTATTGAAGAAGATTGTGATAAGAGTACTGTTTCAGGAACATCTGACAATAGTTACATTCTGTTTTCACTGTTCTGACAGTCTACTATTGTCCTCACTTCACGACAAGTTTTGATTCATCTGATGCTACCTCAAGGTCACAGCAACCTTGAGAATCACAAAATCCAGATGTTCTGTAATAACGTTTTGTATTAAAAGAGAGACTGTTAGAAAGTCTTGACGAAAGTATTATGCCTGCATGTCAAAAAGAAAGAAAAAGAAGATGCAGAAAGCAAAATTAGAAAGTCCACTTTCGATTTTTGAACCACGCGAAAGGAGAAGAAGAAGGAGAAGAAAAGATGGAAAAGGAAGATCAAGAAGATTAAAAAGATGATAAAAAGAAAGAAACAAAGAAAGAAGAAAAAGACGGAAAATGATGACGAAAAAAAAAGGGTGGTGGTGGTGGTGGAGATAAAATGAAAGAAAAAAATACGACGAGAGAAAGAAGAAAACAGACAAATAATGATGTAGTAATGACATTCATAAGCCGCCAAATCCTGATTCAAGAATCATATCAAGGCGCACACTCTTGTCATTCACCAAAGCAGTCACCAACAACAACGAAACCCCCAGGGCCAAAGCACACGCAAAACAGGGAGGGGGGGGGAGGATACCTAAGGGGAATGGGGTAGTGAGTCGTGGCTCAAGCTGTCATACGTTCTCTGTCTCTGTCTCTCTCTCGCTCTCTGTCTCTCTCTTCTGTCTCTGTCTCTGTCTCTGTCTCTCTCTCTCTCTCTCTCTCTCTCACACACACACACACACACACACACACACACACACACACACACACACACACACACACACACACACACACACACACCACATCTATCCTTCCTTCTGTCTTTTGCCGTATCCTCCCGTGAGTAAGACTTAATAATTAATGGTAAAATCGGATTATAATGAGACATTCAGATATATTCACTTTTTGTTATTTGACATGGAGCAAAAGAAGAAAGTACGCTTATTACGGTGTCTACTCTAATTAAGCTTATCATTGTGCGTTCTGGCCATTATCACGAACGGGACATGGCCAACTGATGTGCAGCAAGTTTACGTGCAGGTTATACAGAAGTAAGCGGATATTGATAGGTGGGTTGTTGAAAGTTGTGAGGCATGTATCACACTCATCAAAAATTCTCATCTCTCTCTGTCCATCTGTCTGACTGTTTAAGTGTCTGTCTCTCTGTCAGTCTGTCTGTTTGCCTGTCTGTCTGTGTGTCTTTCTATCTAAGTATTTGCCTCTCTCTCTCTCTCTCTGTCTCTCTATCTCTGTCTCTGTCTGTCTGTCTCTCATTCTCTCTCTGTCTCTGTCTGTCTGTCTCTCTCTCTCTCTCTCTCTCTCTGTCTCTGTCTCTGTCTGTCTGTCGCTCTCTCTCACTCTCTCTCTCTCTCTGTTTCTGTCTCTGTCTCTCTGTCTCTGTCTGTCTGTCTTTGTTTGCCTCTGTCTCTGTCTCTCTCTCTGTCTCTCTGTCTCCCTCCCTGTCTCTCTCTCTTTCTCTTTCGCTCTCTCTCGCTGTGTGTGTGTGTGTGTGTGTGTGTGTGTGTGTGTGTGTGTGTGTGTGTGTGTGTGTGTGTGTGTGTGTGTGTGTGTGTGTGTGTGTGTGTGTGTGAAGTGGGTCTGTCTGCCTGTCTGTCTTATGATATATGTACAATGATAGATCTTGATTCGTCTAACCTTCCCCGTTCGCTTAGAGAAGAGTTGGAGTTTGTTCAAGAGCTATTCATTGTATTCAAACATTTCCACACGCCTTCCACCCAAATCTGCCAGCAAGTACCCGGCAGGCCTCCTGAGCCTGCGCAAAACCCTGTATACCTGATAGATTTTGAAATAGGGAGGGTTGGGAGGGACCTATGAAACACTTGGTTAACACCACCACAACGATGGAAACATTAAAATGGACAACACACAGGCTAGTTTTTAATGTTGCAGGTTACAGAACAAAAGGAAAGACTTCCACAATGACATTCTCTTGTTTCCGGATCACACGAAACAGCAACTGGAAAGATGAGAGAGAGAGAGGGGGGGGGAGAGAGAGGGGGAGAGAGAGGGGGAGAGAGAGGGGGAGAGAGAGAAAGAGAGAGAGAGAAAGAAAGAGAGAGAGAGAGAGAGAGAGAGAGAGAGAGAGAGAGAGAGAGAGAGAGAGAGAGAGAGAGAGAGAATACGATTACAAATACGAATACGAATACGAATATAAATACGAAATGTTTTAAGGCATTAGGCCTCTACGCCCATTCACGTAGGACACATGAAAGTGGGGGTGTAACATGAAGCAAACAGTGGAAAGTAAACATTCACATCATCTCACTCAATAGTTCTTCGCGACAAGGAAATCTCGATCACGGCACCGTTCAATATCATATAGAAGATAGACCTAGTGTTAACTTTATTGTCTGTATGATCACTGAAGTGGGACAGCAGACGGTGGAGGACATGGTTGGACCTCATGGCCTTGGCACACAAAATGAAAGAGGAGAGAAACTTGTGGAATGGGCACAGATGAATGAGTTCATAGTGGGAAACACCTGGTTTCAGCAGTCTAACTGAAGAAAATGGACATGGATGAATCCAAGAGATAATACTAAAAATCAAATTGATTTATCCTGACAAATAAAATATTTAGAAATTCTTTACTGATAGCAAAAATACTACCAGGCGCAGACTGCAACAGTGACCACAAACCTGTAATGGGAAGATGTAGGGTAAAACTAAAGAAAAGAAAACGACCAAAAATAACATCAAACTAAATCTTGGATTCTTAAAGACATCTGATGAAGTGACCCGTGAAAAATGTAACGTACATGTTCAAAATAAATTCAGTGCTCTGGAGGACGTTGGTGACCGTGAGGAACAATGGACAAAGTTGAGAAATTCGATAATGAAGCTTGTGAAGAAATCCCTAGCGTTGAATGACACAGGAAAAAGACATGCACATCAACTTGGATGCTTACAATCGAAAGATGGTACGCTTATCATGTAAAAAGACAAAACATTAGAGAGATGGGGAGAGTATATTAAAGACCTTTTTAACGATGACCGAAACGAAGAACACATTACAAGAAAGAACGTTGAAGGACCACCCATAATGAAAGATGAAATTAGAGCAGTAATGAAAAAGATGAAACCGGGAGAAGCTCCAGGACTAGACAATATTGGAATAGAAATGATCGAGGCCCTATAAGATTTCGGTATTGAAAAAATAACAGTCCTCCTACATGAGTGAATTTATGATACCGGAAAAATCTCTAATGATATGTCAAAATCGATTTTCATTGCACTTCCACAGAAAACAAGGGTTATAGAATGCGAACTCCATCGTACGATCAGCTTGACGAGTCATGTAACAAAAATCCTATTAAGAACATTCATGATGAGGACAATGAACAGAATGAAAAGAGAAATAGCAGAAAAACAATGTGGATTTGTCGAAGGGAAAGGAACTGTTAATGCCTTATTCATCCTAAGAACTCTGATAGAGAGGTCAGTAGAATTGAATAAGGATTCATTGTTACGTTTGTTGATTATACCAAGGTTATCAATCACGTAAGACACGAAGAATTAACCATCCAACAAGAAAAACTCAGTATTAATGGAAAAGATCTAAGAATAATCAGAAATATGTATTGAGAACAAACAGCAGCAATGAGAATAGAAACGATATAAGCTCTTTCCAAAATATTAAAAGAGGGGTCAGGCAGGGTTGTTTTCTGTCACCAGATTTGTTTTCACTTTACAGTAAAACCATCATGAAGAATGCCCTGGGATAAAGGTTGAAGGAAGAATGATAAACAGGTGTTCTAATTCCCCTTTCCTCTTAAAATGTCCTATAAATGTTGCTTGTCTTTTCCTAAACATTCGTTACGCAGATGACACCGTGCTAATTGCAGAAAATGAAAAAGACCTACAAAACCTTGTGAATATAATACATATAGAAAGCAAAAATAAAAGGCTGGAGCTAAATAGCAAGAAGACTGAAGTCATGGTAATCAGTGAAAAAAAAACAAGAAATCCCCTCATGCAAATTAACAGCAATTATGATGGATCCTGACGATGATAGATTGTCTTTATGGTGGATCCCGATGATGATAGATCGTCTTTATGATGGATCCTGATGATGATAGATTGTCTTTATGATGGATCCTGACGATGATAGTTTGTCTTCATGATGGATCCTGACGATGATAGATTGTCTTGATGTGGATCCTGACGATGATAGATTTGTCTTTATGGTGGATCCTGACGATGATAGATTGTCTTCATGATGGATCCTGACGATGACAGATTGTCTTGATGGTGGATCCTGACGATGATAACTTGTCTTCATGATGGATCCTGACGATGATAGATTGTCTTTATATGGATCCTGACGATGATCGATTGTCTGATAGTTGGTTGATCCTGAACGAAGATAGATTGTCTTTATGATGGATCCTGACGATGATAGATTGTCTTTACAGTGGATCCCAATGATGATAGATTGTCTTTAAGTGGATCCTGACGATGATAGATTGTCTTTACAGTGGATCCTGACGATGAAGATTGTCTTTATGATGGCTCCTGACGATGATAGATTGTCTTATACATGAATCCGATGATGATAGATTGTCTTTATGATGGATCCTGACGATGATAGATTGTCTTTATGGATCCTGGATGATAATGTCTTTAAAATGGATCCTGACGATGATAGATTGTCTTTATGATGGATCCTGACGATGATAGATTGTCTTTATGATGGATCCTGACGATGATAGATTGTCTTTATGTGATTGAGAGATAGATCCTTATGTGGATTGAGAATAGATTGTCTTTATGATGGATCCTGACGATGATAGATTGTCTTTATGGTGGATCCTGACGATGATAGATTGTCTTTATGGTGGATCCTGACGATGATAGATTGTCTTTACGTGGATCCTGACGATGATAGATTGTCTTTATGGTGGATCCTGACGATGATAGATTGTCTTTAGGTGGATCCTGACGATGATAGATTGTCTTTATGATGGATCCTGACGATGATAGATTGTCTTTATGGTGGATCCTGACGATGATAGATTGTCTTTATGTGGATCCTGACGATGATAGATTGTCTTTATGATGGATCCTGACGATGATAGATTGTCTTTATGATGGATCCTGACGATGATAGATTGTCTTTATGGTGGATCCTGACGATGATAGATTGTCTATATGATGGATCCTGACGATGATAGATTGTCTTTAATGTGGATCCTGACGATGATAGATTGTCTTATATGGATCCTGACGATGATAGATTGTCTTTACATGTGGATCCTGAGATGATAGATTGTCTTTACGGTGGATCCTGATGATGATAGATTGTCTTTACAGTGGATCCTGACGATGATAGATTGTCTTTACTGTGGATCCTGACGATGATAGATTGTCTTTAGGTGGATCCTGACGATGATAGATTGTCTTTACAGTGGATCCTGACGATGATAGATTGTCTTTCAGTGGATCCTGAGATGAAGATTGTCTTTACAGTGGATCCTGAAGATGATAGATTGTCTTTACGTGGATCCTGACGATGATAGATTGTCTTTATGGTGGACTCCTGACGATGAAGATTGTCTTTACAGTGGATCCTGACGATGATAGATTGTCTTTATGTGGATCCTGACGATGAAATTGTCTTTATAGTGGATCCTGACGATGATAGATTGTCTTTAGATGGATCCTGACGATGATAGATTGTCTTTATGGTGGATCCTGACGATGATAGATTGTCTTTATGATGGATCCTGACGATGATAGATTGTCTTTATGGTGGATCCTGACGATGATAGATTGTCTTTGATGGTGATCCTGACGATGAAGATTGTCTTTATGATGGATCCTGACGATGATAGATTGTCTTTATGATGGATCCTGACGATGATAGATTGTCTTTATGATGGATCCTGACGATGATAGATTGTCTTTATGATGGATCCTGACGATGCTAGATTGTCTTTACGGTGGATCCCGATGAGGATAGATTGTCTTTATGATGGATCCTGACGATGATAGATTGTCTTTACGGTTGATCCTGACGATGATAGATTGTCTTTATGATGAATCCTGACGATGATAGATTGTCTTTATGATGGATCCTGGCGATGATAGATTGTCTTTATGATGGATCCTGACGTTGATTTCCACGATCGCCATCATAGAGCTTTAGGTGACGTCTGAACTCTGTCAGACAGAAGCAAGGAGTGTGTTCATTTTTTTTTATCCGTTTCCATCACACAGGCCATCAGCTCCACATATTTACTTCCATATTTATTACATGGCTGTTGTGACTCGTGTGTATGACAATGTACTCGTTTTGTTCAACTCGCTCAGCTTCAGAACAGACCACTGTTGCATGTATCTGTTCTGTCACAGGCAGTGTTGTTGTTTCTACAGTAGCAGCACTCACTTCATAAACTTCTTCAGCGCTGTCTTCATTGCCATTAGCATCAAAAGGTGTGCATGAACCATTTCCTAACATCACACCGTTTTCATTTCACCGTCACTGACTGCGGGTCACTGTTGCTCAGACACTGTGTATCGTCATTCAGTTCGTGCACTGCTTGCTGGCTGAGTTACACGACAAGGGGAATATTGGTTGGTTTGAAATGTGCCATCTTCAACATCAAGAGAGAAAGAGAGAAGAGAGAGAGAGAGGAGAGAGAGAGAGAGAGAGAGAGAGAGAGAGAGAGAGAGAGAGCAGTAAAATAATGTAACAGAAGACAGATACAAGTTATAATTGTGTCTTCTGTTGCATTATTTATCATTCTGTTCACTGTGAACGCACAACGCACCGCTCCAGAATCTTCAAAATGAAAACGAAAAACAAACAAACTAACAAACAAACAATTCTCATTCTTTCTTTCTCTCCTGAAAGGAAAAGATTTTGTGACTCATCTGCAAGCGCGTTCACACACACACACACACACACACACACACACACAAAACACACACACACACACACACACACACACACACACACACACACACACACACACACACACACACACACACACACACACACACACACACACCACACATTTCCCTTCTCCCTGAAAATTCCGTTTTGTGAATCAAAGGCAAACATGATCATCCCATCCATGCCAAAGTTTCTGGGTTGAGCAAATTCGTTCGTTGTTCAGTGTCCTATTTGTCAGTGCAATTCTGCATAAATATTCAGAAATTTCACCAAGAATGTGGCTTCATCCAGATGTTGCAACTTTCAAGTTAACATTTTCATCGGTATTTCATACTTGATAAGGGGAAGGGGGACGGTCGATCAAACTGGACAAATCAGAAGAATACACACATTCATGCGCACGAGTACGCATCAACAGAAAGAGAGAGAGAGAGAGAAAGAGAGAGAGAAAGAGAGAGAGAGAGAGAGACAGACAGACGGACAGACTGACAGACAGACAGACAGACATATATGTGTTTGTGTGTGTGCATGAGTGTGTGTGTGTGTGTTTGTCAGTGTGTGTGTTTGTCAGTATGTGCGTATGTGTGTGAGCGTGTGTGTTGGGATGTACGCAAAAATTAACGCCATTTGATATTGTAATGGTGTTGAAGTGAACTGGCAGTCTGCATTTCTGCTGACCTCGATATATATCGTTATTTTGTTGATGTTGTTGTTGTTGTTGTTGTTTCAAGCCCAGCTGAATGCGTAGAGCCATATCAGGGATATAACCTGTTTCAAACCATATACAAAACTTGAGGGAAAAAATGGAAAAGAAAATTAAGTACACATATCAATGCATTCTCGTACATAATCTAAGGAGATGCCCGTGGCGTTGACAACTCCGTCCAATTCATTGCACAGGGAATTTAAAAAACTTACTTGATCACAAATTTAAACATAACTAAGGACACTAAAACATGTATATGAAAACAGGCCTTAATTACCTAGTATTGCTTACGCACATCTCATAAGAATTTATCGAACACATACAGATGAATGGACCAGCAAGGCAGAAATGATAGGAAGAAATGACAGAAAACAAAGGAATGAGGCAGAAACAAAGAGAATGACAGAAAAGAGGACATTTCTAGTACAGAATTTCCACAAGATGTGGATACTATTTGTGCGGCATCCCTACGGGGGGATCTGCCAACCGTGGAGATGGGAACAAATCCTCATCATTTGGCACCAGGCGGCATCCAAACAGGTTAGAATCCAGACATTGGAAGACAAGCATCCTATCCTATAACCTACCCAGAACCAGAAAAACATTGAAATAAAATCCGAACGCGCATTTGATACAACCAGACAAGACAGACGTAAAATTTCGGCTAACTGGCCTTTGTCAAGCGTAAACGCAAGGCTACATAAGAGCAAACAACAAATGCAAAGATTAGGAGAAAAAGACCAAAACTTTCTCTGCTGCTTCGTCCAGTAATGCACACACACACACACACACACACACACACACACACACACACACACACACACACACACACACACACACACACACACACACACACACACACACATACACAAAATGCTTGAGATTCTTTCAAATGGTAGACATTTACCGAGCACCTAAAATCGCAAATAAAGCGTAACATCGTACTTCTGACCTACGTACATAGATTTAATCTATGTGAAAATTTGAACTTTTTTTTCAAGGTTGTCATCAAATAAGTGTAAAAAAAAAAGATGTACTTACATCGAACAAAAACGAAAAAAAGAAGAAAACAACCAAAACCGTTAAAACGATGGATGGCATCTGCATTGCACTGTGGTATAACCCCCACCCCCATCCTAAAAAAATGTACTCGCTCCTCTTGACGCGAAAAGTAGACCATAAAATTATGCTAAGGTTTTCTGATGGCGCCAACTTAAAAAAAGAGTATGCTCCCTACTGCCAGCAAGCAAAGGCCTCAGCAGAAGGAGAAGCAGAGGAGAATGTCAACCAGAGAGGGAAGCAAACAGGACGAGAAGCTGTGTATGATAGACCACTGGCGGAGGCCGACTTCACAAAGACCGCTGATAATGATCGATTAGTTTTGTCTCACTTGCAGCCCCCGCTGCGATATCCATCCGCGTGTCTGCCAAATTCATCCGCCCTCCCGCGCATGCGATCCCGCATTTTTATCGGACTAATCGGCAGCTGCGTTTTCGTTACGCGGACAGCGAGCAAGCTGAGTATGATGCATGAAGGAGACAGATACCGACCGTGTCGACGTGCATGTGATGTTTCTGTTTGTTAGGGTTTAGTCTAGATGAACAGAGAAAGACAGACGGAGAAACTGATACATTTTCTTGATTGCTAATTGTTTGTTTGTATATTAATTTTCAAGATTTACCTTTGAACTTTTCAACGTGAAGTTATGGGACACACACACACACACACACACACACACACACACACACCACACACACACACACACACACACACACACACACACACACACACACAAATATCAGTTCATACAGATCCCTTCTTTCCACAACCTTCAGTTCGTCTGTGATTTGACATTTGCAGATTTAAGAAACTAAACGTACAACACAGACACACACTCAGACAGAGACACACTCACAGACACACACACACAGACACACAAACACATACACATATACGCAGACAAGCACAGACATGCACACACATGCACACATATACATGCCTGCGTACGCAGACTGATTGACTACCTAACTAACTAACTAACTAACTAACTAACTAACTAACTAACAACCTAACCAACCATCCACCCCCGGAACACAGGGGGAAAAAAAACTGACACACACTGACCAATCCGCCCACTAAGTAAGTAAGTCGCTAACTGATGGACTGCCTGACTGCCTGACTGACTGACTGACTGAAAAATTAATTACCCCCAAACTTACCCCTCCAGCACCTACATACTAATCCATCCACTATAATTAGCTAGGCAGTTGATTGACTAAATAAATAAGTGAATAACTGACAAACTACGCTAACAATTAACAATCCCAATAACTACCCACCAGCATATTACTTACTCATAACGATCAAATTAGCTATAACTATCCAAATAGCTAAGTCTAACTAGCTATAACTATCCAAATAGCTAAGTATAACTAGCTATAACTATCCAAATAGCTAAGTATCCAACGCATTACATACCAATCAACCAGTCGAAAAGACAGTAAAGGTAGAGGTGGGAGGAAAGGGAGTAGGGTGCAAAATCGCAGAGTGAGTCACTGCCTACATGCACACCTAATCAGACATGTCCATACTGTAGGCTATTTACAGCGCAAGACATGAAAGCAGACAAAGACTGCACTGAAGAAAGATATTGTAAGCAACCTTTTCCATCTTCATTAAACACTCAGTTTCAGCTGGCTTCAGACCATGGGGATTCATTGTCTCATCCGACGATGTGAACCCAATCCACGTCTCAAGGCCTAATAATACAAAAGGGTGGGTAAGGGTTGAGAAAATGTCTGTCTGAACCCGCCTGGATTAGAAGCTGACAGATCTCGGACTACTTCCAAACAGGCACTGTGTTAAGTTACCACTTTACTTTTGGCCCTGCAGGAAAAAAAACTGAAAGTAATCGATTTTGTTCTGCATTGTTAACAACAATTCCTTTATGGGTTATGAGTATAATTATGAAAAGTAGGTCAGTGACTCTCGGCCTATTAGACAGAGACTTAGACAGACAGGTCGTTCCTTGGGCCGTACATTGCCTCTCTGTCTTTTGTAATAGAGTGGTAAAAGCATAACGGGCATGGCTCCAATAATGCGTGACTTTACACTGCACTTCGCTCGCAGGGGAAATACTTAACAAAAATTAATATGGACTGCTTTGTTCTCAGTTTCATTGCATTCAGACCACTGTATGTTGCACCCATTTACTACATTTTTAGAGTACAACATGATACAGTGGTGGTTCTGCAGCACCGTGACTGAAAAAGACCTTAGCTTGAGGAAGGAAATTTACAATGGAAATCATTGCCTTTCGAGTTTTTCAAAATGTCAGTTTCATTTGGATCCAAACAACTCAGTTTATCATAGAACTGTGTTCCCATTCTAAAGTAACGAAATGGTAGATGTAGTTTTGATAAACGGTGACTAACACTGTACATTGCTCATACAAGTCGAGTGGCACATATTATTCACATTCTCAACTTTTTAAAAACTATTTTATTCATCTTTTGCTTCACAACAAACGGACATATGTGGCAACGAGAGATAATCAAGCATCAACGAACAATGTGATAACAGAAATTAGATCAATTTATACATATAAAACAATTACTGTTCACATAGAAATACCGTAAAACTGACAAAACATATAAGACAATATTCTAATCAATGATGGTTTTATTGTGTATAGCAATAATCAAGAACATGTCATGAAGAAATTCTTGTTTTCTACAGGGAGAACATCGGCATACAGTTGTTCCACTGAGCATTAAAAAAGGATAAGTGAAACTTTCTTTTGGCATTATAGTGTTCAATTTTGAATCTCTGATTTAGCATTCTTTGCAAAGTGTGTACATTCGAAACACATTTGTCTACTTTGCATTTAAGTATAATTGATTTTGCAAATATTATTATAAGATCAAATACTCTTATCTGTGCTTACATTTTGATCAACACCGAACAACACTAGGTTTTGTGTGATTTGTATGTTGAAAGTATTTTCGCATTTTGCGTTGATTCGTTTTTCTGTTAAGTTCCAAAAGTTGCGGTTACAATAACAGTTCCACCGAAAATGTTCAATAGTGTCTCTTACATCATTACACCTTGTACAATTTATCGTAGTAGTTATACCCATTGTATTTAATGTTATATTGGTGGCAACAATCTGATGAACTATTCTTAAATGCAACCATTTTAATTTTACATCTTTTTATTTATGAATTTTTAGAAAAACATTTTTCCCACGAGATGTTAATGTTTAGTTTCTCTGACCACTTTAAACAATTTGGTTTGCTATCATCCAATTTAATTTTTTCATAGTTAAGCTTTGCTCCCTTTTGTACACTCATTATTAACCTTATTGCACTTGACACATTCAAAATATACATTTTCAAATTTCAATTGGTTCGAAACCACTAGCACTGCATCTTGCATCTGTGTGCTATTAGAATGTAAACAAGCAGCCTACAACGTGACTAAGAGTCCACTTAGCTTGCAGAAGAAAACAAACAGAAAGTAATCAATATGGACCATGCAGTTCACATTCTCAATTTCACTTGGCTCCAGACCATTGCATTTTGCATCTCTTTTCTATAATGCTGCAAAGACTAAATGAAAATGGGTTTGAGGAATGATGACTAACAATGCATTAGACTGCTCACAAAGCTACAGAAAACAAAGAATCCAACCATGTTACTCAAGCTTTCAGTGAAAGAAAAAGAATGTTGTCCCATCTACCGTACCATTTCAGTGGCTGGAGAGTCTGGGACAGTTTTTCACAATGTGGAGATGATATAAATGGATGGGGAAGATAATGACGATAACATCAACTTCCATTAGGGTTTGATACCGTCTGAAATGGCTGGACATTCTGTGCTTCCATTT
>CM060312.1:44388626-44391126 GCA_030674185.1 Monoplex corrugatus | reverse complement strand
CAATTTTTTTGTGTCTAGTGTTTGTTTGTTTGAAACCTTACGCTTGACAAAGGCCAGTTGGCCGAAAATTTGCGCCTGTCTTGTTTTGTTGAATAAATATGTAGACAAATAAAAACACAAATGAAATAAGTTTGTTCCTGTTTTTCAGATCTAAGTGTTCCCCATGCCAGTTCAAGAAATCACAGCCTAGCTGCACCGTGGTCAACAGTACCAGCAAGATTAAATACAAACAGAAGAAGATAGCAAAAAGACTGATTTTGACATTCAGAAAGATTAATGTGACGAGAGAAAATATAGAAGTCCAGTAGCTGCAGGATGCAAACAATTGACTGAATCTTTGAAAAAACATTTATCTTTCATTGTAGTTACACTCTAAACCAGATTTATACTCAACCAGTGCTAAACAGAAGAATGTTAGAAAAAGCACTTATTTATGTTCATTGTACTTACACTTATCCCTAATGCTATTGTAAAAGCAGATAGCTCTAACAGTACCAAATAGAAGAATGTTAGAAAAAACACTTATCTTTCATTATTCTTGCTCTTCTTGCACATGTCACCACAGTAGAGATCACCAAATGGAAGAGACAAGGCTGAATTCTTGTACTTCAGAACTGCCAATGATTAATTATTTGATTTGAACCAATAGAATGGTAGTATTTGAAACCACATATCCCCCCCTCCCCCCCCACCTGCTGTGGTGGTTGTGATGAATTGCATCAGCATTTCATTAGCATATCAATTAGAATTATGAGGTAAGACCTATTGGCTGGTCATCAATCATGGTTGTGTGTGAAAGAAAAGGAGGGAGGGAGACATAGAGAAGGAAGGGTGGGGCAGAGAGAGAGAGAGAGAGAGAGAGAGAGAGTGTGTGTGTGTGTGTGTGTGTGTGTGTGTGTGTGTGTGTGTGTAGATGTGTGAGAGAGAGAGAGAGAGAGAGAGAGAGGTGATTTAGATTTTAAAGTAAAGTATGTTTATACATCTTAACAGACACACGCACATACATAATTATCTGCTCTCAGATACATATGTATGGGCAATCAAATCTGGTTTCCTCTCATGGGGCCCAGTAGATAGGCTAGACAGAGTATGATAAAAGCTTCTGGCTTGCTAGTTAAAATAGGAATTGTGAAGTTATTATACCTAAAATATATAATGAAAAATGTGGCAGTACATTTTAGGTCGTTGGACTGGTGTTCTTTGAAAGGATATTATTACAGTTATCCCTAATGCTGTTGTGAAAGCAGATAACTCTAACACAACAGTGGTAGACAGCACAATGTTAGAAAAACATTTATCTTTCATTGTAATTACATTCATCTCTAATGTTGTAAAAGCAGATTTATACTCAACCAGTGCTAAACAGAAGAATGTTAGAAAAAGCACTTATTTATGTTCATTGTACTTACTCTTATCAATATGGTATTGTAAAAGCAGATAGCTCTAACAGTGCAAAATAGAAGAATGTTAGAAGAAAACGCTTATTTTTCGTTATTCTTGCTCTTCTTGCACATGTCACCACAGTAGATCACCAAATAGCATATGCCATATCTCTGCACATGATACACTCCCAACCCCCAACTCTGTCTCTCCTCCTCTCTTTCCCGTTTTCCATGCACACACACACACACACACACACACACACACACACACACACACACACACACACACACACACACACACACACACACACACACACACACACACACACACACGTACAGAGGAAACACACCATTGTGAAGTCACAAAATGACAGGTGCGGTAATCAAGCAGGTAAATGTCAAACGTGTAATAAGAATGTCTGGGTTTGGTCCCTTCTGGGTGCCTCCTGCCTGGTGAAAGAGGGTGGAGAATTTGTTCAGTTCTCTGGTCAGCATGTGTGTAGACCTACCAATGTCTGAAACTCGTTTGTGTGCATGCTCATTCAGAAAATCAAATATGCACTATAAAGATCTTGTAAGTCATGTCTTGTGTGTTTGGTGGCTTATGGAAGCTTGGCCCAGCAAGCATATCCACCAAATCAGAGTATGCAGAATGCACCAGTATACTGCCTCCATAGTGTGGACAAAACTGCGCATATACACATCTGAGAAAATCTGAACGCTATAGAGAGATCATTAGTTTTTTTTTCTAAAAAATAACACAAACTGAGCAGATTTGTGCCACTAAAAAAATAAGCAAAGATCAGGGAAAGGGAATGATTGTTTTGTACACGTTACTTTTCTTAACCTTCATTTTTATGGTAAAAAAACAAAAACAAAAACTTATATGTCTCAGAACATGTATACTCTTTCAGAATAGTATTCATAATTCATTTTGTCACAATAATTTTGTCATATGCCCATATAGTGAATAATATCGTCACATGGAAAGTGTGTTGCAAGTGCATGATTTGTGCCTGCCGTGGGCGCATGCATGTGTGTGTATACATAAAGACTGAGTTATTAATTATAGTGCAAAGTATGTACTTAATTTAATAACAGTCTGAATTCATGAATAA
>CM060312.1:44311126-44386126 GCA_030674185.1 Monoplex corrugatus | reverse complement strand
TCCTGTCCCACTTTAGCATTAAAATCTCCCCATTATGACTGTTATTTCTTGTGATTTACATTGGACCTTCGTAGAAGTTGTCGATGTCTTCCTGAGTACTTGCGGATGTTGGTGCATATTCCTGGATGATGTTGATATCAAATGGTTTGCCTCCCAATTTGACCAGCAAAACTCTGTCGGACACAGCCCAGTATCC
This sequence comes from Monoplex corrugatus, assembly GCA_030674185.1. Taxonomy (NCBI): domain Eukaryota; kingdom Metazoa; phylum Mollusca; class Gastropoda; order Littorinimorpha; family Ranellidae; genus Monoplex; species Monoplex corrugatus. Next base: position 44,385,930 of record CM060312.1, on the reverse strand, counting down.
CTTAACTGCTTTTGATTTGTCTTTGTCCATCATGATGTCTACTCCTCTTTCATGTGAATTACCACCAGAGTATATCACTGCGTATTCTCCTGATGTTATCATGCCTGCCCCTTCCATCTCACTTCCCCTAGTCCTAAAATACTAATGTTAAGCCTTTCCATTTCCATTTTGATGTTGTCTAATTTTTCCTTCTGCAACAGTGTTCTGATGTTCCATGTTGCTATTTTGGTGTTTCTAAGTTTGACTTTGGGTTTGGGTTTGGTTGCAGTAGCTGGCTGACGGTCTGGTGTCACCTGCGCCACGTGACAGTCCGTACCGGACGAAGGTGCTCCACAGGAGCACCTATTCACGTCGTTATCTTCATTTTCCATCTTTTTTCTGCCCATAATTGTCCTGGAGAAACTACGATGGTGCTTTCCCCTTGCCTTCCATCGTTTTTTCTCAGGGTTAACTCCCTTAGCCTTATTCTCTCCCGAGATGTCCACAAGGCAGTGGAGCTATTTACCCTGAACATATTCCAGCCCTATTCAGTTTTATTCATTTTGCCCATGATGATTCAAGAGTTTTAAAGTGCATGTGTTATAGCTTATGTGATGCACCGCAACAAATACTATATGAGAATGATCCAAAATAAACGTGGCGAATGCCAACGGTCTGTAATACATCCTATGTCTAGAAAAGTCTTGAGCTTCAATCTAATTAAAAGATTGCGGAACTTCTGTCTAATTAAAAAAATACGAAGCTTCTATTTAATTACAAGATTACGGAGCTTCTATCTAATTAAAAGATAACGGAGCTTCTATGTAATTAAACGATCATGGGCATAAGTAATATTGTCCTGGTCACTGCCGTCACTGGAACCATTTATGCATCGAAATATATTTCCTGAAACGTAGTATATTCCAATCGAAGACCCCAGCCATTTCCTGGGTATTTTCGTCATTGCTGGTAGACTTTCCGATCGACCCGATGGACGAGTAGGCATACTCGTTCTTTATCGCCTGGTTTGGGTCTTCAAGGGGAGACAAGACCGATCCTGGAAGCACATGTTCTTTTGCAGGCGCTACATGGTAGTCCTGCAGCTTTGGGGTTCTGCTTCCGCCGGTTTCTCCTTTGTTGAATAGCATCTGTTCTGCATTGTTCAAATGTGATTGTGTCCAGCTTATTCTGATGGTATTGATGCTACAGCTGATGAGATTGGCCTTAAGAGTATCCTTGGATTGCGTATGTGGTCTTCCCTGATCTGGTATTCTTGTTTCAAATGTCCATAAAGGAGCATCTTTGAGCTAGACTGTCTTCCTATCCAACGAAGCTTGAATTTGATTAGTAGAAATTCTATACCTGGCAAGTTCTTGCATTTCATTAATAGAAATTTTATACCTGGCAAGTTCTTGCATTTGATTAGTAGAAATTCTATACCTGGCAAGTCCTGTATTTGATTAGTAGAAATTCTGTACCTGGCAAGTTCCTGATTTGATTAGTAGAAATTCTATACCTGGCAAGTTCCTGTATTTGATTAGTAGAAATGCTGTACCTGGCAAGTTCCTGTATTTGATTAGTAGAAATTCTATACCTGGCAAGTTCCTGCATTTGATTAGCAGAAATTCTGTACCTGGCACGTTACACTTCTTCATGATTTGAAGGCTGCACACTCGATTTTGCCACGTGATGTTGCACATCTTGTGCAGACATCGGTGAAGGAACCGTTGTAGCTGTTGAGTTTGGACTTTAGAGTTTGTTGATGGTGGGGGGAGAGGGGGGTCATCGCACTTGGACAGTTCCATATGCGCTCAATTAAAACCTGTCAGCTCTAATCTGGCGGACTTCCCAAGCCTGCACAAAACCCTATGCTCTGGCAAGTCTTGGAATGGGGAGGGGGGGGGGGGTAGGAACTATTAAGCACTAAGCTGACATGATCAGAATGATGGAAACATTCCAGTGGGCAGCGAACAGGATAGTTTTTAATGTTGCGGGCTGGGATTAAACTCGAGATACCAGACCTGAGCTCATGGTTCAATCAAAAGAACTGACCAGTCCATGTAAAGAAATATGCTATCGGTTGGTACTCCAAGGTCTAGCAGCAAACTGTTTAGCAAGTACTGCTCCATCATGGCTATCGTCATTTGACAGACTTATTCCGCCAGAGTATGATGTGGTGCAGTCTGTTATCCTTTTGCATGCAAGTTTGTGCTAGAAGCTCAGATTGCCCGGAAAATCAGAAATCTTTCAAGACACAGAGAGCGTGCACCAACTGTTCGTTTGAAGAACGTGCACGCAGAGCCCAAGGACTTGTAAACGGAAATAATCCATATGACAAGAACACATATCAGAGGAGACAGAGAAGTCCAGTGAATGTTCGTTTCTGATCCATCATCTATAATGCATATGATTGGCAGGAAGGTGGTAATGGCTACTCACTCTGTCTGATTACCTGGTCACGTAGGCATGGCTACTGGACTATCAGTCTATTTTCCGTGTGTGTGTGTGTGGTTTTTTTTTTCTTCTGGAGGCATTGGTCTGTCCTGGATGACTACTTATTAATGGCTCCTCTTCTTCTTTTCTCTCTCTCTCTCTCTCTCTCTCTCTCTCTCTCTCTCTCTCTCTCTTTTCTCTCTCTCTATCCTCTCTCTCTTTCTCTCTCTCCCTCTCTCTCTCTGTCCATCTATCTATCTATCTATCTATCTATCCCTCCATCCATCTACCTCGCTCTCGTCTCTCTTTTGTAACTTTCATTTTTGATTCTCTCTCTCTCTGTCCATCTATCTATCTATCTATCTATCTATCCCTCCATCCATCTACCTCGCTCTCGTCTCTCTTTTGTAACTTTCATTTTTGATTCTCTCTCTCTCTCTCCCTCTCTCTCTCTCTCTCCCCCCCTCTCTCTCTCTCTCTCGCTCTCTCTAACAGCCTTACAGTTGCGGACGAAAGCTGAGAGATGCCATATAAAACACATGTGTAAGGCTAAATATCGAAATCTTTTATGTACTGTTTATGCCACCATCTAGCCTCACCCCACCCACCCTGCCATCCACTACCCCCCAAAGAAAAAAAACCAGAAAGAAAACAGAGGAGAGAGAGAGAGAGAGAGAGAGAGAGAGAAAGAAAGAAGAAGAAAGAGAGAGAGAGAGAGAGAAGAGAGAGAGAGAGAGAGAAGAGAGAGAGAGAGAGAGAGAAGAGAGAGAGAGAGAGAGAGAGAGAGAGAAAGAGAGAGGAGAGAGAGAGAGAGAGAGAGAGAAGAAGAGAGAGAGAGAGAGAAAGAGAAAGAAAGAGAGAGAGAGAGAGAAAGAGAGAGAGAGAGAGAGAGAAAAGAGAGAGAGAGAGAGAGAGAAGAGGAGAGAGAGAGAGAGAGAAGAGAGAGAGAGAGAGAGAGAGAGAGAGAAGAGAGAGAGAGGAGAGAGAGAGAGAGGGCCAGCAGTAAAATAATGTAACAGAAGACAGATACAAGTTATAATTGTGTCTTCTGTTGCATTATTTATCATTCTGTTCACTTTGAACGCACAACACACCGCTCCAGAATCTTCAAAATGAAAACGAAAAACAAACAAACTAACAAACAAACATATCTCATTCTTTCTTTCTCTCCTGAAAGGAAAAGATTTTTGTGACTCATCTGCAGAACGATCATTCTTTAAACAAACAAACGACAAACACACAAACAAAACAAAGTACAAACACTTTTCCCAAAGAAAAGAAACATAAATAGGTAGACAAATTCTTTCACTCTCTCTGTTCTTTCATTTTCCCATTTTCTCTCTTTCTCTCTCTCCCTCCCTCCCTTTCTCCCTCTCTGTCTCGACGATACAGTACGATACAATACGACACAACAGCAGAACACATTGCAACGCAACACAATACAGTACGATAGAATACACAACAAAACAGCTCCCTAATGCATGAGACAAACTTTCCAAGACCATAATTAGACATATGTAAGCAAGCAACGGGAAACCACCATCGTAGGTTCCCAAGACTTCATGGCCAGACAATCCACTGAAAGTAAGTGTAAATAGGGGCTCCTATGGAGCACCTTCGTCGGTAGGGACCGTCTTGCTACGCAGGTGACGCCAGACCGTCAGCAAGCCACTGAGTCCAACCTCAACCTCAGGAAGATTACCAAAATGGCGACTTAGACCATAAGAACATTGTTGGAAAAGGTAAATTAGACAATATCAAAATGGAAATGGAAAGGCTTAACATTAGTATTTTAGGACTAGGGGAAGTGAGACGGAAGGGGGCATGCATGATAACATCTGGAGAGCATACAGTAATATATTCCAGTGGAAACTCACATAAAAGAGGAGTAGGCATCGTAATGGACAGGGACAAATCAAAAGCAGTTAGGGAGTACTGGGCTGTGTCCGACATTGTTGCTGGTTAAATTGGGTGGCAGACCATTTGATATCAACATCATTCAGACTTCAGACTTCAGACTTCAGACTATTTATTAACCAATGAATTAACAAAGGAATTTGATTTGGTTTTGCGTAAACACATCCCGCCATGCATACAAGACATGTGACAACATGAACAATACATAATATGAAAAATACTTGATCAAAAACACTTCAGGTACTCACACATGCCTGGGCGTGCACACCCACCCGTGCATCAAAAACAATATATAATCATACAGATAATAATGCTTGTAAACAAGACATGAAATTTGCTAGTATGATATAAATATAACTTGACAGAAAACATCAACAGATGAGCAGCCCTTACACTCAGAAAGGAGGAGGGAATAACTAAGGAGGGGGGAGGGTGGTGGGGAGGGGGGCCGGGGAAGAAGAGAGTAGAAAGCAGAAGCAGGGGTGTCAGATAAAAGGAGCAATGGATGAAGAAGACAGTGTCACAAATCATTCAGCATCTTTACAGCAGTGGGGAAAAAGCTGTGCTTCAGGTGTATGCACCAACACCGCAAGTACTCAGGATGACATTGACAACTTCTACGAGGTATTAGAGATGGCCAAGGCCCAATGTAAATCACAAGAAGTTACAAGTGGGACAAGATAGGGTGGAGGATATAATAATAATAATAATAATTACAATATTTATATAGCGCAAAATCTCGACAAAATCAAATCTAAGCGCTGAAACAGACACACACGCACGCACGCACGCACGCACGCACGCACACACACGACACACACACACACACACACACACACACACACACACACACACACACACACACACACACACGCATGGCTATAAATGGGGAGAAAGAATAAAAGCAATAAAAGCAAGAATAAAAGCAATGGAAAATTATAGAGAGCATATCATATACAATTATATATTAAAACAAAGTGATTCCCCTCCGAGCGGAGACAGGCTGCAGAGGGGGGTTGAGTGAGGTTAGGATTTTATGCAGAGGAGAAAAGGTGAGTTTTGAGAGCGGACTTGAAGGAGACAAAAGTAGGTTGCTGACGGACTGAGAGAGGAAGTTTGTTCCAGGAGAGTGGACCAGAAACAGAGAAGGCTCGTGGACCATAGGTATTGAGCTTAGTGCGTGGAAAGCGAAAAGTCAGAGGATCGGAGGCAGAGCGGATCTCATGGCCTTGGTACACAAAATGAAAGAGGAGGGAAACTTGAAGAATGGGCATAGATGAATGAGTTCATAGAAGGAAACTCCTGGTTTGAGCAGCCTAATAGAAGAAAATGAACTTGGATGAGTCCAGAAGTTAATACCAAAAACCAGATTGACTACATCCTGATCAATAAAAGATTTAGAAATTCTTTACTTTCAGCAAAAACACTACCAGGCGCAGACTGCAACAGTAACTACAATCCTGTAGCGGGAAGGTTTAGGCTGAAATTAAGGAAAAGGAAACAGACCAAAAGCAACATCAAACTAAACCTTGGACTCTTAAAGACAGATGAAGTGATACGTAGAAAATTTAATTTACATGTTCAAAGTAAATTCAGTGCTCTGGAAGACATTGGTGACAGTGAGGAACAATGGACAAAGTTGAGAAATTCGATAAATGAAGCTTGTGAAGAAATCCCTAGAATAGATAGAAAAGCAAAAACGATCTGGATGACAAAAGAAATTTTGGGCTTGAAGGAGGAACGGAAGAAGGCAAAGAGAATCGAGGAGATATATAGGAAGATAAACAAAGAAATCAGGAATAGGTGCAATGAAGCTAAGGAAGCTTGGCTGAAAACAAAATGCAAAGAAATAGAAGATCGACACAAAACGGATCCTCGGGGTATGTACAGACGAATTGAAGAAATTGTCCACAGGAAAAGTACATGAACATCAACTGGTTGCTTAAAATCGAAAGATGGCACGCTTATCATGGAAAAAGACAAAATATTAGACAGATGGGTAGAGTGCATTAGAGGCCTTTTTGAAGATGACAGAAACGAAGAATACATTATAAGAAAGAACGTTGAAGGACCACCCATAATGAAAGATGAAGTTAGAGCAGCACTGAAAAAGATTAAACCAGGAAAAGCCCCAGGACCAGACAACATTACTACAGAGATGACTGAAGCCTTGGAGGAATTTGGTATTGAAAAAATACCAACCCTCCTAAATGAAATTTATGACACTGGAAAAATCCCCAAAGATATGTCAAATCAATTTTCATTGCACTCCCAAAGAAGACAGCGGCTATAGAATGCGAACTCCATCGCAAAATCAGCCTGTTAAGAATAACCATGATGAGGACAAGGAATAGAATCAAAAGAGAAATAGCAGAAGAACAGTGTGGATTTGTGGAAGGGAAAGGAACTATTAATGCCATATACACCCCAAGAACTATCACAGAGAGGTCAATTGAGATGAATAAGGATTTGTATTTATGCTTTGTTGACTATACCAAGGCTTTCAATCGGGTAAGACATGAAGAATTGATCAACCAACTAGATAGACTCAATGTTGATGGAAAAGATCTACGAATAATCAGAAATATGTACCGGGAACAAACAGCTGCAATGAGAATAGAAAACAATATAAGCTCTTTCCAAAATATCAAAAGAGGAGTCAGACAGGGTTGTGTTTTGTCACCAGATCTGTTTTCACTTTACAGCGAAAACATCATGAGAAACTTAGAAGAAGACCCTGGATTAAAGGTTGGAGGGAAAATGATAAACAACATTTGATACGCAGATGACACCGTGCTAATTGCAGAAAATGAAAGGGACCTACAAAACCTTGTGAATATACTAGAAATAGAAAGCAAAGGTAAGGGGTTGGAACTAAACAGCAGGAAGACTGAAGTCCCCTCATGCAAAATAACAGCAAAAGGCACAACCTTGACACAAGTTAATAAGTTTAAATACCTGGGAACGGTCATTTCATCAGATGGCAGATGCACATTGGAAACAGCCGGCAGAATCGACCAAGCCAAAACAGCATTCAAGAAGATGACAAGCATTCTTGCCAACAAATGCCTATCAATTAACATCAGGAAGAGAGTTCTTGAATGTTATATAGAACCAATACTGTTGTACGGATGCGAGGCGTGGACAGTCAACAAACAAAGCCAGAACAAGATTGAGGCAGCCGAGATGTGGTTTCTAAGAAGAATGTTGATAGTTCCATGGACAGCAAAGAAAACAAACGAGACAGTCTTGATGGAGGCAGACACAAGTAGATCATTCATAAGGAAGATTAAAAAAAGACAGGCAACATTTATAGGCCATTTTATGAGGAAGGGTGATTTGGAGCACCTGGTCACAACGGGAAAGCTGGAGGGAAATAGAGCACCAGGTAGACCCAGGGAGAAATTGCTAGGCGGACTTGCGGAGTGGCTGAAGACGAGGAGGGTGAAGGAGATACTTGGGGCAACAAGAGATAGAGACAGATGAAAGTCCATGATCGCCAACGCCATGCGGCAGGGCACCTGATGATGATGATGATGATGGTGTAGAAATTAATCATGCTTGGCCATTTGTCCGGCAGAGTTCAATGAATCGAAATTAAACTACTGTTGATGGTGATGTGGTTCGTGGACACAACACGACCGGCAACCTATGTCCAAGCACAGGTGGGTGTGTTAATGCTATTGGAAGGTCGCGATATCTTGCACATTCCATGAGAGTTCACTTAGGTCTGAAGCCTTATTGTCAATTTGTACCAAAGTTGGAATGCGTCCCAACAAACGGAGCTAAAATGAGATGAGAGTGACCTGCCAGAATGGTCTTCACAACAGGGACAGTGAAGGCACATAAGCTATTTTGGCAAGTAACCTTGGAAAATGCAAAAGTGTACATTGTCTGCCAGTATGTTCTCCAATATTCATACAAACAATAATGTATAAATGTAGGTCATGAATATAGCTACCACAAAACGCAAGCCTCTTCTAATTACAGACCTACCACAAAGGGTAACACTCACCTAATCATGAGCAGACTAAACATTAATTGATGCTAGTGGAAAAAATCACTCAAGTCTTCCACACTTTTCATGGGAATCCGTTTGGTGCTAAGTCGTTGTTTAAACCGGAAAGGAGAGCTGAATAACCGGTAGTCCCTGCTCTTGTGGGTGTGCGGTTATCGTAACAACTCATAATAGCAATGTAACAACTCGTTTCATTTGGCACTATCCTTCGCATGCCATACCAGGTCTGCGGTGTGAGCCAAAGCGTGGTGACCATATCAGTCTCTTTCTCGACTCTTGCGTTATCTGTTCTTATCGTCAGGGGTCATAACAGCGATCAGTCAGTGAAAAATGCCAACACAAACTAGGTGGATCTGGCACAATCACAACACTAACCATGGCACGTACAGTAATGGTAGCGTTGAGTGGTATGCAATGCCAGATTTATATATGTGTACCTAACAAGTCTGTGATGGTGGTCAACAGAACGGTCAAAGGATGCATACCAGTACGTAATAGAGATAGCTTTTATTTGCTGATGCTTAGTGTCAAGTACTTTTATTAACTAATTTATTAATTTGTGTCTTTCTTTCTTTAGTTATTTATTTACTTCATTTTATTGTATTTGTGATCTTGGAAACAAAATCAGTCTCAGTTAACTCATGTAAAGTATTCAGTTACATATATCGTCGTGCAAAGGGCGTGTTACAAAATTGTAATAATATATAGCATAACGTTAATTCTTTTCATCCTTTTATATCCAACCCCTCCCCCACTACACACCCCTCCCCCCCCCCCACATATATATATATATATATATATATATATATATATATATATATATATATAATATGCCACAGATATGACTCCACTCTCTTTTCCAAGACTACTGAATATATATGCGACCTCACTTTTCGCTTGAGTTCAAATCCAATCCGCAACATACAAAATTAGCCTGTTTATTACCGATGATGCTGGTGGTGTCATAAAGTTTTCGTAGATTTCCCCTGCCTTCCACCCATCCGTCCCCACCTCAAGACCATGCGAACTCTGAACGTTTAGTGCTGGATCAAGAAGTCTGTCAGATTATCAGTTGCAGATTTGGGTGGTGCGCGTATGGAACTGGTCCAGTGCCACAGATCTTTCTTGAACGAAACCTATTTATTAACTCTTTGAGAGGGTCTCAGTCCACACTTTTTCCCTTTCATGGTGTTGATTCCATTAAATAAAAGTAATGGTACACATGTACCGTCTCCTTTTAAACTTATTTTAGCTAGATATTTTGTGTGAGTACCAGCCAAAATAAAGAAACTAACACAACCAACAATCAATCAATCAATCAGCATGATGTGAAGGCCTTGGCTGATTCAGCAAGTGGGCAGCAGTCCAATCAGAACCTCAATGACCTCGTCAACTGGTACAACGATGCTTTACGCCAGGTCCTTGATCGCCATGCTCCAGCAGTGACTAGATGCGTGCGTGACCGTCCCTCTGCTCCCTGGATGTCAGAGGAGGTGCGGGAAGCGAGAAGGAAGAGAAGGCGTGCGGGTAGGCAGTGGAGGCGCACTCGCCTCACTGTCCATTGACAGATCTTTGTAAAGGAGAGAAAAGCTGTGCGTACTGCTATTCAGATGGCTAAAGAACAGTTTTTCTGCGGGAAGATAAACTCTAACCCATCATTTAAACAACTTTTCTTAGTTACTAATGAGTTGTTAGGAAAGACAAAGAATACTCCCTTTCCCACCAACACTCCACAGGCTGAGTTGGCGCAATGCTTCTCTGACTTTTTTGCCAACAAGATACAATGCATTCGCGATGAACTGGAATCCAATGTGCAAGATCCACCTGACTTTGCTGTGTATGAACGTCCTGTTTTAGAACAGTTTGCACTAGTTTCCTGTAAGGAAATTGAAGAACAATGCATTGAAGATGAACTGGAATCCAGCGTGCATGATCCACCTAACTTTGCTGTGTATGAACGTCCTGTTCTAGAACAGTTTGCACTAGTTTCCTGTAAGGAAAATGAAGAACGTATCTCAGCCATGCCAACGAAAAGCTGTATGCTCGACCCTCTTCCCACCTCCTTGCTAAAACAGTGTTTGCCTGATGTGGTTACAGTTATCACAGATATTATTAATGTCTCCCTCTCCACCGGAGAAGTACCAGGTTACTTCAAACAGGCCATTGTGTGTCCACTTCTTAAAAAAGTCAGGACTTGACCACAATGAGCTAAATAACTATAGACCCGTATCTAATCTTCCTTTCCTCTTTACCGTTCTTGAGCGAGTTGTACTAAAGCAACTACAAAATCACTTTTCTGCCGATGACTTACTTGAAGTGCACCAGTCGGCATCTTGTGGTGGTCATAGCGCGGAGACTGCTGTTCTGAGTGTCCTCAACGATCTGCTAGTCAGTGCGGATAAAAGACTGGTGTCTCTGCTGATATTCTTGAACCTCAATGTGGCGTTCGACGCACTTGACCATCCGTTCTGCTCAAGAGACTGGAATTGACCTTTGGTGTGCGTGGTCCAGCTCTTCACTGGTTTGCCTCATCTTTAGAAGACTGGTATCAGTCAGTCACTGTTGATGGTGTTATGTCTGCTTCACATCTTCTGGTTTATGGTGTACCACAAGGGTCCGTACTTGGACCAGTCTTGTTTACAATATATTCTCAGCCTTTGTCGGATGTTATAGCCTCTCATCAGTGTAATTTTCATAAATACGCTGATGACACTGTACTGTCAAAGAATGGAACTGTTAAGGGTTTTGCCTCTGTTCAGACTGTCCTAATGTCACATAGGTCAACTATCCTAATGCCACATAGGTCAACTGTCCTAATACCACATAGGTCATCTGTCCTAATGTCACATAGGTCAACTGTCATAATGCCACATAGGTCAACTGTCATAATGCCACATAGGTCAACTGTCCTAATACCACATAGGTCAACTGTCCTAATGCCACATAATTCAAACTGTCCTAATGCCACATAGGTCAACTATCCTAATATCACATAGGTCAACTGACCTAATACCACATAGGTCAACTGTTCTAATGTCACGTAGGTCAACTGTCCCAATGCCAGATAGGGAATGATGATGAGAATGGCGATGTTCCGATTCGGACTGAAATTGCATGTTAGGACTATACCCTACACTTAGTTTTATAATGTGTCCTGGTGTCAACGAGGCCTGAGAAATATATAGATACCAGTCACCTCAATGACATCCGTAATTACTTGACGTGGATGATACGTGACTTGTGTTCCCAGTTTTCCCAACGATCCCAAAGCACGCTAAACCATGGGTGGGGACCTGTCAGGGCCGAAAACTCCCCAACATTTTTGTTTTGTTTTGTTTTTGTTTTTTTGACTGGTGGAGACTTGAACCTGTGACCTCACAGTCAATAGTCTATTGTGCTAACCACTCGACCACATTGACTGCTCTCTTTACATGAATTTTTAGGTCAGTTGACCTATGTGGCAATAGGACAGTTGACCTACGTGGTATTAGGACAGTTGACCTATGTGGTATTAGGACAGTTGACCTATGTGGCATTAGGACAGTTGACCTTCGTGGTTTAGGACAGTTGACCTATGTGGTATTAGGACATGACCTATGTGGTATTAGGATAGTTGACCTATGTAGTATTAGGACAGTTGACCTATGTCGTATTAGGACAGTTGACCTATGTGGCATTAGGACAGTTGACCTACGTGGTTTAGGACAGTTGACCTATGTGGTATTAGGATAGTTGACCTATGTGGTATTAGGACAGTTGAACTATGTGGTATTAGGACAGTTGACCTATGTGGTATTAGGACAGTTGACTTATGTGGTATTAGGATAGTTGACCTATGTGGTATTAGGAGAGAGAGAGAGAGAGAGAGAGAGAGAGAGAGAGAGAGAGAGAGAGAGAGAGAGAGGAGAGAGAGAGAGAAGAACTCAGAACTCACAATTTTTAACATTTATCGGCCTTAGGCCACAATACAATAGTCAGCGGGGTGGGGAGGAAAACAGGGCTTTTGTGATTCATACAAAATTTGCTATGTACATAATTACATGGCCAAAAATCATCACTTTCATTACTTTCCTCAGTTTACACTTCATCGGTGTAACAGTTCACAGATTCTTCATTTGCTAATCCGATCTAACATTTAAGGAAGGAACATAGTAAACAGTACTTGACCATCACCATGCTTAATCAGTGCATTAAATTATCAAACAATTCGTAAAAAAAAATATTCATATGCATATAATTATTTTACATCGTTCCATTCCATGATCTGCTGGTCAAGCATTTAGTATCTCAATATAGTCAACGGCCAATAAATTAGCACAATCATCAATCAATCAATAATTGATCAGTTAATCAACTGACTTGCGAAATAATTACTCCATTTTATCAATGGAATCAAATACATAGTACATTTGTTGTACTGTGGAAACAAATACATAGTACATTTGTTGTACTGTGGCAAACGATCAATCAATCAATCAATCAATCATCGATCACTCAAGCATTCGATTAACCTACAAATCACATCAGTTAAATAATAAACCATTTCACTACCAGTAAGTCACCTAATAAAATTGCTCATCTGTAAATCAACCGGTTAACCAAATCACCGAACAGTTTGATTCGTTTCAAATGATGCATTCTCCCAATCAATCACTTATTCAGCTAGTTTGTCCGTCCACCGGCACAACTGTACTAGAATGGGTCGGGGATTGCTTCCAGGGGTACGAGGTCTTTCAAGTCTGACAGCTCGTGCGATGTCCTCTTGATGCCTGTTAGGCTTGGTTGCATGGCTATTCAAGATGTCCGTGATTAATTGGATAGTAGAGTAACTGTCCTCCCAAATATGCTCTTCCACATCGATGAACCAATCATTGCACTTTTTGGCACCTTGCTCCGTGGACTCTTTCTTTCCAAATTATCCAGTCTGTCCGTAATTGTTGTATTGTATTCTTTGAGTTCATCACTTTCTTCTATATTCGTCTGAACATAGTCCTGTAGTTTACAAACATCCTCAAAGAACTTTGAAATGTTAGCCTCTAAAGTACTGAACTTGTCGTCCATGATTCTGATAATAGCTGAGTGCAGATGTAACTCGTGTTGAATTCGTGCGAATCTCTAGTCTATCAACAGCACGATGCTGACATCCAGTTTTGTAAACCCGTGTTGAGCCTTGACTGCAGACAATGTACAAGCGTATTATCACAAAATGTTTTCTAGTCACACGTCTTCACAGGGGAACAGAGAGCACGCGCGTGAGAGAGAGAGACAGACAGACAGACAGACTAGCAGACAGACAGACTGAGAGAGAGACAGACAGATATATATATATATATACTGACAGACAGACAGACAGACACAGAGATATGACCTTCGTACTGCACCAATGTCTTGGAAATAGAGGAGAAACGTTGAGTAGTTTATAACAACTAGAAACAAATAATTCCAACTACCCTTCCGAATATCGATGCTAACATGAACACCGAAACAGTCAAATTTGAATCAGCCGTTTATGAGAACATATTTCAAATACAATATGAACTACATAGTTATTCATCGGTAATACAATAAAAGCATAAAATTTCAGTTTGTGATAGTTATACTTTGAGTCTTCTGGCAAAATCTAAAGTACTAAAGAAAATCTAGGAAGCAGGGCTAGAGAGAAAGGTGTGTGTGTGTGTGTGTGTGTGTGTGTGTGTGTGTGTGTGTGTGTGTGTGTGTGTGTGTGTGTGTGTGTGTGTGTGTTGTGTTGTGTGAGTGTGTGTGTGTGTGTGTGTGTGTGTGTGTGTGTGTGTGTGTGTGTGTGTGTGCGCGCGCGCGTGTGTGGGTGTGTGTGTGTGTGTGTGTGGCGTGTGTTAAGTACCGAACGAAGTAAGTAGGAACCAGAAAAAAACACACAAAAAAGAATATGAACGTGTATTTAATACAACAAATCAAGACAGGCGCACATTTTCGGCCAACTGGCCTTTGTCAAGCGTAAGATTACAAACAAACAAACACTAAATACAAAAAATTTGAGAAAAAGACTGAAACTTCCCTGCTGCTGTCTTCAATGAGAGAAAAGGAACAAACTGACTAATATGACATTATAATGTGTTTTTGAGTAAATATGATGTCAGAGCGGAAATGAGAACTATGACGCACTAGCGAAGAGTAGTGTTGGAATGTAAAGGATACCAGTATTACATAATGCAGAAGAGAAAATATGGCATATGCCTGACAGAATGGAAAAATATTTAATCAAGAGGTATTAAATAATGCAGAAGAGAAAATATAGGCATATGTTTGACAGAATGGGAAAATATTTAATTTAGAGGTATGGCTGATGTAAATGGATCGTGCCTAGTGCAACGAATCCGGTCTGACCTTGGAATAGGAAGAAAAACATCCTAAACCAACAGCCAAGGGGCTGAAGGGAAAACCGGAGTCCCCGGAGAAAAAACCCTTAGTCAGACGCGGCTGGGCCAGTCTTGTGAAAGGAGAATTCAAACAGATTGAATTTAAGATAAAAATGAAAATAAAAGTAAAAATAGAAATAAGAATAAAAAGGCATATGTGCAGCCGCAAAGCCAATACCTCACTGGGATGAGAAAATGGTGATAATAGATCTATTGCAGTAAATCATCATCGAGATAAAACATACATGGACTCAAGGGCACATTAAAAGAAGACAATAGTATGCATAAAATCATCCAAGCAGTTTAAACATAAATCATACATGAGGGACAAGAAATGTTATACGTATACATTTGAGCGAATACATACGCATACACATACACACCAAGGTAAAAGTACATAGACGCAAAGCCATGTCCAGATAAAAGTGCATGAAGTGGCATGATACTGAATTCAGTTGAAGAAATCTTTATGGTTTGTCATTGAGTTCATGTGGCTTGCGCGTACCAAGTTTATCTATAAGATGGGATTCTCTGTCTTTCCTGTCTATGGTGCTGTTGCTGTATAGAAGCCACAGACCTTTCACTCGGATGTTGTTGATTGAGTGGTCCGACTGGTTGAAATGATTTGAGATAGTTTTATCTCTTTGATGTCGGATGTCAGCCAAGTGTTCCTTGAAACGTGTATCAAGGGTACGTCCAGTTTCACCAATGTACAGTTGAAAACATTTAGTACACTGATCAGATAGACAATGTTATAGGTTTGACATGAAGTAAGTATGCGAGCATGCATGTACCCGGATGACAGGTTCTCGATAAAACAAAACGAAACAAAAGCAGAAAGAGTGCAACATTTTTTTTCATTTTCCCTTAGCCGTCATTAAATCAAATCAACGTGAAACATATTTCTCTGCAAGTGTGGAGCAACTCGTCTTTCTGTTTATTATTTTGTCTGTTTGGTTTATTAACGGGTTTTCTCGTTGTTTCTTTCTCATCCGTCTTGCTTTCTTTATTTATTGGTTATTTTGTTCCTTCTTTCATTCCTGTTTCTTTGTTTTTGTTTTGCTAAAAAATTTTTTCCGTATAGCAATTTGTTACTTTTTCTTCTTCTTGCTTTTTTTCTGTCTTCATTTTTTCTTCGGTTCTCTTTTCCTTTTAATATCTTGCTTTCTTGTATAATGCAATGTCTTTTTCCTTGTTTGTTCTTGTCTTTTCCTTTTTCTCTTAACATTAAAATATATTTCTTTCTCGCTTTCTTCGTTTTCCTTACTAGCTTCCTCCGTCGTCTCTTCTTGTAGTTCAGTCTGTATTTCTTCAAATTTCTTCATTTGTTGTGAAGCTCTCTCTCTCTCTCTCTCTCTCTCTCTCTCTCTCTCTCTCTCTCTCTCTCTCTCTCTCTCTCTCTCTCTCTCTCTCTCCCTCTTTTTTTAAAATGATGTTTCAGTTCAATGAAAGCAGCTTCAGTGGTTATCCAGGATTCATTAGAAACCAGAAACACAAGACAAGACTACAGGAACGAGTTTCCAAAGCAGAAAACATGACGGGCGTACATTTTGGGCCAACTGGCCTTTGTGAAAATAACATAGACACAAAGAAACCATAAAACGACATAGCAAAAACTTCATGGACTTGCCTGAATCCGCTGGAGGTGACATTATCAATTAGAAAGACATTTTCGAGGTGGACATTAGTAGAATTATGCTTTCCAGGTGGAAGTGCTACACATATCATGTGTAACATCGTGAAGAAATGTACGTGGCAGTATAAAAGAGAAATGCCCACGACCTTCAATATCGTGAACAGTTCTTCTACGTTCCGCAGTTTCAGCATGATTGCGACAATCACTCTGCGTTCTCCAGTCTCACATAACTGCGACAATGTGTGTGATCTTTGGGTTATAGACACTGTTTCAAAGTGGTGACTAGGTTTGAGAGTTAAGTGAATACCATCATTTAATTTATATGGATAGAAACAAAATCGAGTCAAAAAAATTCGTGAAGTATTTTGATTTCTAATCATTGAGTTAACTTGATCCCGTAAAACTGAATTCAGTTTTGATTTTGGTTCATCTGCAAACGGCCCCGTCATTTACATAAAAAATCCGTTTATAACACACACACACACACACACACACACACACACACACACACTCTCCTCTCATCTCTCTCTCTCTCTCTCTCTCTCTCTCTCTCTCACACACACACACACACACACACACACACACAAACAACAAAATGAAGACACATACAACCTTCGCTCAGACCAGTCCAAGCCGTTCGTCTCCCATTCATCAGCTCCGTTAATATGAGAGAGAGAGGGGGGGAGGGGGAGAGGGAGAGAGACAGACAGCCAGACAGCCAGACAGACTGACACAGACACACAGAGAGACAAACAGAAAGAGAGAGAGAGCCAGCCAGACAGACAGACACAGACTGACTGAGACAGACAGACAGACAGACAGAGAACTTTAGGGGTTAAAAATATCCAAATTTCAAACTAACAAGCTGGGCATGGGCGTGTAGTCAGCCGGATACCTGGCCCAGTGAAGCAGAGAGCAGAAAGAGGAGACGGGGACAGGAAGGAAGCTTCCAGCGCACATCACAGTAAAATGAAATGAACTGCAGTTTTTCCATGCTTCCTTCCTCAGGCATACAGACCTAATATATCAAGGTCTGTAGGAAGCAGGCACAGACTAACCGCCTTCAAGCCTCCAGCCTCACCCCATCCACCCATCCACCCCCAAAGAAAACAAAATACCTCTAAAAGAGCAATAAGTTTACTTTCTCCGTCGGTAAATATGCAGAAATAAAAATAAATTGATAAATAAATAAATAAAATCGTCAAGCCATGCTTTCAGTTTTCCCATTTTTCTTACTTCCGCTAGCTCACTGATTTTCATACTGGAAAGTATGGGTTCGAACCTACTTAGGAACCGCCTGCTGGATAGGTGAAGATTTTTCCCATCTCCCAGGTCAACATATCTGCAGTCATGCTAATGCCTGAACCACTCTCGTGTGTATACGCACGCAGAACACCAAATAAACACGATAAAGATCCTGTAAGCCATGTCAATATTCGGTGGCTTATAACAACACGAAAACATCCACCATGCACACCACCCAAAGCGATCTGTGACTGCCTGGATAGCGCAGTAAAACAGAAGCCGTACACATAAAAAAAACAACTGTAGATTAGAGTGGGCGTGAAAACTTCATCTCACAAACAGAAAACAAATGAACGATCAAAAACTTGCTTTCTTTACCCACGAAAACGGAGTATGTGCGCCTCATTGTGGCGGGAACAAACAAACAAACAAACAAACAACAACGTTCATACGTATATGAGTTGCAGGACATGAATACAGACGAAAGAGAAGAAATCTTGTTTCTTTTGACATATTTTTGAATATTTTCCAGCAATAAAGTACAGCAGTAGTTGGTCCCCTATCTATTGAACGCATACACAGAAAAGGGGCAAGTCTTCAGGCGGAAATTAAGAACGCCTGGACTAAAGAAAACTAAAGAAATAATAACTTTATACAGACAGAC
This sequence comes from Monoplex corrugatus, assembly GCA_030674185.1. Lineage (NCBI taxonomy): Eukaryota > Metazoa > Mollusca > Gastropoda > Littorinimorpha > Ranellidae > Monoplex > Monoplex corrugatus. The sequence goes on along the minus strand of CM060312.1, from coordinate 44,367,643 downwards.
TAAGACGGGGAGAGAGTGGGAGGGAGAGAGCGTGAGAAAGGGGTAGAGGGAAAGAAGGAGAGTCTCAGTGACACAAGACTCGTTTAATCAATTGCCCCATGATAAAAAGCAACAGAGAGTGAGCACCCGAATAGGCCTTGTGTCTTACAAGAAAGATGGGGCCTGATAAACCAGCATTAATGCCCCCTGTCTGCCCAACATCTCCCAGTCAACTCCCTCTCGTTCTATTGTTTATTTCTTCTCTTCTTTCTCTGGTATTTTATTAGGGATTTTGCTGTGTATTATATTCTATACAAGCTGTTGTGATTATAAAAGAAATAGACACTACGGGCTGTGATTATCAGTGATCACAGTTCTTCGAAAATTGTTTTGCTAACGTCTAGCATTTGGCGAGACTTTGTACGTCGGATTCAGACTGGTTCGTACTTACACTGTGCGAGATTTCATATCCTGATTAAACTCAGCCCGCAAGATAAATTAACTGGACTGTTCATGGCCCATTTTGAAATTCTAGTTATTCTTATGATGTCAGCTGTTCATCTATGATACAGTAGAGCTTGTAGCCAGTGCCAGTTATAAAAAGGAACCGAACCAATAAGTTACGTTCCTTTTAGAACATCAAAACGTCGTCAGCGCGAAGTGTTTGTGCTAAGGCTTACATGACATTCACCGTGATCATTTCGGACTTTGTGTCACACGGTGTTTGCAGTGCAGCGGATATGGAATTATCCGAACTTTGTAATCCCGTTTTCAAAATGACTCCTCCACGCTTGGAATAACTTCCATATGCACTGTCATCAAAGATATGTGATGTATAAGATCTACAATCATGATGGCATAAGCCCTACACCTTCGCATAAGACCTAGGTGATGGCAAGGTCTTAAGGGCGAGAGGGAGGAGGGTATGAACAGAAACAGTTGTTCCCAGACGGTCACCCAGTCAAGTGCTAACTGGGCCCCAGGTTGCTTAACTTCAGTGATCAGACGAGAACGGGTGCTTTCAATGTGGTATGACTATTGGCTGTGTAGGCAAAAGGATACCATAACTTCCTGTCCTATGTATACAGACGAAATAATATCAATTGTGCACGTTAAAGATCCTATTACTCCTGTCGATGTCAAGTGACTTACGGAAACGTGAAAACACTCAGCACACACACCTACCGAAGACGGAGTATGCAGATTATAGCAACACACCGTCTGCACAGTATAGGAAAACCAACGTGCACAAACGCATCCGCGTAAAATCAGAATGCAAAAAAGTCCAGAGTCCTGGGATCCTACCGCTATGCCGCCGCCTCATTATGCCGTTGTTTACGCGAAATATACAGTATCTGTTTAATAAAAACAATAAAGGAAATCATTTTAATATAATAATCATGACCATTAGTGGATTAAGCAAAACGAATGATGCCAAAAGTTTGCAAATAACAGCTACAAGATTATCTTAAAATGCTTCTTTGTGAATCAATTCCATTCATTTCAGCATCACGACATTGTCAAAAAGTGGTTGATTTACACAAAATTATAATGAAAATGATGAGAATAATGAGATGTCTGGTCTGGACCATCATGACATACGGAGCCTCGCCACACTCCGGACAATTACTTTCCAACACGCTCCCGATGACAGTCGATAGTCATTTCATCAAGCAAAGGAGGGCTGTCCATGTGTTGCGTAATATAACTTGCTGAACGAAGCGGAGACGTGCAGGCAGGTAACAAACCAGGTCATATAGCGAGCAGGTGACACAGTGGGTAGGCCACATAGTTGGCTGGTGACTTAGTGGGTAGGCCACATAGTTGGCAGGTGACAGTGGGTAGGCCACATAGTTGGCAGGTGATATAGTGGGTAGACCACATAGTTGGCAGGTGATATAGTGGTGTCAGGCTCGCTAAGACCTGATCTTGCTAAGAGGGATAGACAGAATTTACAGACCTATTTACCTATCGCGCCAACACACAGTAATGGTCAAGAAACAACTATTTTTTCATTCACCCATATTTAATACTGTCATTCAACAATACAGGAGTTCACAAATAACATTAACATATATCTTAAACAAAATTATTCACTGCGCACACACACAAAAAAAACACTGCTTCATCCCCATATTTCCAAACAACTACATCCAAACACACCACAACGCCTGGACTAACAGCGAACGCACAGAGTTACTTGTCTGCGCAGTCGACCTGACGATGGCCTTCGCTATCGACAATCTCAACCAGAACGCTGTCTAACCCAGCTTGGCAGTTCCAGGCTGGCCAAACCCCACAAACGGCTCTCAAAACAAGCCCATCATCATCATCATCAGGTGCCCTGCCGCATGGCGTTGGCCATGGACTTCCAACCATCTCTATCTCTCGTTGCCCCCAGCATCTCCCCCACCCTCCTCATCCTCAGCCACTCTGCAAGTCCGTCCAGCATTCTCTCCCTGGGTCTACCTGGTGCTCTCTTTCCCTCCAGCTTTCCTGTTGTGACCAGGTGCTCCAAATCCCTCTTCCTCATAAAATGGCCTATAAATGTTGCTTGTCTTTTCCTAATCTTCTTTATGAGTGATCTACTTGTGTCTGCCTCCATCAAGACTGTCTCGTTTGTTTTCTTTGCTGTCCATGGAACTCTCAACATTCTTCTGAGAAACCACATCTCGGCTGCCTCGATCCTGCTCTGGCTTTGCTTGCTGACTGTCCACGCCTCGCATCCGTACAACAGTATTGGTTCTATATAACATTCAAGGACTCTCTTTCTGGTGTTAATTGATAGGCATTTGTTGGTAAGAATGCCCAACACCACGAATTCCATCAAATACACACACAACGTACTAACGTTGTATATTCCACAGTACTTCAAAGACAAAGGCTTAATCAAATTATGATATGCTTAATACCACAAATTCCATCAAATACACAACAACGTACTAACGTTGTATATTCCACATCAATACAAGGAGATACACAAAAGTTTATCCACGAGGCATCTCAATGAGATATACAAAAGTTTATCCACGAGGCATCTCAAACAAATACCTTGTACAAAATTCATCCCCGGGTCATCTCAAAGAGACACACAAAATCATCCACGGGGCATCTCACAGACAAGGGCACAATCAAATCATAACAAACAAAAAGAAATAAAACATAAACACTTAGAAATTTTGTTGAAATTTTGTTGAACTATCAACCGAAATGGGCTTGAAGTCAGGTATAAGTAACCATCACGTTGCCCAAGGCAAGGTGGATGATTTAACTTAGCCCTGACAAAATTTTACGAATGTATGAAGGTAACAATTTCGTTACCCATGACAACTCACACACATGATCGATCCACATGAAATAAAACCACAGAACGTAACCACGACCATGGGCCCAAAATACCAAAACATTAACGGGCCCTTGACAATAGCCACACACTCATACTGGCACTCAACAATAAAGTTCCAATATCCATTTTATCTTTAACTTCCTCATCAACTGTCTGTCAGTCTGCCACACGACACACATAACCTTATCTCCAAACGGTAAGCTCCTCTACGTTTATCCCCAAACAGTAAACAGCCCAATGTACTTATCAGTAAATTAAATTGGTTATCTTAACCTCACAGCTTGGATTCACAACGCCAGGCCCAATCAACAACCCAAGGAGCAGAGAATCGAAAATAATCGCGAATATATATCTCAACGACGACGTATAAACCCTGACCCAAACCTACGTTACGACGCCACACAAACCGGTTGGGCAACCCTCTTAAACCAGTTTGGAACCTAGGGAAGCCAGAAATTAAAGCATAAACGCGAACAACACACCACCACATAACGACCAACAACGCAACTCCCTCGAAACGACATAGAGATTGGAACAGCACCGAGCAACACAAACCTATACAGACGCAACATCACCCTTGCCTAAGTTCATTCAACTAGACTAACAGGGCGAACACAGAATAACACAGAATAACATAGAAACTCACCTCTCCAAAAGAGTCACAGAACCACACTGGTCTCCACCAGAATTCTTTTCTGCTCCCCAAGTCGACATAGAGATTGGAACAACACCGAACAGCACCAACTGGTACAGACGCGACATCACCCTTGCCAAGTTCACTCAACTGGACTACAGGGTGAAAACATAGAAAACATAGAAAAATCTCGAAGTGAACTAGAACGACATTCTTAGTTCACATATAACCTGTTACAAAGTAACAAGGTTATCTCGAAGAAAAGGGACTAGCACCCTTCCCGAAACACAGACACCCAACAACTGACCAGAAATTTCCAAGCCAGTATAACGAGAACTCAAAAATCAGACCTGAACTCAGGTTGGCCTTACAATCCACCGAATCCGCATGTAAAGCGTGATTCTCAGGTCCAAAAGAAACAGACAGTGATTCGTCCCTTGGAACACAGACCTACAGATATTAACCTTCACACACATGAGGAAAAACAGCAAGGGAAACAAGCCCTACCGAGAAATATTTCCCAAAACAGAAATTAGTCTCCCTTAACCACCAAGATAGCATCAATGAAATCTCCACCCATCACCAAGGCAACCATGTGGGCCACAAAAAACAACCTTGGTTCTCAAACGATAATCCAGTCAGGGCTTAGCAAGAACAAAGTCAGCACCCAGACGACTGCGACATGAAAAGTGGATAGGTCACATAGTTGGCAGGTGATAATTATAGTGGGTAGGCCACATAGTTGGCAGGTGACATACAGTGTAGTGGGTAGGCCACATAGTTGGCAGGTGACTTAGTGGATAGGCCACATAGATGGCAGGTGACTTAATGGGTAGGCCACAGAGTTGGCAGGTGACATAGTGGGTAGGCCACATAGTTGGCAGGTGATATAGTGGATAGGCCACATAGTTGGCAGGTGATATAGAGGGGTAGGCCACATAGCAGGCAGGTGACAAAGTGGGTAGGCCACATAGCAGGCAGGTGACATAGTGGGTAGGCCACATAGCGGGCAGGTGACATAGTGGGTAGGCCACATAGCGGGCAGGTGACATAGTGGGTAGGCCACATAGTTGGCAGATGACATATTGGGCAGGCAACATAGTTGGCAGGTGACATATCAGGCAGCCCACATAGTTGGCAGAAGATATAGTGGGCAGGTGACATAGCAGGCAGGCCACATAGTGGACAAGGACATAGTAAGCAGGTGACATAGTGGGCAGGTTACATAGTGGGCAGGCCACATGTTTGGCAGGTGACATTGCAGGCAGACCACATAGTGGACAAGGACATAGTGAGCAGGTGACAGTGGGCACGTTACATAGTGGGCAGGCCACATGTTTGGCAGGTGACATAGCAGGCAGGCCACATAGTGGACAAGGACATAGTGAGCAGGTGACATAGTGGGCAGGCCACATGTTTGGCAGGTGACATTGCAGGCAGGCCACATAGTGGACAAGGACATAGTGAGCAGGTGACATAGTGGGCATGGTTACATAGTGGGCAGGCCACATGTTTGACAGGTGACATTGCAGGCAGGCCACATAGTGAAATCCAAAACAACTGCAACTGCCCGCGTTCAAGATAACAGGAACCAGAAAAAGACAAAAATAGAATCAGAACGCGTATTTAATACAAGACAAGACAGGCGCAAATTTTCGACCAACTGGCCTTTGTCAAGCGTAAGATTACAAATAAACAAACACCAGATATAAAAATTATGTGAAAAAGACTGAAACTTCCCTGTTGCTTCGTCCAGTTGGAGAAAAGCACTAAATGAAATTGCAATGTGTTTGTGAGTAATGGTAAAAAGTTGGCAGAGGGGAGGCAAATACGATGTCAAAGGGGAAGTGAGATGAATTCTGCAATTTGAAAAGTGGTCATGCCATATTAGTATTATTTTGTCTGATATAAATGGATCGTGCCTTTTGCAACAACTCCAGTCTGACCTTGGAATAGGAAGAAAAACATCCTAAACCAACAGCTAAGGGGCTGAAGGGAAAACCGGAGTACCCCGAGTAAAAACCCTTAGTCAGACGCGGCTGGGCTGTCTTGTGAACCGAGAATTAGAACAAACAAACAAAAAAAAAAGGGGGGGGGGGCGCCATATTTGCAGCCGCATAACCAAGACCTCATTGAGATGGGAAGTTGGTGATGACATGGTCCATTTCAAGAATTTCCGCAGGATGAGATATGGAAAGGGGGAAAGAAAGTATCATAAATAAAATATGCATGGACTCAAGGACACAATAAAAGATGCTATGCATAGATTTATCCAAGCTGTATAAACACTCCCTTGCGTAAAGTACAAGGAAGTTAATACTTATATATTCAAGCGAATACACACAAACACACACACACATCACACACACAGACATATACACACACGCACACACATACACACAAACACACACACACACACACACACACACACACGCACACACACACACACACACACACACACACACACACACACACACAGATAAAAGTACATGAACAAAGAGTCATGTCCGGATAAAAGTACATGAAGTGGCATTCACTGGATTCTGTTGAGTAATTCTTTATGGTTTGTTTTGAGACCATTTGCTTGCGTGTTCCAAGTTTATCTATGAGATGAGATTCTCTGTCTTTCCTGTCTATGGTGTTGTTATTGTATAGAAGCCACAGACGTTTCACTCGGATGTCGTTGGTTGAGTGGTCTGATTGGTTGAAATGATTTGAGATTCCACATAGTGGACAAAGACATAGTGGGCAGGTGACATAGTGAGTAGGCCACAAAGTTGGCAAGTGACATAGAGGGCAGGTTACATAGTTGGCAGGTGACATAGCAGGCAGGCCACATATTTGGCAGGTGACATTGCAGGCAGGTCACATAGTGGACAAAGACATAGTGGGCAGGTGACATAGTGGGTAGGCCACATAGTTGGCAGGTGACATAGCAGGCAGGCCACATAGTTGGCAGGTGACATAGCAGGCAGGCCACATAGTTGGCAGGTGACATAGTAGGCAGGCCACATAGTTGGCAAGTGACATAGCAGGTAGGTCATATAGTTGGCAGGTGAACTTGCAGGCAGGCCACATAGTGGACAAAGACATAGTGGGCAGGTGACATAGAGGGCAGATGACACAATGGGCAGGCCAAATTATTGGCTGGTGACATAGCAAGCATGCGACACAGTAGACAGATGACGTATATTACGTCCCTTGATCCGCATTTGCCTCCCATTTCAACACCTAACTAGCGCACAGGACTTTGTTCACATTCAATCAGTCTGCCATAATATTACTGGAAGGTTTGGATGGAGCGTATCTGGAAATGCTTGAGCTCACTGAACACATTTCATTTTCATTTCAGTGAACCATATAGCACACAATGTTATCTGAAACGGATATGGATACGTTTTCTAAATGAACGAAACACGACAGGTGCGAATGTTGGCAAAAAGGTCTTTATCATGAGGACAAGAATGACAACAAAGAATCGTCTAATTCGTGGACTAGAAAACACTTCTAAATGTTTTTTGTTTGTTTGTTTTGTTTTTGTTTTTTGTAAGCTCTACATACATAGAAAAACTATTTTACACACTTCATCACTATCATTATTAGCATCCTAACAGTGGCTGTGTTTAAAGAAAAAGTTTGTTTTAGACTTAATGACAATTAATTACGTCGGCCTACAATCAAGTTCTATGCGTACGCTTACAAAAGAACAACAACAACAGCAACAAGCTAAAAACGTTTTTGAAAATCTTCATATTGATCAGGTCTGATGAGTAACCATTTGCAATCGTTGTGAAGGATTGTGCTGAGTAATCAAATATTTCTCGCTCATGTCGCGCGCGCGCGCGCGGCGCGCGCGCTGTGTGTGTGTGTGTGTGTGTGGTTGTGTGTGTGTGTGTGTGTGGTGTGTGTGTGTGTGGCCGCGCGCGCGCTGGTGTGTGTGTGTGTGTGTGTGTGTGTGTGTGTGTGCGAGTGCTTGTCTGTCTATCTGTCTGTCTGTCTCTGTCTGTCTGTCTGTCTGTCTCTGTCTGTCTGTCTGTCTGTTTATCTATGTTTATGGATCTGTGTCTATGCGCATTCACTCTTGTGTACTTGTACATAGACCTTCGTGTATGTGTTCAAATATGACTGATTTATTTTAAGTCCTCGTTCCTGCGCCCCCCACCACCACCCCACATTGATTCCTTCACCCTATCTAGCGGCTTTCTGTAGATTTCTGCAGGATGCTGATGAATAAGAGGAAGAAGTTAAAAATGTTTACATTTACATCATGGCTGACAATGCAGAAAACTAGTAGAGTGAGGGAGGGCAAGGGTTAATGAAGTAACCTGGCAGATAAGAAAGACAATGATATGGCTAACCTTTTACTTTGATGTCACGGCTGATATTGTGGAAAGCTAATGGATAGGGTAAGGAAAGAAAGGGTTATGGTTTTAGCTTTGACATCATGAAGTCAGTGACTAGCATAAAAAAGTCAAAGAGTTAATTCTTTGTATTTCTATGCTTAGTCAGGTTCATACCCAGACGCCGTACAAAAGCCAAAAGTACCTCGCGTCAGTCAGGCATGGTACAGGATGTTAGATAACACGGATACTTTACTTTCGTCTAGTTCATATCATTGACCGCACCTAAAGAGAAAGAGAAAAAGAAAGAAAGGAATAAGGAAATGAATGAAGACAGATAGAGAGAGAGATAGAGATAGAGAGGGAGATAGAGAGAAAGAGAAGTACAGAAAGGTACAAGTAAGGAAAGAAGTAAGAAAAGAATCAGAAATGAGAGAGAAGGAGAGAGAAAATGACACAAAAATAGGAAACACAGAAAGGCGGAGAGAGAGAGAAGAGAGAGAGAGAGAGAGAGAGAGAGAGAGAGAGAGAGAGAGAGAGAGGAGAGAGCAGTAAACAAAGAAAGAAAAAGTGTAAAGCAAGTGAAACAGAACCACAGTACTGAAAGAACGAGCAAATTAACGAAACGAAGGAACGATTAGGAGGAAGAAAAACAAAACGACAGAAATAAAGACGCGTCAAAAAATGTTTACCACAGACGAGACAATCAAATGATTCGACATGTCTTAAATTATCCCTTCTTGGGTTAAGAAAAAAAGGAGGGGAGAGAGAAGAAAGAAAGACACAAAGGAAAATAAAAACAAAGAAAAAACTTGTAAAAATGGGTAATATAAAAAAAAGTGTGTACATAAAATAGGCAAAAGTTCTGAGAAAAAAGCGGTATGATGAAAACAGGTAAAAATAGATAATGAAGAACGAAAGAAACACAAAAAAGTAAAGACATAAAAAAGTTTTTTCTTTAAATCACATATTGCATATGTGTGAAACCGGATACCTTATATAACAAAACAATCTAATGTGTATAAAATGTATGGAAATTTCACTTCCTAGGTGCCAGAAATAAAGACTTGTCCAAAACAGAGAACAATTACATGAAGCCAGTTGAAGACATAACGAAAGTGGCTTCTGAGAAATAAAATACAAGAAGAAATAGAGATGAATGGACCCGAAACCAAAAGAAAGATCGACCAAAAAGCGATGAAACAAAAACGAACAGAAAGAATGGATGAAAACAAGAAAAGACAAAAACAATCAAAGGAAAAATTTTGAGACAAAAACAAAAAAACAAAAAGAAAAAAAGATAACGCATACATGAGAAACACAATGCAAATCATACATAACCAAACAAATGGAAAAAAATTCATGGTGACCTCAGTTTAAGTTTCTTCTAGCGCTTCCATGTGTGAGGTAAATGCCAGTTAGGGTCTTTGGTGTCAGTGGTTCATGTGGGCTGCCGTTGGAGGGACGTGGTCGGTTTTTTCCCCTTTCTAGGGAAGTCGCTCAGTCGGTCTGGTTCATCGAAAGAACAATTGCAATCGTTTGTGGTGGGCTTCGTAGCCAGTGTCCTTGCTAACCTGGATCAAAACAAGCATTGTTTAACTCCATTGAAGAAATCCAGCAACAGTGCAGAGTCTCCTCTGGTGAGTGATCACATTTAGGGTTGACGTCACTGGCGCTGGGATTTCGACTGAATAAATTGGATTGATGGTGTGTTGAATACGGCCCTTAGAAATGCACATCGTCTTGATACAAATACAGCACTGCCTTTCCTTACTTCATTTTTGTATGTATATATTTTTGTTTTTCTATGAAAAGTAGATTTTTCTATAGACTTTTTCCAGGGACAACTCTTCTGTTGCCGTAGGATCTTTTACATGCGCTAAGATCACTATTCAGAGCCTCATGGAGAAAAATTAGACCAGTCAGGTATTGAACATCTGCATTCTGAGATCTTTCGATATCCTAGTCAGGCTCTTTATCCACTAAGACACAAATCCACGAAAAACTGAAAGGAAGTCAGGAAGGAAGGAAGAAAGGAAGGAAGAAAGGAAAGAAGAAAGGAAGAAGGAGAGAAAAAAGGAAGGAAAAAGGAAAGAAGAATGGAAAAGAGAATGTAGAGAGAGCGGAAGGATTTAAAAGAAAGACCATCTGGCCCCAAAGACAGAAGATGTCTTAACAAATTTCAGCCTGCAGAAATTACCTCACCACATAGTTGATCACAGATGTCCAGACTCACCTTCAGGAACTGTTCTTCGTGTGCCAGTCAGAATATCTTTATTTCTAATTCCATCCATGAACTGAACTGAACGAATAGATAAATGAAGAACAGGAAAGAAAGTGAGAGACAGACAGACAGACAGACAAAGACAGAGAGAGACAGAGAGACAGACAGAGACAGAGAGAGACAGAGAAAGACAAACACACAGACAGACAGACAGAGCGAGAGAGATAGAGTATAATTTTCTTTATTTATAAAGATTACGGATACGCTCTTGTTTGCTTTTGAACATCTAGGCCTTGCCCAAAGTCGGACTAAACCACATATTGTGAGAATTCAACAACAGGGAAAAATCTTAATAACATCCTGATATTAATAGAGAGTAGATCTAATTTATAAAAAGAGAAAGAGAGAGAGAGAGAGAGAGAACAGACAGGCAGACAGACAGAGACAGAGAAACAGAGAGAGACAGAGACACAGAGATAGACAAAGACCAAATTTTTTTTCTTTGTTGCGCTCGGTCGTGAACCGGAAGCTTTTCATACCTGACCCCCTAATGTAGCGGGCATGACGACTGAAAGGCGGTGAGAGAGAGCGGGAAAGGGGGGGGGGGGGATAGGGGTGGAGAAGCGGGGAGGATGAGTGCGGAGATTGCACGTTCTGCCTGCCGCCAGCCGGTACTTGTCTTCTTAACCCTTGGACTCCCTCAGTCTCTCTCCACCAGCTTCACACAGATTCCTGCAGGCAGTTCAGGGAAGCAAGCGAAGGAGCCCAAGTGTTTCCGACACATGTAATCTGTATTTGCAACAGAGTCCTTTTTGATACACGTTATGCGTTTTGGTAGAACATAATATTCACATCAACGTTATCACTTGCCGACTCAGGAAACAGACTTCAGGCGTCTGCGAGTAAATGCCTGACTGAGTAGTTATGCATTCTGCCGCAGAGCAAGATCAAAAAGTGAACAAGATGACCAAATGTAGTGCACCACTGGAACCATGCAGTGAACGACGCAAGTTTGGTCACTGACACCCCGCTGTCACGTCGTAGAACTATCAGGCTACCTTGGATGGAAACTGTCCTGCAGACCAAGAAGGGATAGAAGAATTTAGAGAACATCAAGAAACGGGCCCCACTTTCTTTTATGCTCTACGGTAGCTGTGCACGCTTGACAGACGACATATACCAATTAAAGGTACGCCACGCTATTTCCAGAATCTAACTTTGGACAGCCAATATCTGAAGAGACTTTAACCCATTTAAGCCCCTTGTCCCTTTTTAGGGACGGAGAATAAAACCCACCCCCACGGTAACTTTCCTGTTATTGTTCAGATTTTTGTTTTTAGACGAACAATGGAAGTAATCATTGTCACAAAGAAGCAGTTGTTTTCAGTGAATGCCCTTGCCGTTTTTGCTGGACGCGGCCATTTGCATCTCATGAGGTGCTTTTTCTTGCAGCAATGAGTCAACATCAAAGGTAAGCATACAGTTTTCTTATTTTTAAAGTTTTTATACATCTTTATGAAGAGAAAGTGTTTGTTATAGTACAGAAACGAATTTTTGGTTTTTGCAGAAAATTATTATTGTTTATTTTATGCTATTGTAAACATGCGCCCCTATTTAGGGACAGCGGGCTCAAATGGGTTGTTTTTTTTCCCCTTACTTCATCAATGTATTGTGATATTGTTTCATAGTTTGGGGTTCTCCTGTTTATTTTTTTCAGACAGTACACAGTTCATGAGGTCATTAGCTTGCTTGAGGATGATGCTGACTTTTAAGAAGCAACAATTAGCCTGAGGAGGTTGGGTTCAATACAGACGAGGACAGTGGCGAGGAAGACGGAGGAGGCACTGTTTCAAACTTGAACAGACGTCAACTGATGGCTGGAGCAACAGTAACTTTTCTGAGGAATGGTGTGCGAGAAAATCTAGACTTATTGTTGAAATGTCAAAAGACTATGCTAGGTCAAAGGGGAACACACCACCTTCTCCACCTCTCCTTCAGAGGTGAAGATTTTCTTGGCCATACTTCTTGTTTCAGGTTACAGCCCTGTTCCCAGGAGGAGGATGTTCTGGAGCTGTGATGATGATGTTTGCAATGCAGCCATCAAAGCAGCCATGACAAAAAACCGCTTTGAGGAGCTCATGAGGTACCTTCTTGTGTGTGACAACAGCAGGGTGGATCCTACAGACAAAATGAGCAAAGTCCAATACCTGCTGACAATGTTGAACGAACGATTCTTGCTCTACTTCAAGAAGCTGGAGACTCAGAACCTCAGCATAGATGAGTCCATGAATCCATATTACGGACGGCACGGGGCTAAACAATTCATTTGTGGAAAGCCCATTCGTTTCGGCTACAAGATGTGGTCACTGACGATACCAATGGGCTACCTCCTGCAGACAGAGCCATACCAAGGTGCCAGAGGATGACAAACCGAAGCTCCAGGTCTGGCATGGGAGGGTCGGTGGTTGTTGATTTGATAACCGAGCTTCAACAGGAGGAAGGTCGTTGCTTCCACCCTACCTTTGACAACTTGTTTACGAGCCTCTGGCTAGTCGACTACCTCACCAAGAAAAACATTGTCTGCACAGGAACGATCCACGCTAACAGACTGCAAGACTGCCCACTGAAGCCTGTAAAGGAGATGGAGACCAAGCGAGGATCCTTTGACTATGCTAAGGATGCCAAGGCAGGTTTGGTTGTTGTGCGCTGGTACGACAACAACGTAGTCAACACAGTGTCCAACAAGGTAGGAGTTGAACCCGTCCAAACAGCAAAGCGTTGGTCTAGAGCTGAACGACAGCGAGTGGACATAACGCAGCCATTCTTGGTCAAACACTACAACCAGACCATGGGGGGTGTTGATCGGATGGATCAAAACATCGACAAATACAGGATCTCTGTCCGTTCAAAGAAGTGGTGGTGGCCTCTGTTTGTTTTGTGTTATCAGTGTCCAACAGGCTTGGCATCTATACAGAGCCACACCAGCATCAGCTACAGACCCCAAGGATCTCCTCACCATCAGGTGCTCCATAGCCAGGGTCTACCTGCTCAGAGCAACACAAGCATCTTCTGCTGGTCGTCCGAGACAACCCACCCTGAAAGTGAGCAAACAGGTGCCCCCTGAGGTCCGCTTTGACAGGGTGGACCACATCATCCAGCCATGGAAGACCCAACTGAGATGTGGCTATTGTGGAAATAAGACATACCGCAGGTGCCAGAAGTGCCTGGTAGGCGTGCACGACAAGTGCATCAGCTTGTTTCATACGCGCTAATGGGAGGAAATTTGTCAACATTTGAATTTTAAAAACTAATTTTGTATGTTAAGTTCATTTTGAAACAATAAAAGAAGAACTGAAAAGAAACAAGTGCCTGTATTTACTGTGTGATGCTGTTCAAAAACCCCTACCCACTTGAGCCCGCTGTCCCTAAAAAGGGACGCTAACATTTTATGCTCAAACTCAAGATTTACAAAACTTGTGTCAAAATGAGTGTTAGATATGTTGATAAGACATAAAAACAAACATTTTGAGACATGTTTGGTAAGAAAAAAAAATTGGGCATAAATGGGTTAAGTTTCTCTTGGACCCATGTAATGTGGCCGATTCCCATATCTTCTTTCCCTCGCCACCTTACCTTCCCTGACCTTAAAAGGAACAAGTGCTGATTTACAGCTGGCTGATCAGGGACTGTGTATTGAACACAGATATCCTAAATATAGACTGTGCACGCCTGTCTGCGAGCGGTGAGGTGAAACGGCCCCACCGCGAGCTGCAAGTGGCCGCCATTTTGGGCCCTACCAGCGCTCAGCTGTCTGTTGTTTATTCTGTGTAAATGAGTGCAGGACAGAGGGGAAAGCCAAGCTGTACCGGTAAAATATTTTGTTTTAAAGAAATCTCCGTTGACCCATTATTAGCGTGCGTGTGGTGACTGTGTGCGTGTGTGTGTTTGTGCATGCGCGCGCGTGTATGTGTATGTGTTTGTGTGTGTGTGTGTGTGTGTGTGTGTGTGTGTAAAGTTGGCTCTCTCTTCCGCACACACACACACACACCACACGCACAGGCGCGCGCGCACACACACACACGCACACACACACACACACACACACACACACCACACACACACACACACACACACACAACACAACACACGTACAAACACATAGATTCACGATTCACGTATTATGATATTTATTCTGAAAAAGATCAAAGTCTCTTACTTAAGGGGGAACATGGGTTTAACAGCAAAAGTAAATGAACAAAGAAAAGTGGGGTAAGTGTCCTGACCCATGAACGAAATACTCTGACAAAAATAACAAATCAGATCAAAGAAATTGACCCCAGCAAGCATCAACATTAAACATGTAACACATTTATGGTATGTATTCTGATCAGTCCTATTTAGGTGTATGTAGCCAGATTACAAACAATAGACGCTATACTCTACGACATGAGTACATGTAAATTCAATCTGACACTGTAAAAACTGTATGGATTAATGTAATATTTTGCCTGAAGATGTTTTTCTCTTCAATAGTTTACTCTGAAATTTCTTAAAGCTGGTCAACACAACAAGAATTGCACTTTGTCTCTCTGTGATGTTTTCCATAAATGACATAAATATTCACATGAGAGAGAGAGAGAAGAGAGAGAGAGAGAGAGAGAGAGAGAGAGAGAGAGAGAGAGAGAGAGAGAGAGAGAGAGAGAGCTGATATGCACATGGGCGTATTTAGTTTACTGGTTTGTCATCATTTTATGTGGCGAAACAACACAGAGAGCTTTTTTGGTCCTATCATCAAACCCATATTCACTGTTGTCATAAAGTATAATGCTACTGCAAATCTCTCTCTCTCCTCTCTCTCTCTCTCTCTCTCTCTCTCTCTCTCTCACTCACTGTCTTGCTCATACATACAGAAAAGATCACACTAAACCATTGCTTATAACAGGAAACCTCCACCCTACTACCAAACAAGCTGAAGAATGTTTCAATGTGTGTGCAGTAGGGGTCCTGTAAAAAAAATCTAGCATGAATGCAAATTGTGTTTGACTACTACACATGCTGAAAACAGGTTCACCTGGTCTGTCAGTCTTGCATATGTCAATCAACACCAACACTCTAAATGTTGATTGAAAATACAACTTTTTAAGGAAAATGATTTTTTAATAGATTTGAATATTTGTTTCATATCATAAACGATTTCACGATACGCTCACATTGGCAACGTTCTTTGAAACGGTCACGAACAGGTCCAAACACACACACACACACACACACACACACACACACACACACACACACACACACACACACACACACACACACACACACAACACACACAGCCCCATGCCACACAAAAGGTTCCAGACATTTCCATACCTCAAATGGCAAAGTATTTGATATTACCAGAAAGCTCAAAACATGATCTTTGCGAGCATATTATTTTCAAATAAGAACTTCCAACAATTATATGCATCGCTACGACAAGAATAACGCCAGACGCATGCTCACGTCCCAGTGGTAACTACTGTGCTGTACTGAAGTCTAAAGGAACCTCTCTCTCTCTCTCTCTCTCTCTCTCTCTCTCTCCTCTCTCTCTCTCTCTCTCACCACACACACCACACACACACCACACACACACACACACACACACAGGGTGAGCGAGCGAGCGAGAAAGAGCGAGAGAGAGTGATGTGAGTGTGTGTGTGTGTGTGTGTGTGTGTGTGTGTGTGTGTGTGGAGTGGAGTGAGGATGATGAGAGGATGAGAGAGAGAGAGAGAGAGAGCAGTCAATTTAGATGGTAAAGTTTATAATAACTCGTGAATTCCCACGCCTGGTACTTAGCAGACAGTTTATCAAGGAAGATAGTGCAGACCTGACACATGGCATTGGAATTTCCTGGTCAGTGGGGTCGCTTTATTCCGTTATCAGTCAAAAGCATCAAGTGTAAAGCTACACCAACTAAACAGACTCTGTCCCTTATATTAGCTAAAACCTTCCGCTAAACAGTACTGGTAGTTGTTCCCGATATTTTTTTTTTTTTACAGTGAAACACGTTTTTCGGTCAAATAATAACACGCCAGTCAGTACTAAATTGTATTACGCCCAGCTGCCGAAACGAGCAGACTGGTCCTAGTTAGATGGTGACGCGATGGGGCCATTCGCAGACAGACATGCGCAGTCTTTATTTAGGATGTCTGTGGTATCGAAGCTAGAGTGTCCATCCATATAGCAGCTGTTCTAGATAATGACTTACGACGGCCTTACAAGCCTGCGCATAATCTTACGTGAAACACACACACACACACACACACACACACACACACACAACACACACACACACACACACACACACACACATACACACACACATACACACACACACACACACACACACACACATAGGTAGACAGACACACGGTCAAACGAAAGGGCAGATCTGGAAAAAGCAAACAAGCTCTGCCGGTGGCCTTTCCGTGCCCGTGTGGCAGTGCTACCAAAGAGAATACTGCCTATTGGCTTACTCTCTTTGGTGCCACAATTACCATCACCGAGCCACCAAGCAAACGAACAAACGTCTTAAAAGAACGAAGAACTGATACGGGAACCAGTGTCGGTAGCAGTATCCTATCGCAAGGCCCGTTATCGGAACCGGGCTAATTGTCATGGCATGAAAAGCTCTGTCACACAAACACTCCATCAACAAGCCAGCTAGTTTCCCCCAGGCAAAGGACTAGACAATGCTTGGGCTGTCATCTCAGTCCCTCTCCCACCCCTCCTCTTCCTGTAACCCTACCCTTACTTCGAGTCCCTCTCAAGCTCTTCTTTTTCCTTGGCAGGTTAATGCGCGACTCCCCTAATTTCATTTTCTCGGCTCTCGCAAGGATTAGTCAGACAAAGAAATATTTGCCAGCAAAGCTCAGCGACCCGTTGAGGTGGAAAAGTCGCTTGATTTACTGCTGTGTTCGGGTAGTAGACTGAGCCCAAGACATCAACAAGAAGAAAAAGAGCTTGTATTATTACGAAGAAGACTGAACAAGAAGAATGACAACGAGAGAAGAAAAGGGGGAAGGACAAAGAAACGACAGATGATACAGCGGAGAAGAAAGCAAGAGGAGGCCAGCGGAAAGATGGGACAGAATAAGAAAAAAAAGGGGGGGGGGGGGTGAGGCGGAGAGTATAACTATGCCACGCAGTCACAGTCTATGGAACTCCAACGTCGTGATTATCCATTCCAATTGTCATGCATCGTTATATCAGTATGAAAAATTGATCCAGGCTCCGCGGCCACTGAAGTGGCACAGAAAATAGGACTGAGAAAAAAAGCACAAAAAAAAGCATCTACGTTGGAATTCATATTGGTTAGTAATAAGTACAATTATGGACGTTTTCAGCCCCTAGCAGGTCCTGACCAGACCTGATTGGTCACCTCTGAGAAGATTGAGACCATGACACCGATGTGTCTGTCCTAAAAGTCTCTCTAGTCTGGATGATGCCAGGACAGTTTATGACAGGAAGCATAAAATACTGATCCTGTCCTGTGTTCGCGCACAATTATTGGGGTCTAGGAAGATACAGTGTAAGGGAGAAGGTGAAAGAGAATAAAGAAGAAGTAGCAGGAAGAGGAAGAAGGGTAAGAGAAAACAATCACAAGAGGAGGAGGGAAGAAGGAAGAGGAGAAGGAGGAAAAAGAAAAAGGAAGAGAAGGAGGAAAAGGTCAGTGGAGTGTATAGTCCAGTGGTTTAAGTACCTGGATAGGACGCGAGAAACCCGGATTCGAATCACGTATTGATCAGGGATTCTTCTCCCTTCGCCCTCACTCCCCAACTCATCCACTAGATCTTAACTCCAAGTGTCAGATCAGGACAAAGATAGCTACGGCGACTGGTTCGAAGTTCTCATTGGGATCAGACGAGGGTGTATTCTCTCCTCTCTCCTCTTTACAATTGCCATTGACTGTGTGTTGAACCACGCAGTCCAGGGAAAAGTGATACAGGACATTGAAAGAATGAAACAGATCTGAATTTTGATTTTGTGGACGACACAGTTGCTATGAAAAGTAACAAGTTTTTCAATGATACTATGTTAACGAGACTGTCTTGAAGGAGGCAGACACAAGAAGATCATTAATAAAGAAGATTAGAAAAAGACAAGCTATATTTACAGGATATTTTATGAGGAAAGGGGAATTAGAACACCTGGTCACAAGAGGAAATCTGGAGGGAAAGAGAACACCAGGTAGACCCAGGGAGAAAATATTGGATGGATAGGAAAAGGGTGGGTAAGGACAGAGAGGGTGGGATATGTACTTGCAGCGACAAGGGATAGATTCGTATGGAGGGCCATGATCGCCAACGCCATGCTGCAGGGCACATGATGATGATGATTATACTAAAACGCCATCAGATCTGAAAAGAAGAGGACGGAAGCCTCGTAAACGAAAGTCTCCATCCAATCGATAAATGAAACAATGTATAGAAGCCAAATGATCTAAAGAAGCGTGTAGAAGCAATGAATTAGATACAAATCACTTGTCAATCTCGTCGGCTTGTGTTAATGGACTGAAGTAAAATTTACCAGTGACATCAGCAAGTGCCATGCCGAGTTCTTCAGAGACAAAACTACGTGATTTGCACAGTATTGTATATGAAGACGTAAAATGGACAAGAAGATATTTATGATATTGATTCCGTTTCAAGAGATTTGTCAGATTCGACTGAGGGGCACGGAATTGTTGATACGGAGCTACTTGGGGCAAATATTTCTTCACAACTTGTATGTCGCTACTGTCACTCTAATGTACAACTCATTGAGGTTAAAAGGAGAGGCTTGAAAGTATGTTAGGTTTTTATTGTTTTAATAGGAAGTATGGCGATTAAACATTTCATTCCTCTGATGTGGCTCGTGTAGGTAATAATCCGACTGTCCGACATTATGTAAACTACCATGCATCGCATGGTATATGACTGCTCGGAACTGAAAACATTCTGTGCAATTGTAAACATTACTGAAAGGGAAACTACTACAGAAGTTTGAAATGATTCTATGCAGCATTCTGCCAAATTGGAGCATCATATAGCAGAACCAGCCATAGATACAGAAACGAAAAACACTGATGTATTTGTAGATGGTATATGGATAATGCTGGGCATAATCTGATATTGGGGCAGCCAGTTACTGGATGTAGACCTGGCAAGTGCTTGACACAAGTATCAAGAGCAAAGTATTTAAGTGCTTTGAAGTTTACCAGAAGCGAGATAAAAACAATGCTGCATACAGAAAATGGCATGCTAACCAGTACCAAACCGTACAGTCACACATGAGGTTATCCGGCTCTAGGAAACGAGTATTATTGATGAAATGTATGAACGATTAGAGTACAAATTAAGGTATACTAGACTCACTGGTGATAGCGATACTATCTGTGATATACTTAGGAACGTGTCCAGTATCCAATCTTATGATCCTAACGTAGAGACAGGAAAAACTAAGTGTGTTGGGTATATTCAGAAAAGATTAGGTACCCAGTACCCACCTGAGAAAACGGTGCGTATACAGAATGCAGACAAAAAGGTAAAACTTTCATTACATGAAGCCAGAATGGCCAGAAATTGCAGAACTGGAGGGGTACTCATACCAGTTGCGGGGCGCAAGGCTTGTTCTACCAGATAGGATCATTTTCTTACTTCAAAATCAGGGTGAACAAGTTAGCAAGGAGCCAGCGCGCGCGCGGTGTGTGTGTGTGTGTGTGTGTGTGTGTGTGTGTGTGTGTGTGTGTGTGCACCGCGCGCGCGCGCGTTGTGTGTGTGTGTGTGTGTGTGTGGTATGTGTGTGTGCACGCATGTGTGTGTGTTGGATCAAATACTTTGAAAAGTAAGTAAGATATCAACTTGACATTTTGCAGACTGTTGTAAAACACTATTATCAGGATATTGTCAAAAACGCCAATTCAAATTATTACTGAGTTTTCATATCTTGACATGAAACAGAAACAATTATTTCAGGCTATTATGTACATAAATGTATGAAACTATAAAATGTGAAATTTCTTTAGATGCCTGATTACCTTTGACAATTGCAAATATAATATACATTTACGCGCACGCCAAAATTCAAAGCAATCACAATGTTCTTTTATATTCTTCTGAGTTCTCAAGTGTTATAGGTTACTTTTTTTAGTAATACCACGAAGCCTTTTGTATTTTAAACAATTCTCTATAACACTATATTCGCTTTTCACACCGCGTAAAAGATATTTGTGTATTCTTTATGATAGGTTTGATTACATGCCAAGATCGAAAGGTTTTAATTCATCAGATTTATTTTTGTGGTAAAAACAATTAAATTAACTCCGATGGAATAACTTTATCTTTAATATACTCAAGTATTTTGGCAAATGTAGTTACGAAAATGATCTCAAAAAACGTTTTCCCCCCGAGGATTAGGGGAGGGGGAAGAGATGGTAGGAAAGCAGCAACAGAGGGGGTTCTGATTGAAGGGGAGGGGGGAGGTCTAGAGAGACAAGGAAAAGTTCGACAAGGACGAGAAAGAAAAAAAAAGAAATGGACATAAGAAAGAGAAGTAGGCAGACAGCCGAGTCCCTGCAGGTAAATGAAGACAAGGAAGACATCAAACAGGACCCCAAAGCCGGCCTGCCAGGGCTGGCTATGTCCTGTCATGTCGCTCATAAAGTTTGGACATAGGCGTCAGGACACAGGCTAACCTCACTCGTCTTTTCTCTTCCTGCCTCCTCGCTTTCCATGTCTCGGGGCTACGGCCTGCTCTGTGTAAGTGTGTGTGCTCCAATGGTCAGATCATCATGTTGATGAACAGGGTTCGTGGGTTCCACCCTCAGGCGGTCCACAGTTGGTTATTTCCAGACCAACATGTATAGGAGTTTATACAGGATCAAGGAGTTTGCCAAATAATTGCTGGCATATTTGGGTAGAGCTTATATGTTCGTGTCCGAGTGCAATGATTCTCTTGGATAACAATACAGAAAAACTAAGAAAATATACAACTCATAAACGAAAGAATGGACAAAACAGCCTACATTAAGAGAACAGCTATGTTGAACATAAGACACCTGAAAACAACATGTCATCCAGATCGTAGCACTGACCATAGGAGTTGTAGCAAGGCTCGAAGGAAGAAGAAAGGGATACAAATCTTGGAGAAATCTTTGTTGGAAGATTTCAACATCCCAGGTCCTTGTGGCTTCAAATACGATTTGTGCACATTGGCATTAGCAACATCCCATAGACTGAACCTGAGAGAGTGAGGGAGAGACAGAGACATAACAAACAGAAACAGAAACAGAAACAGGCAGATCGACAGACATAAGTAGACAGCGAAAGAAGATGAAATATCAATGTCGTGTCTTTCATTTTTTGACACACAACAGTCCATATAAAAAAAAAAGACATTTTCGTATGCATGTCTCTCTCTCTTTCTCTCTCTCTCTCTCTCTCTCTTATCCTAGAGCCTCTCTCTCTCTCCTTTCCCACATCTTTCTCCCCCCCCCTCTCTCTCTCTCCCACACACACACACACACGTACACAGAGCCTCACATCAACTCAAAATTATCTTTTGTTGGAAAAAAAGACAAAGCTTATATAATGGCACTTAGGGTGTGCGTAAGCACTACATGAACAAATATTCCGACAGATCTTTTCTATTTCTCTGCACAGGCTGCCATAAATCGTCGGTGGCAGTTGAGCTCTGCCTTTGTCATATTATTTGTGCGCACACAGTGTGCGTCTTTGTCTGTGGTCTACTGTCCTTTGTTGGCAAGCCTTCAGCCCAATTAAGTCACAGTTTAACAAATAATGGGTGTCCCAAGACTCGGAGGTCGTAGGGGAGCGAAGGCGGTGGAGACTTCAACTTTTCTCCGGGCCAGCATCGCAAGGGCAGTGTTGAGTTATTGGTCCGGTTTGACACACCATAAGTCACGTTGTTTTTATTTAAATTCCACTCAAGCTCCATTGAGATACTGCATTCACTGCAAAGCCGAGTGTTATTGATCACTCGGCTATTAATAGGGGCGAGGTAGAGAGAGAAAATTGCTTAAACAACCCACACCCTGCGTTCCCAGAAAAATATACTGACACCACAAAATTCCAAGGGAATAAAACGTATCATATAATCATCTCTCTCTCTCTCTCTCTCTCTCTCTCTCTCTCTCTCTCTCTCTCTCTCTCTCTCTCTCTCTCTCCACACACACACACACACACACACACACACACGCACACACACACATCTACAGGTGTGTATATATATACATATACAGTGGAAACCATTTATAACAGGACCGGTTATAACAGGAATCCGGATATAACAGGGCTTTTTTCAATCCCCATTTTTTCTTCCTCTTTGTCTCTATTAAAACTTATCGGCAATAACAGGGAGACAAGAGGGCTCGATCGGTTATAGCAGGGATGCCGAGACGGGCTCTGCAGCAGAAAGGCCTAGGCCTAGACTCAGCACGCCACGCAGTAGGCCTAGATCTAGATCTAGGCTAGCCTTGGTATACTGTGTACTGTACACTGAAAGAACGCTTCGCAATGCGAGCGTGATGCGCGCGCAAGCGTGTAGGCCTGAGGCCACTGAGTCAGTGACTGACTGCGCCATCATTCAGTTTGTAAGCTTACTGCACACTTACACCAAGAGTTAGTTGATCAGTCCTTATTTCCCTTGATATCTGATATAACAGGGATCTGATATAACAGGGATTTTGATTTGGTCCCATCATCCCTGTTATATCAGGTTTCCACTGGGGTATACATATATATATATATATATATATATATTATATATATAATGTATTATGTTGTATGGGCTCGCTAAGGCCTGATCTTGCTATGAGGGATAGACAGAATTTACAGACCTAATTACCTATCTCCCCAACACACAGTAATGGTCAAACAAACAACTATTATTTCATTCACCCATATTTAATAGCTGTCATCCAACAATACAGGAGTTCACAAATTACACATTAACATATATCTTAATCTCAATTGTTCACTGCACACACACACACACACACACACACACACACACACACACACACACACACACACACACACACACACACACACACACACACACACACACTAACTGCTTCACCCACAAATTTCAAACATCTACCTCCAAATACCCCACAGCACCAGGACTCTAACAGCCAGCACACAGAGTTACTCGTATGCGCGGTCGACCTGACGCTAGCCTTCGCTATCGGCAGTCTTAACCCCAATGCTGTCTAACCCAGCTTGGCAGTCCCAGGCTGGTTAAACCCTACGAATGGTTCTCAAAACAAGCCCAACATCACGAATTCCATCAAATATCCACACAACATACTAACATTGTATAATCCACAGCACTTCACAGTCAAAGGCTCAATCAAATTATGATAAGCTTAATACCACAAAAGAAAACATAAACCCTTGAAATTTTTTTTGAACTGTTAACCGAAATGAACTTGAAGTCAGGTATAAGTAATCATCACGTTGCACCAGGCAAGGTAAATGATTTAACTTAGCCCTGACCAAATCTTATAAACATACGAAGATGACAATTTCACTACCCATCCCAACGCACACACATAGTAGAATCGCACAACCACTCCACACTCCTTGGCAAATTCTTCCGACAGACAACTGACGATCAGGAACTGAGCAGGTGGCAAACGAGCGAGGAAGAAAATCTCCGATCTGCCAGTACTTTCATGGAGTTCTGGTGAAGGGTGGTCGATTTTGGATTTTGCGCTGCGCTGGTTGGCGGGCACAGGTCTGCAAATAATTCTACCGGAACAACAGGATGCAAATATTGACTTTTTGGAACTGTTTTCCCAAGGACTGGTCCCAGAGGCTGGTAAAAAAGGGGCTGGTCAAAAGGGGGCTTGTCTACAAAGGGCGAACCACCTCTTCAGCAGAGTCCCAGAACCACACTGGTCTCCACCAGAATTCTTCTGCTCCTCAAAATGACACAGAGATAGGAGCAACACCGAACAGCACAAACTGGTACAAACGTAACATCACCCTTGCCAAGTTCACTCAACTGGACTACGGGGAGAACATAGAAAAATATAGAATAATCTCGAGTGAACTAGAACATTTTAAATTCACATATAACCTGTTACAAGTAACACGGTTATCTCGAAGAAGAAAGAGCAGCACCCTCTCAGTCACTTCAATGCTGCTCTGTCAGTTACCTTAAACAACAATGTTGCACATATTTATTCTCCGTGACGTCACGGGAACATTGACGTCATCTGGATAACGTATGACGCCGCGTGCTTACAGTCCGCATTTTTAGTGCAAACATTATCATCAACACAGATATTCGACAACTGCCTAGAAATTTCGAAGTCAGTATAACGAGAACTCAAAATCAGACCTGGAATCAGGTTGGCCCCACAATCCACCGAATCCGCATGTAAAGCGTGATTCACAGGTCCAAAAGAAACAGAGAGTGATTCGCCCCTTTAAAACACAGACCAACAGATATTCAACCTCGCCCAAATGTGAGTAAAGCAGAAATGGAAACAAGCCTTACTGAGAAATATTTCCCAAACAAAATTTTAGTCTCCCTTGACCACCAAGAGAGCATCCCTGAAACTCCACCTGTAACCAAGGCAACCATGTGGGCCACGAAACCAACCTTGGTTCAGAATACAATAACTTTATCGAGGCCTAGCAAGAACCGGACCAGCACCCAGACGACTGCTACCTGACATACCCTCCCCCCAAGATTAAACTCTACGTTTAAGTTAGAAAGGTACACAGCAGTCGTTCACACAGCTCTGCCTCTACACCTCAATCCTGTAGTCAACTCAGATAGTCCACTGCAATGTTCTTTTCCCTGGTATAGCCTCAATCCGGAACTGGAAAGGCTGGAGCTTGTAGTGCCCACCAGTCACTCTTCCACTGGATGATTTGACGTGGTCCAGGTACTGGAGTGGAGAATGATCCATCTGGACCGTGAACGGCATTCCGCACAGGTACTGAGCAAACTTGTGTACTCCCCACACCAAACCCAGACACTCCTTCTCAATGATGGGGTAGTTTTTCTCCGCTGGCAACAATTTCTTACTGGCACACGCCAGTGGGTGCAATTCACCCCCCTGTTCCTGCAACAGAATGGCTCCCAATCCAGTCTCTGACACGTCGGTTTGCAGCACAAACCTCCCTCCTTGGATAGGCAGACAACTGAGTGGCGGCTCACAGAACACCCCTTCAGTTTCTCAAAAGCTGTCTTGCACTCCTGGGTCCATTGCACAACTCTCGGCTTCCCTCCTTTTGGTGAGATCGGTGAGAGGCAAGGCATTCACGCAGACGTTGGAAAAGACTACGTAGCACATGAAGGTGGGGCTCCTCCATCTCAGTCGTCAGTAAGATGTCGTCAATGAAGTTATCGACGCACTCGTGGTCCAATGGAGCAAGTAGTTTCCGCATCATCCTGGTGAATACGGCCCCAGACGTACACAGCCCAAACGGCATTACCTGCCACTGGAAACATCCCTGAGGGGTGACAAACGCTGTCTTGGGGCGATCCTCACCGGCACAGGAATCTGCCAGTACCCCTTGGCAAGATCAATTTTGCTGAGAAACCATCTCTGACCCAGCTTTGAGAAAAGGTACTCAATTTCTGGCATGGGCTCAGTGTTAAACTCGACGATCCTGTTGAGCTTCCGGTAGTCTACGCAGAAGCGGATCTTCCCATCCTTTTTCTTGACGAGGACTATTGGTGATGGGTATGGTGACGTCAATGGCTCAATCACTCCAAGCTTGAGCATGGCTTCTATCTCTTCCTTGACTGTCTCCCACTGCGAAAGGAACTGGGTACGGTCGTGATCTAATAGGCGTACTGTCCCTCAGCTTAATCTCACACTTCTCTAGTGTCGTTTGAAATGGCACGTCAGTGAACACATTACAGTAGCTGCCCGTCAACAGTCTAAGCTGATCTTGAAATGAGGAACTCGTGGCACTGATCACCACATCTCTGAACGTCTCAGACGGTTCCAGTGGTACCACTGGGATATCCTTAGTTACAATCGGTGTGACTTCTCGTTCTTTCTCCTCCTCTTCATCTTGTTCCTCTGTCTCCTGGATGATGATCGCTTTGGCGTCACCTGACACTTGTCCTCGTCCACCTCAGAACAAAAAGTTTCAATAGGTTGGCGTGAAAGATTTTCGTGCCACGCTCAATCTGAATTTTGTAGTCCACCTCCCCCAATCTCTCGACAACACGGTAAGGACCCTTCCATGCGAGCTCGAGCTTGTTATGCTTCTCCGACGCAGTACTAACACTTGCTCTCCAGGGCGGAACTCCCTCAGTTTGGCCTTCCTGTCAAACTGCCGCTTCTGTGTCTCTCCTGCTTCCTTCAGAGCTTCCCTCGCCATGTCACACGTACTGGTTATCCTGTTTCGCAGATCTACTACGTGTTCTGCTGTGGTCCTGATGTCAGGGTTGCCAGGATGCATCCACACATCCTTCAGCGGTTGCATGGGTCCCCGCACTTGCCGACCATGCAGCAACTCAAAAGGGGAATACCCTGTGCTGGATTGTGGCACCTCCCAGTATGTGAACAAAGCGGCTGGAATCCATTGGCCCCAATCTCGTGGCTGATCCATAGCCAAACGTTTTAGTATCTTCTTGAGGGTTCCATTGAAATGCTCCACCAGTCCATTACACTGGGCGTGGTATGGTGTCGTCCTCAACCCCTTGATTGCAAGAAGACGGTGAATTTCTCCCATCATCTCACTGGTAAACTGGGTACCTTTATCCAACAGCACCTCACGCGGGATTCCCCCTCCTTGTCTACATCGTGAATAAGTCCTCCGCCACAGTCGCAGTGTCGATGTGCAACGGCACAGCCTCCAGGTACCTTGTGGCCTAGTCCACCATCACGAGGATGTAACGGTTCCCGCTCTCGGACATAGGCACAATAGGCCCAATCAGGTCCACTCCTACTTTCTCGAATGGCTCTCCAGTAACAGAGGCTTTGACCAATGGTATGGGCGGTATCCTGCCTTGATCCACAGTCTTCTGACACTTTATGCATGAGCGGCAATACCGAGCCAGCTGCTGGCACACTCCTGGCCAGTA
This sequence comes from Monoplex corrugatus, assembly GCA_030674185.1. Classification (NCBI taxonomy): domain Eukaryota; kingdom Metazoa; phylum Mollusca; class Gastropoda; order Littorinimorpha; family Ranellidae; genus Monoplex; species Monoplex corrugatus. Next base: position 44,340,017 of record CM060312.1, on the reverse strand, counting down.
GAAATGTTGCAGAACCCTCTTTTTCGTCCTCTTAGTCCCCAAATGCCCAGCCATTGGCACATTATGAGCCAACCTCATCATTTCAGGTCTGAGCCCTTTGGGCACCACCACCTGAGTGTAGGTCTCATGGGGCGTACTGTACTTTTGTACCAATAAGTTGTCTTGAAAAGTATATGTCACGTATCCACGTCCTGTCTTTAGCTGTAGTCCTTGCTCTGCAGCTTTTCTTGGTCCGTCAAGTGACACATCCTCCTTCTGTAGCTCCACCATACGATCTGGCTCTATACCAGCAACCTTGCCTCGCACTGGCAATACACGTGGCGGCAAATCCTGACGCTTGACCTGCACCCGAGTCTGAACTGCCCACATACGAGCAGGGTTGGAGTAGACAGATACCTTCTGCGGCACGTCTCCCCAAGTACTAGCTGCCCAATTTCCGATGAGCACTGGATCCCCTGGCTTCTTGAACACTAGTACAGCCAACCTCTCATGAACAAATGGTGATTCGAAGTCCACCTGAGTGACTGGAACCCGGTATTTCACCTTCGATTCTCTAGTACTACCTCCACTTGCTGCCCTGTATAGTTCCCAGGTTGGACTAGAGACTCCGCCACGACAGTATAGGTCACGCCTGTATCACGGAGCCCTGGCACTTCCTTGCCATTTACTATGACCGTGCAACGTGGCGTATACGATTTAGCCGCACTTGACACACACAATGACGGAGTTGACATTGTTAGATCCTCGCACTCCTCATGCGTCCTTGCTCGTCGCACGCCTGCTGGCGGGTTATTATCGCCCTCCCGAGAATGGCTTTGGACATTGACTCACAACATGTCCCTTTTGCTTACAAAACCTACAGATCTTTTCAGACAGCGGTTGCCTATTCCAGCGTCTCTGTCCTTCCCTAGGCGTAGTCAACGAATCGGTTGATGACAAACGAGTATCATCTCCCTTGCTGTCATTTGGGACTTCCACTGCCTTTGGTTTTTTATCCCCCTTCTTGTCTGCGTTGCCCTCCAGGAACATCTTCCGCTGCTGCTGGGTCTGCTTCTGCACCCTCTCGGCATCAGCTAACCTAGTAGCCATCTCAGCCACTTTTTCAGCCGTAGCTGGACGTGCCTCCTTAACCATAAGATATATGTCCGATGTTAGCGTCATGTATAACTGCTCCTGCAGCATAAGGTCGATGTCTTCCTCAGCCTTTTCTTCGTTCTTGCCGGCAGACTTACACCACTGCGTGAAGCAAGACTTCAATCGGTCAAGTAGCTGAGCAAAAGTCTCGGCAGCCTCCTTCCTCATCTCCCGGAACTTCATGTGATAGGCATCTGCATCTAACTGGAAGAACGCTAGTAGCGTTTCCTTGACCTTCTCATATTCCTTAATGTCCGCTGAGTTCATCCTCAAGACTGCTTCCCTAGCCTTATCTCTAACTAGAGATACAATCCTACTGGCCCATGACGATTTTTCCCATCCACATAGCTCAGCAACCTGTTCAAAATGACGTAGGTACTGGTCTACATCATCATCATCCTTCAACGGATCCATCTTCACGTGCTTGTGATCAGCTCAGTTTCTCCATTTCTGTCTTTTGTTTCCTTTGTCGATCCCTCTCAGCGGCATCTTCTCTGGCTTCCATCTCCGCCTCTCTCTCTTTCCAATGTCTCTCAGCAGCCTCTTCTCTAGCTTTTTGCTCCATCCATCATCAGCTGTAGCTCGGCATTGGCCACTGCCTGCTGTCGTTTTTCTTCTGCCTCCTCCATGGCCTTCTGTTCTTTTAATAGTTGTAACTCGGCATCTTTCCGTTCAAACAACACCTTTAATTCAGCCTCTTTTATCGCCTCCCATTGTCGCTCTTCCTTGGCCGCCTTCACACTCTCCACTACGAACTTAACCAACGTCTCACCTTGCATGCCTATAGTCTCACCCATCTCTTGAAACTTCTCCACCAACTCCATATCTGTTTCCTTAGATGCCATGGTACTATCGGGATTCCTCCGGCTATCAGTTGACCTAAGACTAGCTAATCTCTCTTCCGCAGAACTTCCGGACATACGCAATAAACAGATGGTTAATCACTCACTCCGCTGGACAATAACGCGACTTACCGCGAACACTGATAATGGTTTGGAAAACGCAAATAGGCTTGGCGTTCCAGAATCCAATCCCTCTTGTAAGCTAAGGACTAAGCTTAACACAACCAGACTGGTAATATCAGTTAATTTTGTGACCTATACCCAACCGTCACTCATATGAAACAACAATCACATAATCATGACACATTGATCATCATCAGACCAAAGTAAATATCAACACTGAGAAAACAGAGAGTGGGACTGTTTTTTTTGTGTTATTTTAACTCCAACACTTAACAAAACAGCACAGACGAGTCACAACTCATTCATCCCCATTCATTTGAGAACAATGGCAATTCAGAAGTGTTACACTCCTGAGTGCTCGTTGCCTAACCTAATCTCGAGTTGGGCTCCTGCCTAAGCTAATTCTAATCCCAAACTCAAGTCGTATCTCCGCCCAGTCAAAGGCACGCTACCGCCAACCGCCCACGGACCACACCAGTGTCCCTAATGATTATGAATGTGGTGCTGTGTCTGCGTGCATGTCAGAAAAAAGAGCTATCAACCTCCCACACTCATCATCATCATCATCAGGTGCCCTGCCGCATGGCGTTGGCGACCATGGACTTCCATCTCTATCTCTTGTTGCCCCCAGCATCTCCCCCACCCTCTTCATCCCCAGCCATTCTGCAAGTCCGTCCAGCATTCTCTCCCTGGGTCTACCAGGTGCTCTCTTTCCCTCCAGCTTTCCTGTTGTGACCAGGTGCTCCAAATCCCCCTTCCTCATAAAATGGCCTATAAATGTTGCTTGTCTTTTCCTAATCTTCCTTATGAGTGATCTATTTGTGTCTGCCTCCATTAAGACTGTCTCGTTTGTTTTCTTTGCTGTCCATAGAACTCTCAACATTCATCTGAGAAACCACATCTCAGCTGCCTCGATCCTGCTCTGGCTTTGCTTGCTGACTGTTCACGCCTCGCAACCATACAACAGTATTGGTTCTATATAACATTCAAGGACTCTTTTTCTGATGTTAATTGATAGGCATTTGTTGGTAAGAATGCTTGTCATCTTCTTGAATGCTGTTTTGGCTTGGCCGATTCTGCGCTATTTCCGATGTGTTTCTGCCGTCTGATGAAATGACCGTTCCCAGGCATTTGAACTTATTAACCTGTGTCAAGGTTGTGCCATTTGTTTTTATTTTGCATGAGGGGATTTCATGTTTTTTACTGATCACCATGACTTCAGTCTTCCTGCTATTTAGTTCCAACCTCTTACCTTTGCTTTCTGTTTCTAGTATAATCACAAGGTTTTGTAGGTCCCTTTCATTTTCTGCAATTAGCACGGTGTCATCTGCGTACCGAATGTTGTTTATCATTTTCCCTCCAACCTTTAATCCAGGGTCTTCTTCTAGGTTTCTCATGATGTTTTCGCTATATAGTGAAAACAGATCTGGTGACAAAACACAACCCTGTCTGACTCCTCTTTTGATGTTTTGAAAAGAGCTAATATTGTTTTCTATTCTCATTGCAGCTGTTTGTTCCCAGTACATATTCCTGATTATTCGTAGATCTTTTCCATCAACATTGAGTCTCTCCAGTTGGTTGATCAATTCTCATGTCGTACCCGATCGAAAGCCTTGGTACCTCCCACACTACTAACCTGAAACTACAAACTATCCTAACACCAATTTCTATACAAATCAAACTGTACCCCACATCCCCACCATATGTCAGGCTCGCTAATGCCTGATATTGCTAAGAGGGATAGACAGAATTTACAGACCTAATTACCTATATCCCCAACACACAGTAATGGTCAACAATACAGGAGTTCACAAATTACACATTAACATATATCTTAATCTCAATTGTTCACTGCACCACACACACACACACACACACACACACACACACACACACACACACACACACACACACACACACACACACAAACTAACTGCTTCACCCACAAATTTCAAACATCTACTTCCAAATACCCCACAGCACCAAAACTCTAACAGCCAGCACACAAAGTTACTTGTATGCACGGTCGACCTGACGCTAGCCTTCACTATCGGTAGTCTTAACCCGAATGCTGTCTAACCCAGCTTGGCAGTCCCAGGCTGGTTAAACCCTACGAATGGTTCTCAAAACAAGCCCAACATCACGAATTCCATCAAATATCCACACAACTTACTAACGTTGTATAATCCACAGCACTTCACAGTTAAAAGCTCAATCAAATTATGATAAGCTTAATACCACAAAAGAAAACATAAACCCTTGAAATTTTTTTGGAACTGTTAACCGAAATGAACTTGAAGTCTGGTATAAGTAATCATCACGTTGCACCAGGCAAGGTAAATGATTTAACTTAGCCCTGACCAAATTTTATTAACATATAAAGATGACAATTTCACTACCCATCCCAACGCATACACATAGTAGAATCGCACAACCACCCTACACTCCTTGGCAAATTCTTCTGACAGAAACACTGACGACCAGGAACTGGAGCAGGTGGCAAATGAGCAAAGTTGCCAGCACTTTCACGGAGTTCTGGTGAAGGGTGGTCGATTTTGGATTTTGCGCTGCGCTGGTTGGCAGGCACAGGTCTGCAAATAATTCTACCAGAACAACAGGATGCAAATATTGAATTTTTGGAACTGTTTTCCCAAGGACTGGTCCCAGAGGCTGGTAAAAAAGGGGCTGGTCAAAAGGGGGCTTGTCTACAAAGGGCGAATCACCACTTCAGCAGAGTCCCAGAACCACACTGGTCTCCACCAGAATTCTTCTGCTCCTCAAAATGACACAGAGATAGGAGCAACACCGAACAGCACAAACTGGTACAAACGCAACATCACCCTTGCCAAGTTCACTCAACTGGACTACGGGGAGAACATAGAAAAATATAGAATAATCTCGAGTGAACTAGAACATCTTAAATTCACATATAACCTGTTACAAGTAACACGGTTATCTCGCAGAAGAGAGAGCAGCACCCTCTCAGTCACTTCAATGCTGCTCTGTCAGTTACCTTAAACAACAATATGCACGTATCTATTCTCCGTGACGTCACGGGAACATTGACGTCATCTGGATAACGTATGACGCCGCGTGCTTACAGTCCGCATTTTGTGCATACATTATCATCAACACAGATATTCGACAACTGCCTAGAAATTTCGAAGTCAGTATAACGAGAACTCAAAATCAGACCTGGACTCAGGTTGACCCCACAATCCACCGAATCCGCATGTAAAGCGTGATTCACAAGTAAAAAAAACAAAAACAAAAACAAACAAACAGAGTTTGAAAACACAGACCTACAGATATTCAACCTCGCCCAAATGTGAGTAAAGCAGAAATGGAAACAAGCCTTACTGAGAAATATTTCCCAAACAAAATTTTAGTCTTCCTTGACCACCAAGAGAGCATCCCTGAAACTCCACCTGTAACCAAGGCAACCATGTGGGCCACGAAACCAACCTTGGTTCGAAATACGATAACTTAATCGAGGCCTAGCAAGAACTGGACCAGCAACCAGATGACTGCAACCTGACAATGTACATGTGTATATATATAATATATATGACTAAGTGCCAAAAGGTAGGGTGCTGAGAGGGCGTTCATGAGAACTGCAATAAAAACATTATTTTCACATCTGAAACCCCTGTTCTCCTTTTGGTTTGTGTGAAAGAATGAATGTACTGATAGTGGAGATAACTTCAAGCCTAATTTTTTTTTGTATTTTGCTCTACACGTGCAATATTGTACAGAATTGTCTTAAAAATCTTGGCCTCGAAAACGGACATTTCGTAGTCAGCACTAAATGAAGATGCCGTGCTCAGCCTAGGTGTGATTAAAGCACTTGAAACTAAGCATGTGAGCAAAATATACCTCGATTAACATACACAAACTTGCTGAATGGATCGGAATTTCTTGATGCGTCTATTCTGGCCGTTCAAATTTTCGGTGTCACGCATGATAACGTGTTGTAAGACCGCCGTGGAGACTTCGAGTGTGTTGTTCTTACAAATGTTTTGGGTTAGAGATTCCAAAATGGTGTAATTTTGTACTCTGGAAACGATTGTTAATCATTATTTGAGTGAAAAGTATTGAGCGTATTCTTATCTGTCTTTTAATTGCGATTGTTACCGTCGCGAAAATGTGTTGTAATTTTTGACGTCAGACACGTCAACGATATCGCAAAAATCGATGTTATTCACTTCCAGTACACACGTGGGTTACACGTTGGTTTGTGGTCACGTGCATTTCGCAGGAGTTTTGCTGCTGATGAGGAACTGTCTGCATCTGAAGGTATGTTGTAATACTCTTCCTTGTGTTGACGTGTGACACATTTTTGACGACCGACACCAAACCGTGCAGTATTTTTTACAAATATCGACAAAGCAGGTTTTGTCGTTCATTTGATTTTGGTCAGCTTCATACAGTAAGCCGATGGAAATCGTATTCTGACGACAGAACAAAGCATCTTAGCTTACATCATAATAGAGAAATGTTTTTTTTTGCTTTCTTACAACAAAGGCATTTGTGGTGATTTTGACGTTTGATAATACATTTTTGTTGTAATTTGTAATTTGTTGTGTCTGCAGGAAGGATTATTTCTTGATGGCCAGAACTGGTGTGCACCATCAGACAACCTCAATGCAGAGCATGTGATCCATGTTGCAGTGCTGACATTTTCTGCACCCCGTGCTACACCAGAGGATGCTTTCAGGAATGAATGCATGACAGTGGTTGGGAATGGTGTCTACACAGGTTTGTGGCAGTTTTTTGCTGCCTCTGTTGCCCTGAACAGGCCTGTGCAGTCAGTATTTCCATCACTTGGATGGCCAGTATACCAGAAGCACTGCAACAGGATCATCCGTGCACCTGGCTGCACTAAACAACAAGAAACTGACAGTGATGTGGTCTTCGTCCAGGGACGACATGGTTGCGGAACACTGGACCCCCAACCATTTTGTTCCCATGGTCATCCTCAGGAAGCCATGTCAGTTTCCTGTTATAGGAAACACCTATATGATTAGGTGGCCAGGTGTTGAATATCCCTGTCAGGTGCTGGAGACGGATGGACTGCTAGGAGTAGTCTGTGTGCACTTCAGGGACATCTCGATACGTCCCAGGTTCGACGCGTCCCAGATTCGATACATCCCAGGTTAGATACGTCCCAGGTTCGATACGTCACAGGTTCGACGCGTCCCAGGTTCGATACGTCCCGTGTGTGTGTGTGTGTGTGTGTGTGTGTGTGTGTGTGTGTGTGTGTGTGGTGTGTGGGATGTTATGTATATATTATAATATACTATTATATACATATCTTATAATATACATATCTATATACATATCTATAGATAGATAGACAGGCAGATAGATAGATAGACAATAACAGGTGAAATAGGAATAAGGGTTTACCAAACGCGGCACTCTGGAGGTTTTGCATTATTTTAAGTAGATAGAGACAAGATAGATAGATAGATAGATAGATAGATAGATAGATAGATAGATAGATAGATAAATAGATAGATAGATAGAATGATAAATGGATGGATGGATAATAATATGATAGATAATAGATAGATATAATAGATATGATAGACGATCTAGTCTTTGGCGATCGTGGCCCTCCTTGCAAATCTATCTTTTGCCGTTGTGTGTATCTCTTACCATTTCTTTCTCTATCCACTCTGCAACACACACACTCACACACACACACACACACACACACATACACACACACACACACACACACACACACACACACACACACACACACACACACACACACACACACACACACACACACACACACACACACTTCTTTTCTTAAACTGAAGGAAAGTAGAAGTCAAAAAGACGTAAAACACATGTCAGCATTCTTATCAGCTTACTTCTCTGGCCCCCAACGTCAAGCAAAGAACCCAACAAAACATTAAGCAATCAACCTGTGCATCAGAAGATTTATTGTTTACCCGGCAAAATAATCACTGGGTGTTTTCTTCAGCGAACACAATAACCAGAAAAATGACCACCTCTCTTAATTAGCCCTGATGCTCGGTGAATAACAGTTATTGCACTGGTAACATCATTATAGACATAAGCTGTGAGGGGAAAAAATCCAAGTGCGACAATTAATCAACAAGACCCAATGCAATAAACAATGCAAAAAATTTGACGGACAAAGAAATGTAGAAACAAACCAAAACGAGCGATAGTTATATTTTTTTGTCATGCGAAATTTCCACTTTTGTTAATTTCGATGATGTGACTGAGAATCACGATGTTTCGTGCCACTGCGATAACATGCACAATGCAGCCAACAAGACAAACACAAAAACATTCTTTCATGAGCGAGCTTTTTTTTTCTTTTTTCTTTTTTCATGATTCACGGCAGCGACAATATTTTTCCCAAGTCAACTGTGGCAACAAGAAGAAGAATAACAACATTAATTCCAACAATAAAGTAACATTATCTGAGCAATGTATTACGGGGACAAATAACAAGGGATTTTCTTACAACAAAGACTCAAAAGTAAACAAGTACACATACAAACAAACAAAAAAATTAAAACGGTCCAATTGGAGGGTTGTTTTGCTAATTTGAATACTCGGGTGAAAAGCACAAGTAGAATAAAATGTAATATATAAGAACATCGTGTTGGCTTAAGTGATTGGCGTGGGCAACGTTACAATAAAGAACATATTGTGCAGCAAAGAAGCAACCAAAGTAAACAAACAAACAAACAAATAGATCCTAAATTGCGAGATTTTTTCCCCTGCTATTGTTGATTTAAAAAGTGTTTTTGTTATTGTTGATTTGAATGATGAGGACTGAAGGGATGTGGCAAGGAGCAATCAGGGCGGGACAAACAACAGTGAGGCAACGTTGAAATTATACAAGCTAGGGGGAAAGTGGCGAGAAATTACACATGGGGCTTGTTAATTCCCAACTTCAGTTCACGGCCTAACCTGCTCCCTGATGAAGCTAGGCCCGCAACATGGTGCTCGACAAATCATGCCCGCCCCTTCAATTTCTCTGCGGGGTCCACCTAGTGCACATGCGCATCTCGCCAGTCTTCCGCTAGGGGCAATAACGCTTTGCGCAGATGTTAGAGTTACGTGTCGTATGGTGCCAAATCGAGCGATGATTAGAAAACACGGGAATTTGATCTATTAATGAGAGAAAGCAGTCGAGGGAGGGGGAGGGGGAGGGAAAAGGAAGGAGGGGGGCAGGGGTGGCGGTAGCGGAGAGAGAAAAAAATCTTGAGAGTTTAACAGATCAGTTTTGACAAGCTTGAAGCTGCCTTTTGAACGCTTCTACAGGAATGTTGAGGCTGCATGTGGTTTTTAGTGCTGGTGATAGTGGTGGTTGTGATGTCGTCGTCGTTGCTGGTGGGTTGGCAGTAGCAGTAATTGTGTTTTGTTGCTGTTGTTTGTTGCTGCTGTTGATAATGTTATTTTGTTATTGGAATTAGTGGTGTTATTCTTCTTGTTGCCACCGTTGACTTGGGAAAAATATTTCCACTGCCGCTGCCGTGAATCACGCAATACATTTCTTTTGAAAATTGTATTTCTCAGTATGAAAAGTTAAGATGTTGATGGTACTTTTGTTGTTGTTGTTAATTTTGTGGTTTTTGTTCGTTTGTCTGCCAGTCTGCTTTAAAAGATCCACGGCCTCAACAAATTGTCTTTGTGTTTGAAATGTAGTGCAAACAATGAAATTTACACTGTTTCTTGTCTATAGAGGAAGACTAAGGTCTACATCATCACTAGGCATGACATGCTTTTCAAACAGGGTCTTCATCAACACTAGGCATGACATGCTTTTCAAACAGGGTCTACATCAACACTGGCGTTGACATGCTTTTTAAAAACCAGGGCTCACAACACATTGACTTTGCTGTTTGAAATAGTGGCAAACAAACAAATTACATGTTTCTTGCTTTTAGAGAAACAGGGTCTACATCAACACTAGGTATGACATGCTTTTCAAACAGGGTCTACATCAACACTAGGCATGACATGCTTTTCAAACAGGGTCTTCATCAACACTAGGCATGACATGCTTTTCAAACAGGGTCTACATCAACACTAGGCATGACATGCTTTTCAAACAGGGTCTACATCAACACTAGGCATGACATGCTTTTCAAACAGGGTCTCATCAACACTAGGCATGACATGCTTTTCAAACAGGGTCTACATCAACACTAGGTATGACATGCTTTTCAAACAGGGTCTACATCAACACTAGGCATGACATGCTTTTCAAACAGGGTCTCATCAACACTAGGTATGACATGCTTTTCAAACAGGGTCTACATCAACACTAGGCATGACATGCTTTTCAAACAGGGTCTCATCAACACTAGGATGACATGCTTTTCAAACAGGGTCTTCATCAACACTAGGCATGACATGCTTTTCAAACAGGGTCTTCATCAACACTAGGTATGACATGCTTTTCAAACAGGGTCTACATCAACACTAGGCATGACATGCTTTTCAAACAGGGTCTCATCAACACTAGGTATGACATGCTTTTCAAACAGGGTCTACATCAACACTAGGCATGACATGCTTTTCAAACAGGGTCTACATCACACTAGGCATGACATGCTTTTCAAACAGGGTCTACATCAACACTAGGATGACATGCTTTTCAAACAGGGTCTACATCAACACTAGGCATGACATGCTTTTCAAACAGGGTCTACATCAACACTAGGTATGACATGCTTTTCAAACAGGGTCTACATCAACACTAGGCATGACATGTTTTTCAAACAGGGTCTACATCAACACTAGGCATGACATGTTTTCAAACAGGGTCTTCATCAACACTAGGCATGACATGCTTTTCAAACAGGGTCTACATCAACACTAGGTATGACATGTTTTTCAAACAGGGTCTACATCAACACTAGGCATGACATGCTTTTCAAACAGGGTCTACATCAACACTAGGCATGACATGCTTTTGTATCCATCAGTTCCCGTAAAGCTCATGTCTGTACATTTCAAAAGACTGCACTGTGGGAACGATGGGTCGTCATGGCCATTATCTTCACTACCATATGTTGTGGTTGTGGACATGTTGCAGTGAGAGGAAGATTCAGATAGACACAGTCGGTTTGCATTGCAAAAGAAACAGAAGAAAAAAAAACACAAATCACACTGACGGGCGCGATAGTCAAGTAGGTAAAATGCCGCCTGGTGGGCAAAGGATGGAGATGTTTCCGACCTCCCACATCAACACGTGTAAAGATCTAATAGTGCCTAAAGTTCCATTGGCTTGTACTCACGCAGGACATCAAATAGGCACATTGAAAATGCTGTAAGCCATGTCAGTGTCCGGTGGCTTATAAGCTGCACAGCACTCAGTAAACACGCTCACTGAGGGTGAAGTACCCAGACTATACCGCCTGCAAATGTGGGCAGAACAAGATGCATACACGCATCCAAGATAAATCGGAACACTGAAAAATATATAATGATAATCATACTGTCAACCACAAACAACACTCAGTCCAACGATTATAAATGCGCTTCTGTTTGGAAAGAGAGAAAGAAAAATCTATTTCACAGAAGACAATAAAAAAGAAAGAAATAGAGCAAGAGGAAAAAGAGGAGGAGAAGGAGGGGAAAAAAGCAGATGGAGAAGGAAGAAAAAGAATGTGATGGTGATGACTACGATGCTGGCAGGGATGATTATTTGTTTTTGCTTTTGTTTTTGCATTTGTATTTGAGTATCATCATGTGCCCTGCCACACGGTGTTGGCGATCATGGCCCTCCATATGAAGCTATCCTTGTCTGTTCATGAGAAGAACAAACCCTACAACAATACAAGAAACCGAAACCTGAAGTATACAAAAGATACATTGATGATGGTATTGGTGTGACATCCCTCAGTCATGACCAACTCTTAGAATTCATTCATTACGTTCAGACTTTTCTCCCATCCATCAAGTTCACATATGAAATTTCAAACACACCCGTGTGTTTTCTGGACATCGAAGTTTCTCTTCAATCTGAAAAACTGGTTACTACAGTCCACTACAAACCTACAGACCCACATTCTTATCTGGACTATCAATCATCTCACACTTCCAACACCTAAAACAGCATTCCCTACTCTCAGCTCTTGCGACTACGACGCCTCTGCTCAGATGAGGATGATTTCCATGACAAAGCAGATGAAATGACCAGATTTTTCCTACGTAGACATTACCCACTCATTGTCATCAATGAAGCCCGGAAAAAAGCCAACTCTGTCTTTCGGTCAAATGCCCTCCATTCTGAGCCTAAAGCTGCCACTGAGGATCGTCCAGTTCTCAGTTTAGTCTATCACCCGTCTATGCACTGTGTGAAAAGGATCATCTTGTCCAACTGAGACATTCTTCAATCCAGTCCCACTGTAGCTAAATTTTTGACCAGCTCCCTTTAATTGTCTACAAAAGAGACACGAACCTCCGTGACTTGCTGGTACGTTCAAGTCTCAGAAAACCACCCAGCCAACCTCCAAGAACCTCTCCATGTAGCAAACCTAAATGCAGGATATGTCCTTTCGTTTGCACAGCCACCACAGTCAAAGGTCCCAAATCTCATATGAAAATGACAAAACATTTCAACTGTCAAACCTATAACATTGTCTACGTGATCAGCTGCTCTAAATGTTTTCGACTGTATATTGGTGAAACTGGACGTACCCTTGATACACGTTTCAAAGAACACTTGGCTGATATCCGACATTAAAGAGATAAAACTATCTCAAACCATTTCAACCAATCAGACCACTCAATCAACGAATCCGGGTGAAAGGTCTGTGGCTTCTATATAATAACAGAACCATAGACAGGAAAGACAAAGAATCCCATCTCATAGATAAACTTGGAACACGCAAGCCACATGGTCTCAATGATAAACCATAAAGAATTACTCAACAAAATTCAATTAATGCCACTTCATGTACTTTTATCCGGACATGGCTGTTTGTTCATGTACTTTAACCTGTGCGTGGTGTGTGTGTGTGTGTGTGTGTGTGTGTGTGTGTGTGTGTGTGTGTGTGTGTGTGTGTGTGGTGTGTGTGTGTGTGCGTGGTTGTGTGTGTGTGGTTCGTGTGTGTGTGTGTAAGTGTGTGTGTGTGTGTGTGTGTGTGTGTGTGTGTGTGTGTGTGTGTGTGTGTGTGTGTGTGTATCCACTTGAATGTATAAGTATTAACTTCCTTGTACTTCACGCAAAGGCTTTGTTTATACTGCTTCGATAAATGTATGCATAGAATCTTCTCTTAATGTGCCCTTGAGTCCAAGCATATTTTATTTATGATACTTTCTTTTCCCCTTTCCATATCTTATCCTGCTTAAATTCCTGAAATGGACCATATCATCACCAATTTCCCATCTCAGTGAGGTCTTGGCTATGTGGCTGCACATATGACCCCCCCCCCCCCCCCCCCCACTTTCTTTTTATCTGTTCTATTTCTCGTTTCACAAGACAGGCCCAGCTGCGTCTGACTAAGAGTTTTTACTCCGGGTACTCCGGTTTCCCTTCAGCCCTTTGGCTGTTGGTTTAGGATGTTTTTCTTCCTATTCCAAGGTCAGACTGGATTTGTTGCACTAGGCACGATCCACTTACATCAGCCTTACCTCATAGTTATAGCCCTGGACCCTCTTCATGACAAAACAATACTAATATGGCATTACCTCTTTTCAAATTGCATCTCACTTCCCCTTTGACATCATATTTGCCTCCCCTCTCCCCACTTCTTACCATTACTCACAAACACATTGCGATTTCATTTAGTCCTGATCTCCCACTGGACGAAGCAGAGGGAAGCTTCAGTCTTTTTCTCATAATTTTGTATTTGGTGTTTGTTTGTGATCTTACATTCACGCTTGACAAAGGCCAGTTGGCCGAAAATTTGTGCCTGTCTCGTCTTGTTGTATTGAATACGCGTTCTGATTCTATTTTCGTGTTTTTCTGGTTCCTGGTTGTTTGAACGCGGGCAGTCGCACTTGTTTTGAATCTAACCTTTGTCGCTGCAAGTACTTCTACCAACCCGTCTGTCTTCATCCATTGCCCGAGTCCGTCCAATATTTTTCCCTGGGTTTACTTGGTGCTCTTTTTTCTTCCAACATTCCTGTTGTGACTAGGTGCTCTAATTTCTGAGCTTTTACGTGTATGGCCGGGAATGATGTGTATGTGTACGTGAGGGGGGGGGGGGGGGGGAGGGGATATTCGAAACCAGACCTTCTAACTGGAAGACCAAAATCCTAACCACTCGAATACCATGCTCACCAGCAAGGTGATGATGATGATGATGATGGTGCTAATTCAGAGCTAACCAGAAGAAAACGAAATAGGATGACAGAGCGTATATGTATGTCTGTGTGTGAAAGTGACAGTAGGGGGGAGAGCAGAGAGAGGAAAAATAGGAAGATAGGATTCTAAGAACATGTCGGGGGTAGGTGGAAGATTACTCACCGGAAGGGAAAAATTATGTGTGCTCAAACGCGTCTTTGATTTCAAAGCCGGATCAAACTAGAGGTTTACTGGTGATCATACAAACTCCTGAATGGTTCACTGGGAAGTAAAACCAGTTTAACTGGTACTGAAACCGTTTTGCTCTGTATTTCGTTTGAACAAATCCCTACTTTGTTTATTTTTGGCTCAAATACCTCTTGGACGGAACGATTTATTAAACTTGGACAATTCAAAACCTAACAACATTTTTAGCTAATAGGCAGACTGAGATGGCGTACCAGCTAGAACAATTGGTCCCGAAAGTCGACGTTAAGTGCGATCGAGCATGATTGTCAGGTGGATGGAGGACCAGATATGTGACCTGGTTTAGTGGTCACATCGCTCTGATCCATCCAGTTGTAAACTGGGAATACCTGTCTCTCTTCAGGAACAGGGAAGATAAATCAGCGTGGGAGAGGAAAAAGGCACTGGGCACTGTCCTCACATAATCAATCAGGTAGTGAGAACATTTTTTACCTCACCAGACTGAAACAAGTTCTTACGAGAACACTTTTACCTGACTGGACTAAGACTGATTCTAATGAAAACACGTTTACCTTACGAGACTGAGACAAGTTCTAATGAGAACACTTTACCTTACTAAACTGAGACAAGTTCAAGTGTGTTTGGATTAAACATCAGTGCGATCAGTTTACAGGCCGCTCATGGGCTAGCACTAATACCCCCAAATCTCTCGCCATATTTGCTGGTTTCATTTATTATACAAATATGAGCCATGTAGCGCCAGATCCACAAATCTGGTAGTCTTTCACAGGCACTGGCTTCTGCCTAGCTTCCATCTAACGTTAAAGTGCCATTACCATGTCAAAAATGTCCATTACAGGTACTCAAAGAAATCCAGATTGAGTTTGTCTGCTGATAACGGAATACATTATCCAAATATCGAATGCATTATGTATTCAGGAGTCAGTTAATGACTAGCGTTCTAAGCTCTCAGACCCTAAAAATCCTTCTTCAAAGGGCTCCCCATTTGCATAAACAAACTTTTGCTCAGACTCGTATGACAAACGCATGGGCAGTATTCATGTTTGAAAAGCTTGGGATCTTGCTTTGTCTCTGTGCTGCTGTAATACCCGACTGTGTGGAACAAGCTTTGTGCTTACTGCATTCTCACTATGAAATCACGTCTCTCTTGGTAGGAAATATGATTATTGTGCTAATGTTTTCAATTCCTGCTTTCTGTTTGTAGTTAAGTAACACCTGTCCACCATAGACAGTGCACACTTTGTGGTTCTGACTGCCATAGTCTATAACTTGCTACTCCTTTACTTGTGAACGTTCTTGTGCTAAGTGCAGATGGGAGGCAAATGAAGCATGCATTATGAGCGTATAAGTCTTCACAACCCAGAGCCACTTTTTTTCTCTGCATGAGATAAGTTTTGTTTATCTGTTAAAAGTATATTTTCTTAAAGAATGTTGACAGAGAGAATTTCTTTGCTGTCGTTGCTTGTCTTATATGCACTCAGATACCTTCCAATGAGGTGTTTGATGTGACGTGTTACGTGCATACTGCGCAATCTCACCCAAAGATGCCAAGCCAAATCGCAATTCAATGTGAGGGAGAAGGAACGGAAGGGGGATAGTGGAGGCAGAGAAAAATCTACACTAGAATTGAACCAGGGACCTATTTTTGTAGTCAGGCGCTCTAGCCACTAGACCATTACTCCTCTAGATCATCAAATGCATAGTTGATTGCCACCCTGTGGCATGCATAGCACAGGTTAATTGGGTTTTTATTTTTGTTTGATTGTTTTTTGCGTAATTGACATGTTTCATTCATGAGTAGAGTGGTTATACTACAAAACGTAGAGTATCAACAACTTTAAAGCTTAGAGGCACTCTCTGAAAGAAAGACAAATATTTAACACAAGGTTAAAGACAGGCATTCCTTTCTTTTGTTTCCAAAGGGTCGTCATATTGGATGATTTAATTACAATAATAATAATAATAATTACAATATTTATATAGCGCAAAATCTTGATAAAATCAAGTCTAAGCGCTGAAGCAGACACACACGCAAGCACGCACGCACGCACGCACGCACACACACGCACGCACACACACACACACACACACACACACACACACACACACACACACACGCATGGCTATAAATGGGGAGAAAGAATAAAAGCAATAAAAGCAAGAATAAAACCAATGGAAAATTATAGAGAGCATAGCATATACAATTATATATTATAACCATGTGATTCCCTCCGAGCGGAGACAGGCTGCAGATGGGGGGGGGGGGGGGGGGGGTTGAGTGAGGTTAGGATTTTATGCGGAGGAGAAAAGGTGAGTTTTGAGAGCGGACTTGAAGGAGACAAAAGTAGGTTGCTGACGGACTGAGAGAGGAAGTTTGTTCCAGGAGAGTGGACCAGAAACAGAGAAGGCTCGTGGACCATAGGTATTGAGCTTAGTGCGTGGAAAGCGAAAAGTCAGAGGATCGGAGGCAGAGCGGAGGGTACGTGAGGGAAGATAGATCTCAAGTAGGCTTGACAGGTAATCGGGGGCTGCGTTATTGAGGCTTTTGTAGCACATGGTGTCTAGTTTGTACTGTATGCGCTTTGATACAGGGAGCCAGTGAAGTTGTGCCAGGAGAGGAGATATGTGGTCAGCTTTTTTCTTTTTGAGTACAAGGCGTACAGCATTGTTTTGAATGCGCTGTAGGATGTGAATGGTGGAGGCAGGAAGACCAGACAGGAGTGAATTGCAATAGTCAATGCAAGACATTATGAAGGAGAGAACGAGTTTTGCAGTTGTTTCGACAGAGAGATACTTCCTGATCAGCCTTATACGATGGAGATGATAGTAGCAGGATCTGGCAGTTTGAGTAACAAAGTTGTTCATGGAGAGGGTAGAGTCAATGCAGACACCAAGGTTTTTAGCTGAATCAGAAATTGGGACTGACGTGTTACATAATGGGAGAGAAAGAGGAGGCACCTTCTCACCCCCAATTTGACAAATTTACCTGCTGGTGTTTAACTCTTTGGCTCTCACCCTTCTCCACCAGCTTCCTGTCCTCACCCTGTCAGCCAAATACCTGCTCTCACCCCGTCCACCAGCTTTCGGAGACAGCTGGTAGGAGCTGATAAATAATATGAAAAAGAGAAAGGAAGCTTATGGATAAGGTGAGGGAATGAAAAGGTTAAAAAGGAAGACGGTGGATATGATGGAGGGAAAAAATTAAAGCAGGAAGCTGGTGAATAAAGCGAAGGAGGAAAGGGTTAAAAGATGACACTGATAGACAAGGGTGAGACTGTGAACGTATTAAAATAAGAGGTTGGTGAACAGGGTGAGGGAGTGAAAGGGTTGAAACTGGACGCTGTGGGACAGGATGGTGTTGTGAAAGGGTTAAGACATGCACATGGCAGGTGGACGCTGGTGGATCGGACGAGGGAGTGGAACAGCAAAGGGTTAAAACATGTAGTTGTGAGTGTATGGGCTTCAGAAACCTGTCCCCACCCCGGCCCCGGTGCACGTGCAGAAGAAGACATGGCACATTGGGGACGGGACAAATACCACAGTCAGATACAGCCTTTCAGTCTAGGCGAGGAAGAAACACGGGAGATAATCCTCTCCTGGCGTTCCTCTGAGCCTGAAACAAAGACTGCCGCTATCTCTTAATGCATGTGATGTCTCCGGAACTCATGGCTCATTCTGTTGTAATCTGGGTTTGTTTTGCTTTGTTTTGTTTTGTTTTGCTTGGTTTTGTTTTGTTTTGTTTCTTTGTTTTAATGTCTTGAACTCTCGACCTTTTTGCTGTCTTTATCTTTGTTTTCCAGAGATTGTTTGTTTTCGTTTTTCTTTTGCTTTTCAACTGCCTGCTGCTTTTTTTTTATAACATGTTGTGGTTAGTCGATTGTGACTGACAGATACGGTCTGAATTCAAACATTCTGTGTGGCTTGTTTATCTGTTCTTTTTCTTTCTTTCTTTCTTTTCTTTTCTCTTTCTTTCTTTCTTTCTTTCTTTCTTTATTCTTTCTTTCTTTCGTCCTGTTTTCTTCTTTTCTTTTCAACACATAATATGTATTAATGATATTCGTTCGTGTGCACAAAATGACTTGATGTTATAAACATCCAGTTGATTACATCTGTGCCATATTCAATAGACATATATTTTTAAGTTCTGTCTATTGAATATCACATGAATGTTTATCAAAAACATTCTTCTGTATCCTACTGTACTATTTTCTTACTTTTTCCCCTTCCTTACTTACTCCCATTATGCCATTGGCATGTAAGGCAGTAATGAAGATTTCCCCCTTTGATCTGTTCTGGGCCATTCTCTGAATGGGACAGCAGGTGTTTTATCCTCTCGAGGTCTTCTCCTATTGTTTGTCGTCATGTGTTCTACGGTCTTCTTCTTTCAAGTCTTCGTTCTAGTGTCCACTGTAGGGACATCCGGGTGACATCAGTTTCATATATTTAATGTACTAAAATCCATCTCCATCATCTTTTCACAGTGAGGGTGTCCATACTCTCTTGATTGCATTGGTTGGAGATGGTGATAAGCCAAAGTTTCGCGTGATTCTTCGGGTTTGTGTGTGTGTGTGTGTGTGTGTGTGTGTGTGTGTGTGTGTGTGTGTGTGTGTGTGTGTGTGTGTGTGGTGTGTGTGTGTGTGTGTGTGTGTGTGTGTGTGTGTAAGGTTGATAGCTTGATGTGAGAGTTAGATAGCTCTCTGTCATCCTCCAATACTCTGAGCCGTAAAGTAGGGTGGAAAGTACACAACTCTCATAGAGACAAAGCTTGGTGTTGACGCACACACACACACACACACACACACACACACACACACACACACACACACACACACACACACACACACACACACACACACACATACACACACATACACACAGACAGAAAGCGCCAAAGAGACAGACAGACTCACAGACAGAAGGAGAGCGAAAGAAAGAATAAACAGATGAATGAATGAATAAACATAATCATGATATTCATATTATTTTCCCAAGGGCAGATAGAAAGAAAAGGGAAAAATGGAGACAGGCAGACAGAACCAGAGAGAGAAATTCAAAGAGACACTATACTTTTACAACTTTAAAATGTTATGAACTAAGGAGAATAGCACAAGGTACCACTGTACGTTTCTTATAGCTAGTTCTAGCTATTCCACACCAATGCAAACACACATCAAAACAAAATGCGAAGGGGAGAAAGAGAAAGAGAGAGAGAGAGAGAGAGAAAGAGAGAGGGAGAGAGAGGGAGAGAGAAGAGAGAGAGAGAGAGAGAGAGAGAGAGTGTGTGTGTGTGTGTGTGTGTGTTGTGTTGTGTGTGTGTGTGTGTGTGGTGTGTGTGTGTGTGTGTGTGTGTGTGTGGCATGTCTGTGCGTGCGTAAGGCACCATGAACGTAACACGATACACTGTTCAACGATGTCACAATGTTTTCCTTTTCTGTATGCATTACACATTAGCATTTGGTATGGTCTCTTATAATGTATACTCCGTGTACAGACAGAAAGACAACACACACACCCATGCACGCATACGACAACACAAATGCAAACATATGCATGCTTACACAGACACACACACACACACACACACACACACACACACACACACACACACACACACACACATACACACACACACACATGCACGCGCCCGCACACACGCCCACACACCACACACACAACACACACACATACACATACACACACACACTCACGCACTCATGCACACACGCAACTTCGCCTAAATTAATCTGAAATGATCGTCTATGTTGAAAATGGAAAAATTATTCTGAACATGAGCGCAAGAAACACTGGTAGAAAGGGCGAATCAATGCCTGTGGGAACACAACACACACACACACACACACACACACACACACACACACACATCACACACACACACACACACACACACACACACACACACACACACAACACACACACACACACAACACACACACACACACACACACACACACACACGTACACACTCACACGTACACACACACACGCTCAGACACACACACACTCTTACATATACTACGATACCACCTTTAACACTACACCTCCACACATACATATATACACACGATAGCACTGAGAGAAGAAGAAGAAGAAGAAACAGAGACAGATAGACAGGCAGGCAGGCAAGCAGGCAGGCAGACAGGCAGGCAGGCAGGCAGGCAGGCAGGCAGGGCAGGCAGACAGACAGACAGACAGACAGACAGAGGGGCAGAACTCAGAACTTTTCATGTAAGACCACCGGCCTATATACAAGGGGTTTCACGTTACTTGCACACATATATCATTTGTGGTACATAAGCATAAGACATAAGAATCGAAACGGAAAAGCAAGCTTTCACCAACATTATCATCTGAGACACTGAAATTTGTGTTTCATCTTGTTCAAGAGAGATTTCATCTCTAACTCATAAAGCATCATAAATGAACATAGCATTGTCTCTAATGGCATCCTTCCTGTCATTTTGTAACAACAAGGCAAAAGTGTGGTCGTTCGTATAGCTATTCTTATAATAATGCTTAAAGATGTATTTTTCTCTCAGCTTGGAGTTGAGAAAATGGACTTCGTTTTCCACTTTTTCACAAAATACACACACTTCTTTAACACTTACCTTTTATAATAGAAATAGAAAGCAAAAATAAAGGGTTGGAGCGAAACAGAAGAACACGGAAATCATGGTAATCAGTTAAAAAAAACCATGAAATCCCCTCATGCAAAATAAAAGCAAACGGCACAACCTTGAGACAGGTTGATAAGTTTAAATATCTGGGAACAGTCATCTCACCAGACGACAAATGCACATCAGAAATAGCCAGCAGAATCGGCCAAGCCAAAACAGCATTCAAGAAGATGAAAAGCATTCTTACCAACAAATGTCTATCAATTAACATCAGGAAGAGAGTTCTTGAATGTTATGTAGAACCGATAATGTTATACGGTTGTGAGGCCTGGACTGTCAACAAGCAAAGCCAGAACAAGATTGAGGTAGCCGTGTATGATTTCCAAGAAAAGTGTTGAGAGTTCCATGGATAGCAAAGAAAACAAACGAGACAGTCTTGATGGAGGCAGACACAAGAAGATCACTGATAAGGAAGATTAGGAAAAGACAGGCGACATTTATAGGCCGCATTATGAGGAAAGGGGAATCAGAGCACCTGGTCATAACAGGAAAGCTGAAGGGAAAGAGAGCACCGGGTAGATCCAGGGGAAAAATATTGGACAAATTTTAAGAGTGGCTGAGGACAGAGAGGGTAGAAGATGTTCTTGCGGCAACAAGGGATAGATGCATATATGGCGGACCATGATCGTCAAGGCCATGTGGCAGGGCACTTGATGATGATGATGATAATGATGTGTGCGCACCCGCAAACGTACATACGTGTATGTGCCTAGCTATAAGCATGTATGCGAGCGCGTGCATCGCGTCATGAAGTGTGCGTTTGTGCAGACAACCACCCACATTTTCCTGCAAATACAACCAGAATCACAGCTGCCAACATGTAAACTGTGAAAATGATGTGCACATTATCTCCAAACAATTTTGCATTATTACAGTCCACATGGAACAAAGCGACGATATGAACAGGAATCACTGTACACATTCCGATCGGCCTAAAAGCACCGACCACAAAATTCCCCTTACACGTGTTCATTTACAACGATGACTTTGCAAAACGTCTTACTTGCACTTCTATAGGCATTGTCAGCAGGCATGTACGATGGAAAAAATGAGAATACATCATGGAACAAGGAAGGAATCTTCGAAAATGGAGATCATGCAATAGTCTTCAGTGGAAATGAAAAAAATGCGGCTCAAACGGAGTAACTATCGTTTTAGACAAACATCACGCAGCATGCTTAAAAAGCCACAATGCCATCAGTGACCGGATAGTCATGGCAAAGCTAAATACCAAACCAGCTCCATTAAATATCATTCAAGTCTATATCCCCACATCCAAAAGCACAGAAGAAAAAATTGAAAAGTTCTACAATGACCTACAAACAACAAAAGACCTGCTATCCAGCAGGGAAATCTGCATAACAATGGGGGATCTAAATGCTAAAGTGAAAGTGAAGACAGGGAACGTGGTATACGACCTCGTGGTCTGGGAAGTAGAAACGAACGGGGCAGTATGCTAACAACTTTCTGTCGAGCCAACAATCTCGCAATCACAAACATCTTCTTCAAATAGAAGGAAATATACATGGACATCAGTAGCTGACGGAAGCAGACATCAAACAGATTACATCATGATGAACCAGAAATGGAGAACGTCACTGATGAATGCAAACTCTAGACCAGGAGCGGATTGGGAGGCAGACCATGCACTTGTAACTGCAACTCTAAGAACGAAAGCATACAAACAACACAAAACAAAGAAGCAAATCAGATACGATCTTGATAAATTAAAAGATCCAGAAACCAAAGCTGAGTACCAAGTTGAAACAAACAACCACTTCTCTGCTCTCTTAGAAGAATGGACAGCAAATGAAACTTTGCCAAACGATGTATAGGAGGACATGAAAAAAGTGAACACCGAAACTGCGGAGTCAAAACTACGAAGGCAGACAAACAAACCACCAAAGCCATACATAAGCGATGAAGTTTTCCAACTAGCCAAAGAGAAAAGCCAAGCATGAAGGAACAACAAGATAGAAGATTACAAAAGGCTGAAAAAAGAAACAAGAACCGAAATCAGAAGAGATAAAAAAAAAGCATGGATATACAAAGGCAGTTGTTCAGAGAAAAACAGAAGAAACGTTTCAGCAAATAAGAAACTGAAATCCACAAATTTTCAAGGAAAAATATCAAAACATAGACAGTCAAGAGAGCGAAACCTTAACAGAGATGGAAGATATTCTATCAAGATGGCATGAGTACAGCAAAGAACGTTTTCACAACAGCATATCAGACCTCCCAAAGGATATTCCCTGCTTTGACTTTAAAGAATTGGAACCAAAACCACTTCTCGGTGAGGTCAGAGCAGTAATAGATAAGCTGAAGTTAGTAAAGTTATCTGGATTGGACAACGAGTCAGGCGAACCGTTAAAGAACACTGGAAGCATGTGTAACTGCCTTACATCATCTATGCCAAGAATATGGGAATCATGTCAATGACCTGATGACTGGAAACTACATGAATTTGTCATGCTATATAAAAATGGGAACGCCAAGGACGGCAGTATCCATAGAACCATCGCCCTGATCAGCCACACCGGTAAAGCACTGTTAGTATTAATCATCATACTGAACAGAATGAAACAAAAAGCAAATGAACTCTCTGTCAGGCTGATTACAGATCCAACAGGGGCACAACAGACATGTTAGTTGTCTTACAGATTTCATAGAAAAAGTAAGGAACAGCAAACAAGAAGCTTTCATTATCTTTATCGATTACAGCAAGGCTTTGACAGTGTCATACACCATCAACTGTCTAATACAATGGCAAAGATGGGCTTCCCCAAACACTTGGTGTCACTTATAGCAGCATCATACGAAGACCAAAAAGCGGCTATCAGATGGAATGGTGGACACTGCGAATATTTTGGCATTATAAAAGGAATCAGGCAGGGCTGCATCCTTTGGCCCCATCTGTTTAACATATATACAGAGCTTGTCGTCAGAGAGGCAGATTTAGAAGAGATGGGAATAATGACGAGGAAGAAGAAACATCGCCAACGTGAGTTATGCAGACGACATTGCATTAACGTCAGATAACATCATAAACATGAAGAGAATTCTCTACCGAGAAGATGCAGCAAGTTGCAGGGCAGAATTGAAACTGAATGCTAAAAAACAAAGTCATGCACATTGTTGAAGTTTGCGGTCTTGGGATCCAGGAGGTCACCCACGGATGTCTCAGTCGTGTGACCTGGAGAAGACTTGTGACGTCGAGCGTAGCTCCTATCGCCGATCCCGGCGAGGGAGATAGGTGAAGTGAATACGTATGCAAGGGTTGCTCCAAGTAAAACAAAACATGTTGGAACATTGCATTCACAGATTAGTTTTTGCAATTTCTCTCTCTCTCTCTCTCTCTTTCTTCTCTCTCTCTCTCTGTCTCTCTCTCTCTCACTTTCTCTCTCTCTCTCTGTCCATCCCTCCCTCCCTCCCTTTCTCCTTTTCTCTCTCTCTCTCCGCCATAAACAGATTTTTTTACATGCTAACAATAATAATAGTAATAATACATAACAATAATGATAGATATTTGCATGGAAATAAGTTACTGGAACTTGAAAAAAAAAAAAACTTCAGTAATCATTACATTTATCAGGAGATGATGCCATCGGAAATACGGGCTACAGTGTCAATAGACAGCTTACATTAATTTCACTCAGACCATATAATACATATAAACAAATACATGCAGATATATAGATATATCCGTCAAGGAATGGAGGTGGAAGCACAGACATTGCGTACACTTCAAAGAGTGAAATAAAGAAATCAATATAAAACGTAACATTTTGTCAGTGCCTTCCCTTTTTCTCCCTCCTCTCTCTCTGTCTCTCTCTTCTCTCTCTCTCTCTCTCTCTCTCTCTCTCTCTCTCTCTCTCTCTCTCTCATGCTCACGCGCTTGCTCGTCCGCACGTAACCTCCAGTACACAACTTCTATGCGTGTATGTATGCGTTCGTGTCCGCATGCGTGTTTGCTTTTGTGCGTGTGCTTGCATTTTGTATTCCTCGTCCCGCTTTATTCTGCAAGAATCAAATTCCCATCGGCCAAAGATAGTTTGTCAGTTAAGTATCAATGTCCTTCCATTAATTTTGTATTTGAGATCCATGAAACATGGCGGTCGTTTCTGGCACATCAAGTTTCAATTTCGTCTTAGTCATGTGTCTCTAGGTTCTCACCTAGCGGCTGTGTTGTTTTTGGGGGAGCACCTGGTGAGCATAACTGGGGATGTGGATCTGGATCCTGATCTCTTGAATCACTGTCTGGTTGTCTGGGTCTGGTGAAGATGTCCTCCCAATGGCGTGGTAACACAGTCTGAGTGTTTTGCTATCTGTCTTCACCACTGGCCGGTCGGCTGCTTTCAGTCGTCGTTCCCCATGAGGATACCATGTTGTGCTCACCTGAAGAACTGCTATTCCCCTGGGATTTTGCTATCCCTTTGCCTCGGTCCCCTTGTTCACCACGACTAAAGGCTGACACCTGGCTTTGACTTCCACCTCTGCCTCAAAAGTTCATCAGGGAGAGTTGCTGTTGTACATCTGTTGGTGGTGTATGGTATGTATCAATATTCTGTCCATTATGCCAAGATCACCTGTAGGTTAAGTAGTTTGCAGTAAAGGTTCCCTTGGGATGACCAGGCTGACAGCACACCCACAATTTCTTTAGTTCTGAAAGACGCTGTGCATTGAGTTTGGTTAAATCATCACTGGTACATATTTGTGGTTCTTTGTTCTTCAGAACTTTTCTTTTTTTCATAACCAATCCTTGACAATAACGGGTCTGTTCTGAAGTTACCTGAATGGTCCTATTCTGTGTGCGATGCACACATGTGTTGTGTGTTGTGAAAAAAAATGTATGACACTCTCTTCAGTTTCTTCCGCGGTCTCTCTCTCTCTCTCTCTCTCTCTCTCTCTCTCTCTCTCTCTCTCTCTCTCTCTCTCTCTCTCTCTCTCTCTCTCTCTCTGTCTTTCTCTCTCTCTTTGTCTCCTTGGAGATTTATTTCTAACTGTTTACTTAAATGATTTATTTTTTCTTTCAAAAAAATATTTTCTTTCCGGATTTCAAAACTCTCCCTGCAAACTTTTCTCTATTTTTTTTTTCTTTTTCTTTTTTTTTTTTATTTTGTTTTGTTTTGTCCATCTGTTTATACTCTTCCTTGCTGGCTGTTATCTTAGAGTCCACAACTTCTAATTCAGACAGAATGATATCAGCATGTGCCATACTGTGTTCATGATATCTGACCGTACTATCATCTTCCTCCGGCCTGACGGATGTTGTATGTGTACCTGTCTGTCGTGTGTACTGTATTATTTTATGCTGTTGCTCCTGTTCTCCACCGTCCTTCTACGTTTGCTCGTAGATCTTCCTCTAGGCAAGGTGCCATTTGGGGGTCTATTTTCTTCACTTGAACTCTCTTCTCCCTTTTGCCTTTCTTAAAAAAAGTTTTCAGATTTGCTTTTATCAACTGTATTTGCCTTGGTACCATACAGTATTCGTGGTGTTTACTTGTATAACACTGTGCAGGCCTCTGACGAAAACAGCCAATTCGTCTGTATGTATCTTATTTCTTCTCTGTTTCTTTTTTCTGTTCCTCTCTTTTCATTCACAGATCATCACAAATAGCAACAAATTTCCTTAAGGTCATTCTGCTTTGCTGATAATTCAAGGTGACGACCCTTTTCACAGTGTTGCTAAAGCGGTGCGTACTGCTGAACACTTAGTTCATTTTTCCGGAGCAGGTAAAAAATAACAACCTGTCCGTTCGGTAAACATCGTTCAAATCTGACTTTCATTTCCTTTATCAATACTATACTGTTTTTTTCAGTTGTTGTTGTTGGGTTTTTTTCTTCAGTATTTTTTCCCACTCTCCCATTGTGATTGGTAGTATTTCTGTTTTTATCTCTCTCCTAGCATTGCGTATAGTGTTCCGAAAGTTATTGCTGTTATTTCTATTTTGAAGCAATAAATAGCAAACGGTTTGTTTATACGTTTTCCTTTTTTTTTTTTTTTTTTTTTTTTTTTTACCACTGACTGATACCGATATCTTTTACATTGACAATCCTCCCCATCCTCCATCCGTTCTGTGCGCTTATAACGGAGTAGTGCACAGCCTACTTCAATTTTTGATCACGACATTCACGATCGAATCATGTATTGCCATGTCGCGCGCGACCGCCAAGATACATACATAGTCTTGTCGCATACCGTCGCCTGCTTCCAACAAAATTCTCGTTATTCTTGTGTTGCAAGTTCAGCATTTTCAGGTATAAGTTCTGTAGTTTTATAAAGTGCATGGTTTACCACGTCAGACGACATACGACCACAACTGATATTAGCTTTACTTGTATTCAATTCAATTCTCTGTCTACACTGTCTTTCTGGTTGATTGATATCGCGTTGTACATTACATATAACATTCAGTTCAATGGGCACACGATGAGATCAAACTCGATTTGCCACGGTCAGATTATCTTCTCTTGGAATTAGATCAACGGAACATAAAAAGAAATCACTGACACTGTTTCCACGATCAGAAAAATATGTAAAATGATCCACTTTATCTCCACTAGCAAGACCATTCAGTGGCATAAGTCGGAAAGCTGTACACAAATGTATTAGTCTTTTACCAAACGTATTGACTGTTCTGTCATGCGATCTTCTGGAGAAAGCGTTTGTATCGTTATCGTCATGTAAAGAGTTCCCATTATTGGCATCATTGGTTAAACCCCATTCTCCAATCCGAATGTTTAAGTTACCACTTATTATATAGGATAACTCCTGGCCAGTTTCAAACACAGGTAGAATAAATTGTTCCAACATTTCAATATTATAGTTATAGTCTTTCTCGTTGTTGTATGGACTTTTCACGGGATGGTTATATAGTCCAATAAAGATCACATCATTTTCAGTATCAACCAAGTTTTGAAGAAGCGTGCACGTAACACATTCCCCATGTTTGTCTCTAAAATATTTAGATAAGGCAGCACTTTGCGTATCAGTACAAACGTTCCTCCTGATTTGCGACCAAGTGTGAAAGTTTGATTGTAGATGGATGCAGTACAGCAACTTCTGAAAAATGCAAACTGAAATCAAAAAAGGAAACTGACGAAAATGTTTCTAATAAGCAACAACGAACGAGGTAACATAATCAAGGAATTTATGGTAATCAAATTTTGAAATTAAGCCTTCAATGTTCCAATTCACAAACGTAACTTTAGGTTTAATAATATTTGGTGTGTTTTGTATAAGTATGCACCTTGTGTGTGTGTGTGTGTGTGTGTGTGTGTGTGTGTGTGTGTGTGTGTGTGTGTGTGTGTGTTGTGTGGTGGTGAGTGAGTGAGGTGAGTGAGTGAGTGTGTGTATGTATGGTGTGTGAGTGAGTGAGTGAGTGTGTGTGTGTATGTGTGTGTGTGTGTGTGTGTGTGTGTGTGTGTGTGTGTGTGTGTGTGTGTGTGTGTGTTGTGTGTGTGGTTTTGATTGTGTGGTTGATCATGTGCCTGCACACTGGTCCTTGTGTGTAGGCCTCGGCCCCACCCCTATTTCCAAGCGACTGTGTTTTCACGAGGGAAGACCCGTGGGG
>CM060312.1:44301126-44306126 GCA_030674185.1 Monoplex corrugatus | reverse complement strand
ACTCTCGTTTGTTTTCTTTGCTGTCCGTGGAGCTCTCAACATTCTTCTTAGAAACCACAGATTAATTTATAGAAAAGAGAAATAGCAAACAATGTGATTCTATAGACGTATTCAGTTTATTATCGTTTCAACTTCCTTATCACAGGTTGATTAACATCGTAATCGAGGCTCTAATGCTAAGTTACTCAGCACATACATCCCCTTTCTGATTACTGGAGCAATCCCTGTATTGATGACTCCAATATCCGTTCGATACAAAGCAAATAATGAAAAATAGATGGCTGTTCAAGACAAACCTCCTTGAGCCATCACAACACCCACCAAGTTGGTGGTGGCCCTGGCATACTATTGTATACAGATATATAAAACAAAATGCCCAAATAAATAAGTAGGTTATCTAATGTGTAAAACACTCGAAAATCATTTACCAATGATTTTAGCTTTCCAACAAATTCAGGTGACCCAGGGCTAATCACTACATCCTCTGGACCTTCGGACACCTCGAGTGGTACCATCGGAATATCTTTGCCTACCACAGGCGTTGCCTCTTTCTCTCCGTCTTTTTGTTTCCCCTATCACAATGGATTGGACTGCCTCTTGAGATTGCTGAGGTACATCCATTTTGACAAACTATTTCAAGTGACTGGAGTGGAAATTTGCTTTCCTTTGCTCCGACTCCAATTTTGTAATTGGCTCAAATAAAACTGCCCGCGTGCAATTTCAATTCAATTTACTTTGTCGTGAGATTGAGATTGAAAGTCACCTTTTGGCAACACAGGGTACATGGCAGATGCTATCAAGAATTACAGCACATGTAATTTTGTAAGATTGGACTCATATCAAATTACCTTTTCGGTATAGTAGAAACTGAGAATGCTGTCTTGTAAAAAAAAATGCGTACCCAGCTTTTACTTGTGAAATTATATTTTCGCCAACAGAAAAAAAAATGGCCATCACTTTAATACAACAAACTAGTAGGCCCTACTTCGTGAACTTGCCACTGAAATGCAACAGAAAACATGTAATTTAGTACAACTGTAAGTGCAGCTATACAAATCTACAAGTTCAATATTTTCAGCCAGTTAAAGGGATCTTGGAGGAAAACAAACAAACAAACAAACAACAGGTGCAGTGGGGTCTTTCTAGATAAGCCAGCGGATTTTGAAGGACCAAGTTGAGCAAGCATGTATACACTTCTGCAGTTTATTTATTACAAAGCTTGTTGTATAACTTACTTTAAAAAATCGCACATACAATTCTTCAATAAAAATGGAGTCATAAGTAATGTACGCGTCATCTTGTTGTAATGCTTGGGCAAATGTTGCACACATATTTCCATATTGTTCTGCAAAATCGCAAGTGCAATGTTTAGGAATCTGCATGACCGATTAATTGGCAGTGATAAAACAGCGAATTCTCATTTAACCGTGGTGACTAGTTGTATCGGTAGACATTTCAGTGGCCTTGGCATAGAATCCACAATAATTACGGTCAAAGAGCCCTTCACAGATACATACCCTTGAGGAAACTTAATACTTAATGACTGCCAACACACACACACACACACACACACACACACACACACACACACACACACACACACACACACACACACACACCACACACACACACACACACACACACACACACACAAGCGCAGACACAGACATTCACATACACACACCTCGAGTCCCTACCACCTTTGTCCTTATCCACAGAGAGAGAGAGAGAGAGAGAGAGAGAGAAGACAGACAGACAGACAGACAGACAGACGGACAGACAGACAGACGGACAGACAGACAGACGGAGAGAGATACGGGAAGGGAAAGAAGACAGAGAGAGACAGACAGACAGAGAACAGAGACAGAGACAGAGACAGAGAGCGAAGTCAACTTAGATGGTAAAGTTTATAACAACTCGTGAATTCCCACGCAGATAGTTTATCAAGGAAGATAGTGCAGACCTAACACATGGCATTGGAATATCCTAGTCAGGTGGGGGGGGGGGGGGGGGTCACTTTATTCCGTTATCAGTCAAAGCATCAAGTGTAAAGCTGCACCAACTAAACAGACTCTGTCCCTCACCTAAAACCTTCTGATCCGTCAGGAGTAACCTTGCACTCCCCGTCGAGTCGTACAGCCATAAGAAAAACACGTTTTTCAGTCAAATAAACACGCCGGTCAGTACTAAATTGTATTACGCTCAGCTGCCGAGAACGAGCAGACCGGTCCTAGTTAGATGGTGGCGCGATGGGGCCACTCGCAGACAGGCGTGCGCATTCTATCTTTAGGATGTCTGTGGCTGGCACTCGGACCCTGCCGGGCAGCGAGAACAGATGGGAACCAGAGAGAAAGGAACTGGGTCCAGTGCTGAGTGCAGGCTCTGCGCCATCATTTGGTTAGTTGAAGATTCTAACCTTACATATAGAAAATAGTGGGTCCGTGCCTGGGAACACATACCGTCTGTGTATGTAGAATGGCTAAGTCAGGCCCCGGCGTCCACACGGTGTTCGTATTATTGTGGTAACATATTAAGTGTCCAGAAAGCTGTGCACAGTGAACCTAATAGTTGATATCTTTGTACATTTCCGATCACGTAACTTGTCTTTGATTATCAACTAAGTAACATAACTCTTGAGAGTCACGGAGTTATCTCCCATGTAGAATTTCTCAAACCCAACACAGTTTGCGCTACCCATTCAGCTAGCATAGACGCAGCCACAAAGCATAAAGTGGTAACCCATTCAGCTTACCACTTTATGCTTTGTGGCTGCGTCTATGCTAGATGAATGGGTAGTGCAAACTGTGTTGGGTTTGAGAAATTCTACATGGGAGATAACTCCGTGACTCTCAAGAGTTATGTTACTTAGTTGATATTTAAAATTCTCCCTGCTTCCCTTTTATTTCCTTTGGTATTGTCTTTGATTATTTGGTTAAAGTAAGGTTTTACTAATGAAACTCAGTCTGATATAGCCCAGTATCTTTTAATAGACTTTGATTTGTCCTGTCCATCATGACGCTCACTCCTCTTTCATGTGTGTCTCCCCCAGAATAGATGATTTTATGCTTGCCTGATATTATCATGCCTGTCCCCTTCCACCTTACCTTCCCTAGTCCTAGAATATTATTGTTACGCCTTTCCATATCTAACTTGACATTTTCTAATTTTATTTTTCCAGAAATGTTCTTACATTCAAGGTTGCAATTTTTCATGTTTCTTTTTAATCTGATCGCAGAAGCCTGTTGATGATCAAGTGTCACCTGCACAGCATGACATTCCCTACCAGACAAAGGTATTCCACAGGAGCCCCTATTTACGTCGTTTCCTTTGTTTTTCTTTTTGCTGGTCTTGGTACATGGGAAAATACGATGGTGTTTCCCATCGCCTTCCATCGTTTTTTTGTACGGAATCTCCGTTAGCCCTTGTCGTACCCACGACCACCCACAAGGCAGTGGGGGTGATTCTCTCCTGAGATAACCACAAAGCAGTGGTGATTTTCTGTTAAGGTTTACACCCTTAACCTTAGTCTCTCCCGAGACACCCACAAGGCAGTGGTGATAGCCATTTGACATCAATTTCATCCAAGTATACGCGCCAACATCCGCAAGTATTGAGGAAGAAACTGACAACTACTATGAAGAATTAGGGACAGCCAAGTCTCAGTGTAAATCACCAATAATAGTGGTACAGGAAAAAGTGGATGACTCAGCTGGACCTCATGGCCTTGGCACAAGGGGAGAGAAACTTCTTGAATGGGCACAATTGAATGAATTCATAATAGGAAACACTTGGTTTGAGCAACCTAACAGAAGAAAATGGACACTGATGAACCCAGGAGACAGTAAAGGAAATCAAAATGATTACATCCTGATACATGAAAGATTTAGAAATTATTTACTGATTGCAAAAACACTACCAGGCGCAAACGACAAAAGTGACCACAATCCTGCAATGGGAAGATTTCGGCTGAAACTAAAGAGAAGGAAAAAAAGTAACATCAAACTAAATCTTGGATTCTTGAAGACATGAATCGACTCGTGCAAAATTTAATGTATATGTTCAAAACAAACTCAGTCCTCTGGAAAATGTTGATGACAAGTGAGGAACAATGGACAAAGTTGAAAAACTCGATGATTGAAGCTTGTGAAGAAATCTCTAGAGTTGAAAGAAAAGCAAAGAAAAACTGGATGACAAAAGAAATTTTAGGCTTGATGGAAGAACGGAGGAGTGCAAAGGTAAAAGAGGAGGGATAAAAAATATACATAAGGAAATCACGAATAGGTGTAATGAAGCTAAGGAAGCTTGGTTAAAAACAAAGTGTAAAGAAATATAACACTAACACAAAACGAATCCTGAGTGTATGTACAGAAACATGAACAATGAAGAAATTGCCCACAGAAAAAAGACGTGCACATCAACTGGTTGCTTTAAATTAAAGATGACATGGTATCATGGAAAAAGACAAAATATTAGATAGATGAGGAGAGTACATTTTGACGACGACAGAAAGGAAGAACACTACCTAAGAAAGAACGTTGAACGACCACCCATAATCAAAGATGAAGTTATAGCAGCGTTGGAAAAGATGAAACCAGGAAAACTCCAGGACCAGATAATTTTACCACAGAAATGACTGAGGCTCTAGATGAATTGGTATTGAAAAATAACAGTCTTACAAAATAAAATTTATAGCACCGGAAACATCCCTAAAGATATGTCAAAATCAACTTTCATTGCACTTCCAAAGAAAGCAGGGGCCATAGAATGCTAACTCCATCGTACAATCAGTTTGATGAGTCATGTAACAAAGATTCTGGATGAGGACAAGGAACAGAATGAAAACAGAAATAGCAGAAGAAGATGTGGTTTTGTCGAAGGGAAAGTAACTATTAATGCCATATACACCCTAAGAAATCTCATAGCAAATTCATTTGAGTTGAATAAGGATTCATATCTATGTTTTGCTGATTATATCAAAGCTCTTGATCAGGTTTAGACTT
>CM060312.1:44246126-44296126 GCA_030674185.1 Monoplex corrugatus | reverse complement strand
AAAGAATGTTGACTTTTATCAACACAAACTCTCCGTACATATGTATGATTAATATCTTACACAAGTAAAACCGATGTCTTCCCCTCCCCCTTTAATTTCAAAATATTCACATAATTATGAAGATCACTTTATGCAACCAGCCTATTTTCAGCGTTGTAAACCCATAAATTCAGACTGAAATTTAAAGATAATCCATGGTTCTATCAAAAGCCGACTAAGAAAAATACATAATTATCAGATTAAGAAGAAAATTATTCTTGCAACTAATAATAATCATTTCAGAGATTCTAGATCGACTCTGATATTGATGAACATTTCCAGATACAATTGTTTACACACACACACACACACACACGCGCGCGCGCGCGCGCGCGCACACTCTCTTTTTCCCCCTTCTCCCTGTGTTTGTGTGTGTGTGTGGGGTGTGTGTGTGTGTGTGTGTGTGTGTGTGGTGTGTGTGCGTGTTTGTGTGTGTGTGTGAGTGTGTGCATGCGTGTTGGTCTGTGTTCTTTTTCTTCTTCTTCAACTCAAATGGGAACAGCAGACTCCTGGAGTGAATGACGATTGTGCATTTAGGTTCGTCATGGCCGCCACGAAAGCTTTCAGTGAAGTACAATCAGTTCTGAAGGTTTTCTTTTTTTCAGATAGGCATGTTGACCTTTCAAATGAGATATGAAAGTGTTCTAATGACTAAACGCAAAGAAATGTACGTCAATCATCCGAATTTCACGTAGTGATGCTCCTGACTTTTGCAACTATTTTCATGAGAAGTAATGATCGTAGGAAGCATAGTTTTTGAACGAAAAGTACATTATTCTATTGACGAGAGATTCCAATTAAATATCAGAGAGGTGGTCTCGGGTTTACTGGGTCCCGGCATTATGTGTGCGTGTTCAGGTCAGAGTTAAGAATAAATGTCCCGGCATTATGTGTGCGTGTTCAGGTCAGAGTTAAGAATAAATGTCCCGGCATTATGTGTGCGTGTTCAGGTCAGAGTTAAGAATAAATGTCCCGCATTATGTGTGCGAGTTAGGTCAGATTAAGAATAAATGTCCGGCATTATGTGTGCGTGTTCAGGTCAGAGTTAAGAATAAATGTCCCGGCATTATGTGTGAGTGTTCAGGTCAGAGTTAAGAATAAATGTCCCGGCATTATGTGTGCGTGTTCAGGTCAGAGTTAAGAAAAATGTCCGGATTATGTGTGCGTGTTCAGGTCAGAGTTAAGATAAATGTCCCGGCATTATGTGTGCGTGTTCAGGTCAGAGTTAAGAATAAATGTCCCGGCATTATGTGTGCGTGTTCAGGTCAGAGTTAAGAATAAATGTCCCGGCATTATGTGTGCGTGTTCAGGTCAGAGTTAAGAATAAATGTCCCGGCATTATGTGTGCGTGTTCAGGTCAGAGTTAAGAATAAATGATAGACCATCTTATTCACTTAAGCCTATAATTCCGTGTACATTCTCTGTCTGGTAATTTGAGACCTTGCAGCGTAAACGTTTTGTCAAACCTCTTCACGTTCTACTGAAATACCATTCTGCTTCTGGAAGCAATGGATATGTCTGCTTTTAACTATTTTGATGTAAGAAAGTTACTCAGAGATGACATTTCATGCTTTCCTGGGGCCTTCGTTCTGCTGAATGGTTTGGCCATATGATAGGCCCCATTTTTGTTGGCTGAACGACGTTCCTTTGTTCCTTTGTTGTGAGCTGGCTGGCTGTCTGCATGCCCTACATTTGTTGGTTATGTTCACTTGTGAGCTGTTTGGCTGCCTGCATACCCTATCTGTGTCGGCTATGTTCACTTGTTGTGAGTTGGTTGGCTGTCTTCATGCCCTACCTATGTTGGCTATGTTCACTTGTTGTGAGTTGGTTGGCTGTCTGACATGCCCTAGCTGTGTCGGCTATGTTCACTTGTTGTGAGTTGGTTGGCTGCCTGCATACCCTACCTATGTTGGCTATGTTCACTTGTTGTGAGTTGGTTGGCTGTCTGCATGCCCTATCTTTGTTTGCTATGTTCACTTGTAAGTTGGTTGGCTGTCTGACATGCCCTACCTGTGTCAGCTATGTTCACTTGTTGTGAGCTGTTTGACTGACTGACATGCCCTACCTTTGTTGGCTATGTTCACTTGTTGTGAGCTGTTTGGCTGACT
This sequence comes from Monoplex corrugatus, assembly GCA_030674185.1. Classification (NCBI taxonomy): domain Eukaryota; kingdom Metazoa; phylum Mollusca; class Gastropoda; order Littorinimorpha; family Ranellidae; genus Monoplex; species Monoplex corrugatus. The sequence goes on along the minus strand of CM060312.1, from coordinate 44,293,979 downwards.
GACATGCCCTACCTTTGTTGGCTATGTTCACTTGTTGTGAGCTGTTTGACTGACTGACATGCCCTACCTTTGTTGGCTATGTTCACTTGTTGTGAGCTGTTTGACTGACTGACATGCCCTACCTTTGTTGGCTATAATGTTAACATTAACATATTGCGAGCTGCCAAGAGTGTACATTCAAGTGCTCACAACATGTGAACACCGTTCAGGCAATTAAGACTGGGTCTACCACACAGCAAATCACTCACATTGAAGAAGATCCTACGATGAGAACTAAACGTCGCCTCCACAGCGAATCAGCAGATACTAACTGAGTAATTCTCTTCAATGGCAGAGTGGAGTAGAAGTCAACATTCTCAAAAAAAGTAGTGTTTGTTTTCGTCTGTAATATGTTCTGTATTCTGGTGCGGTAGTGGATACGGTGCTGTGACATATGTGTATATATATATATACAGTGTGTTAAAAGGCAGATGTGATGCGTCTAGTCTTTTGGCTAGTGACTGCGTGCTTGTCACCTCTCACTTTCAGCCTGCGCTGCTTGGTAGCACTGCTGCTTGCAGCTATGCAAAAAGAAGAGCAGACTGCGTAAGTCTCTCCCTGTCAGTACATAGCCTCTCAATCAGCAAGCCCTACGTTATGCCTCCTCGTGGCGACATGTGGTAACTGAGCACCTCAGAGACTCATGCTTAATCTCGAGGGACTCGGAGGAGGTCTGGACCCCAGATGTGCGGCACGCAGGCCCACTGGCGTGTGGATATACCCTGGTGCCCACGAACCAGACCCCCAAGCTATGGGTAAATAGCTCCACTGACATCTCGGGAGAGAATAAGGCTAAGGGAGTTAATCCTGAAAAAAAATCACCCTACTGCCTTGTAGGTTGTCGTGGGAACGACAAAGGCTAGCGGAGAGACCGTAAACAAACCGATGGAAGGCAATGGGAAACCACCATCGTATTTTCCCCAGAACAATCATGGCTAGACAAGAAAAAATGAAGATAACGACGTAAATAGCGGCTCCTGTGGAGCACCCTCGTCCGGTAGGGACCGTCATGCTGCGCAGGTGACACCAGACCGTCAGCAAGCTACTGCGACCAACCTCAACCTCAGAAAAAATACCAAAATCGCAACATGGAACATTAGAAAATTGTTGCAAAAAGGTAAATTAGACAATATCAAAATGGAGATGGAAAGGCTTAACATTAATATTTTAGGACTAGGGGAAGTGAGATGGAAGGGGGCAAGCATGCTAACATCAGGAGAGTATACAGTAATATATTCTGGTGGAAAAATCACATGAAAGATGAGAAGGCATCGTAATGGACAGGGACAAATCAAAAGCAGTTAGGGGATGCTGGGCTGTGTCCGACAGAGTTTTGCTGGTTAAATTGGGAGGTAGGCCATTTGATATCAACATCAATCAGGTATATGCACCAACATCTGCAAGTACTCAGGAAGACATCGACAACTTCTACGAAGTATTAGAGATGGCCAAGGCCCAATGTAAATCACAAGAAATTACAGTAATACTGGGAGATTTAGTGGGACAGGATAGGGTGGAGGATATAGTTGGACCTTATGGCCTTGGTACACAAAATGAAAAGGGAGGGAAACTTGTAGAATGGGTACAGATGAATGAGTTCATAGTAGGAAACACCTAGTTTAAGCAGCCTAATAGAAGAAAATGGACTTGGATGAGTCCAGGAGATAATACCAAAAATCGGATTGACTATATCCCGATTAATAAAAGTTTTAGAAATACTTTACTGTCAGCAAAAATACTACCGGGCGCAGACTACAACAGTGACCACAGTCCTGTAGTGGGAAGAATTAGGCTGAAATTAAGGAAAAGGAAACAGACCAAAAGCAACATCAAACTAAATCTTGGACTCTTAAAGACAAATGAACTGATATGTACAAAATTTAACGTACATGTTCAAAATAAACACAGTGCTCTGGAAGACGTTGATGACAGTGAAGAACAATGGACGCAAGTGAGAAATTCGATGAAGCTTGTGAAAAAATCCTTGAAGCAGCTAGAAAAGCAAAAAACAACTGGATGACAGAAGAAATTTTAGGCTTGATGGAGGAACGGAGGAAGGCACAGTGAAACGAGGAGACATACAGGAAGATAAACAAAGAAATCAAGAATAGGTGCAATGAAGCTAAGGAAGCTTGGCTGAAAACAAAATGCAAAGAAATAGAAGACCGACACAAACGGACCCTCAGGGTATGTACAGGCGAATTGAAGAAATTGTCCACAGGAAAAATACATGCACATCAACTGGTTGTTTAAAATCGAAAGATGGTACACTTATCATGGAAAAAGACAAAATATTAGACGGATGGGGAGATTACATTAAAGACCTTTTCAAAGATGACAGAAACGAAGAACACATTATAAGAAAGAACGTTGAAGGACCACCCATAATAAAAGATGAAGTTAGAGCAGCACTGAAAAAGATGAAACCAGGAAAAGCCACAGGACCAGACAACATTACTACAGATATTGTTGAAGCCCTGGAGGAATTTGGTATTGAAAAAATAACAGTCCTCCTAAATGAAATTTATGACATTGGAAAAAACCCCAAAGATATATCAAAATGAATTTTCATTGCACTTCCAAAGAAGACAGGGGCTATAGAATGCGAACTCCATCGCACAATCAGTTTGATGAGTCATGTAACAAAAATTCTATTAAGAATAAGCATGATGAGGACAAGGAATAGAATCAAAAGAGGAAATAGCAGATGAACAGTGTGGATTTGTGGAAGGGAAAGGAACTATTAATGCCATATACATCCTAATAAAAACTATCATAGAGAGGTCAATCGACATGAATATGCTTTGTTGATTATACCAAGGCTTTCGATCGGGTAAAACATGAAGAATTGATCAACCAACTAGAAAGACTCAATATTGATGGAAAATGTTTACGAATAATCAGAAATATGTATTGGGAACAACAGCTGCAATAAGAACAGACAACGATATAAGCTCTTTCCAAAACATCAAAAGAGGAGTCAGACAGGGTTGTGTTTTGCCACAGATCTGTTTTCACTTTACAGCGAAAACATCATGGGAAACCTAGAGGAAGACCCTGGATTAAAGGTTGGAGGAAAAATGATAAACAACATTCCATATGCAGATGACACTGTGCTAGTTGCAGAAAATGAAAGGGACCTACAAAACCTTGTGAATATACTAGAAACAGAAAGCAAAGGTAAGAGGTTGGAATTAAACAGCAGGAAGACAGAAGTCAAAAAACATGAAAAAAAACATGAAATCCCCTCATGCAAAACAACAGCAAACAGCACAACCTTGAGACAGGTTGATAAGTTTGAAGACCTGGGAACGATCATTTCATCAGACGGCAGATGCACATCAGAAATAGCCAGCAGAATCGGCCAAGCCAAAAAAGCATTCGGGAAGACGACAAGCATTCTTACCAACAAATGCATATCAATTAACATCAGGAAGAGAGTTCTTGAATGTTATGTAGAACCAATACTGTTATACGGTTGTGAGGCGTGGACAGTCAACAAGCAAAACCAGAACAAGATTAAGGCAGCCGAGATGTGGTTTCTAAGAAGAATGTTGAGAATTCCATGGACAGCAAAGAAAACAAATGAGACAGTCTTGATGGAAGCAGACACAATAACATCATTCATAAGGAAGATTAGGAAAAGACAGGCAACGTTTATAGGCCATTTTATGAGAAAGGGGGATTTGGAGCACCTGGTCACAACGGGAAAACTGGAGGGAAAGAGAGCACCGGGTAGACCCAGGGAGAAAATGCTGGACGGACTTGCAGAGTGGCTGGGGACGATGGGGGTGGGAGAGATGCTAGGGGCAACGAGAGATAGAGACAGATGGAAGTCCATGATCGCCAACGCCGATGGTGTGTGTGTGTGTGTGTGTGTGTGTGTGTGTGTGTGTGTGTGTGTGTGGTGTGTGTTGAGTGTGTGTGTGTGTGTGTGTGTGTGTGTGTGTGTGTGTGTGTGTGTGTGTGTGTGTGTGTGTGTGTGTGTGCATGACACTATGTCAGTGAAGTCTGCAAGAAGTAAGTAAGCACTGCTCATGAATGGACTTTATCAATGATGATGATGGCTTTCTTTGCCGCAAGTGCATCCATTCCAAAGTGCCCAGCAAACCAATATTTTCATAATAGAGTTTGCATGAATGTTGACCAAATTTTACGATCATCATTAAGCACGGGAAAATGTCAGTAACGGACATATTTTACTAACAGAGAGATGACCTAGGTTTTTAGCTCACATTAGTCAGTAAAGTAATTGAAACTGGGCAATCAGTGATTTCCATATCTGCTTATGGATGGATCATCATTAAGCCAGGATGCAACTTAAAATGGAAATGATGGTCTATTTTCAGTCACACAAGAGGTGCTGAACAGTATTGTCCCACCAGTGTTAGTGATATGTCAGATTTCCAGTAGTGAATTTTGTTTTAAACTGTACAAAACAATGAGCTTTAAACGATAGAAAAAAATGTAAATGTCTAGTGTTGCCTGCCCAGCTTTTAACGTTTTAGTTCATGGCAAAGGAAAGGGAGAAGCAAGACAATCAAAAAGGAAAAGAAAGAAAACAGGGAATACGAGGGGGAGAGGGAGAGGGAAGTACACAGAGAAACTCGTGCAGCAGTTGCAACAGAGGTAATAACCAGAAAGGGAGGTGAAAAGGTCTGTCCCGAGGTGGAAAAATGGCGGTTAGGCAGGAAAGAGTGATTGCAATCTTCCACGCTCCTTTGATCTGGATAAACTTCTCTAGAATCAAAAACCACAATCATGCCAGAACTGTTCTTCAATGGCCCAATCTGCTAAAGTCGTGTAAACATGTTTCATGATGCGTGCTCCGAAATTAGGGGCCAACTGCACAGACAGTGGATTCATGGAATGAAATTAAAAGTGTACATAAATCACTTCAGCGCAGACTGTTCGGTTGAACTAAACAAACATTCAAAGGATCTGAAGGAATTTCTTGATTCAAGAGACTTGAATTTTGCCTGAACTGGATGGCCAGAGTAGTCAACCAGAGAAACTTAATTCTTCAACTGACGCTTTTTCTATTTCATGAGACTTTGCAAATCAAATTTTTCATTATATCGAATTTGCTCTAACACCGTTATCATTTTGTTTCATAGAAAGAAAAGAAGAAACGTTTAACTGAATTTGTTTCTTATATTTCAGTGATGAACTAGCCTCGCGTTACCTTTCGAAGTTTTGGCGGTCATTTGTCACACAGCAGGGAGGTTAACCATTACCAGCGATATCACTGACATGAATTGAAAACAGCAATGCACCGAACAAAACTGAATATAGAGTAAGACATAAGCCAGAGCAGAGATGCCAGAGTAGACAAAAGAACATAGTAGGTGGTATAGAACATAAGGCATAATATTTAAAGATGGACTGATGTACAGTACAGACCACACAACACAGCATGGTATGCTTTAGGGCATACATCATGGTAAATAGTACATTCCACAGCACAAGTATATATTAGGACACAGGGCAAATACTGCATGGTATAAAATACACTCTAAGCACAGTACGAGTCGTGTATACTAGGGTAAAGGCCTACAGCATTATACACCGCACAGCCCACAGTACAAAACGCACCAGGGCATAGAGCATACAACATTGTACAAAGAACAGCTCACAGCACAAGATATACTAGGGCACAGGACATTCAACATTGCACTGAGTACAGCTTACAGCACAAGATATACTAGGGCACAGGACATTCAACATTGCACTGAGTACAGCTTACAGCACAAGATATACTAGGGCACAGGACATTCAACATTGCACTGAGTACAGCTTACAGCACAAGATATACTAGGGCACAGGATATACAATATTGCACACTGTACAGCTCACAGCACAAGATATACTAGGGCGCAGGATATACAATATTGCACACTGTACAGCTCGCAGCACAAGATATACTAGGGCACAGGATATACAATAGTGCACACTGTACAGCTCACAGCACAAGATATACTAGGGCACAGGATATACAATATTGCACACTGTACAGCTCGCAGCACAAGATATACTAGGGCACAGGATATACAACATTGCACTGAGTACAGCTTACAGCACAAGATATACTAGAGCACAGGACATAGAACATTGCACTGTGTACATCTTACAGCACAAGACATACTAGGGCACAGGACATACAACATTGTACACAGTACAGCTCACAGCACGATATACTAGGGCACAGGACATACAACATTGTGTATAATACAGCCCCCATCTCAATATATACTAGGGCACAGGACATACAACATTGTGTATAATACAGCCCCCATCTCAATATATACTAGGGCACAGGACATACAACATTGTGTATAATACAGCCCCATCTCAATATATACTAGGGCACAGGACATACAACATTGTACACAGTACAGCTCACAGCACGATATACTAGGGCACAGGACATACAACATTGTGTATAATACAGCCCCCATCTCAATATATACTAGGTCACAGGACATACAACATTGTTTATAATACAGTCCCCATCTCAATATATACTAGGGCACAGGACATACAACATTGTGTATAATACAGCCCCCATCTCAATATATACTAGGGCACAGGACATACAACATTGTGTATAATACAGTCCCCATCTCAATATATACTAGGGCACAGGACATACAACATTTCGTATAATACAGCTCCTATCTCAGTGGTGTTCGTCTGTCGTCGTCGACAATGACCATGGCTTCATGAAGTTGCTTTAAGTCAGTGTGTCCGGAGATGACTGCTCAATCTGATCCGGGCACGGAAGTAACGTCCACAGGTTGGACATCTGTGGTCGGTTACTGTGGTTGAAGGGTTTGCAGCCCTAGCTTTCCGTGCAGCTCGTTTTTCTTGTGCAGACTGGATACGAGACACTTCTGAAGTGGTACATCCGGTTTCGATTCTTCTACGCCAGACTGTACGGTCGAGGGCAAGGTTTTCCCAATTCTCCCAGTCTATGTTGAGGGACTTTAGCGATGCCTTCAAGCTGTCTTTAAACCGTTTTCTCTGGCCTCCATACTGTTCTCTTGCCAGACGCTAGTTCCCCGTAGAGGAGTTGCTTCGGAATTCTGGTGTCAGACATCCGGTACACATGGCCAGCCCAGCGACTTGACTCTTTTGAAGTAAAGTGTGGATGGAGGGGAGATTGGCTCTCTCTAGTACTTCTGTATCAGGGATCTTCTCTTGCCATCGGATATTGAGAATCTTTCTGAGGCTTTTGGTGTGAAAATGATTCAATTTCCTTGCGTGTCAACTGTAAACAGCCCAGGTCTCACTGCCGTAGAGGAGAGTGGTGAGGACCACCGCTTTGTACACTTTGAGTTTAGTTGTGGCCGAGATACCTCTTCTGTCTCATACAGTAGGTCGCAGCCTCCCAAATGCAGTGCTGGCCTTAGCTATGCGTTTGTTGACTTCGTCGTCGATATGCACACAACGTGATAGGGAACTGCCGAGATATGTGAAGTTGTCGACTGCATGTAGTTTTGTGCCCTTGACCTCGATATTTGGTTCAGTATATGGAACACCTGGAGGAGACTGATACATGACTTCGGTTTTCTTGGTGCTTATTGTAAGACCGAAGTTGTCGCAAGCAGTTGAAAATGTGTCCATGCATTGTTGCATCTGTTCACCACTGTAAGCATTTAACGCACAATCGTCTGCGAAAAGGTCACGAAGAGTGCTGTAACTGCATTTAGTGGTCGCCTTGAGGCGTCTTGTGTTGTACAACTTGCCGTCTGTGCGGTAGCGTATATCTATGCCAGGGTCTTCTGGAGAGAATGCATCTGATAACATTGCCGAGAACATCATAGAGAATAGTGTAGGCGCAAGGACGCATCCTTGTTTCACGCCATTGCTGACTGGAAAGTCTCTGGACATTTCTCCGTCATCAAGGACCCGTGCCATCATACCATCGTGGAACTGTCGCACCATATTTACGAAGGCTGGAGGGCAGCTGAACTTCGCCATTATCTCCCACAGCCCCTCGCGACTCACCGTGTCAAACGCCTTTGTCAAGTCGACAAAGGTTGTGTACAGTGCTCCGTGTTGTTCCTGCGCCTTTTCTTGCAGTTGACGAGCAGCAAAGATCATGTCCACCGTACCTCTCCCAGCCCGAAATCCACATTGACTCTCTGGCAACAGACCCTGCTCAAGATGATTAGTGAGGCGGTTCAGCAGCACCCTTGCTAATATCTTGCCTGCAATGGACAGTAGTGATATTCCTCTGTGGTTGTCACATGATTGTTTGTTTCCCTTCCTCTTGTATAGGTGGACTATTGAGGCATCCTTGAAGTCTTGAGGGAGTGACTGACTGTTCCAGAGTGTTACAAACATCTCAGTTAATCTTTGTGTGAGCATTGGACCTCCCGCTTTGTAGATCTCAGCAGGTATGGCGTCAGCGCCAGGGGCCTTGCCACAAGAGAGTTGGCCAATGGCCTTTGTGACCTCTTGTATGTTAGGTAGTACATCAAGTTGGTTGTTCTTTTCTATTTGAGGGAGGCGATCAATGGCTGCTTCATTTATTGAGGAAGGGCGGTTCAAGACACTGTCGAAGTGATCCGCCCACCTTTCAAGAATTTCTGACCGCTCGGTGATCAACATTTCCCCATCCGCAGATAGTAATGGAGAGGTGCCAGATGACGTTGGCCCATAGATAGCCTTCAGGGCATCATAAAACCTTTTCGAGTCGTGACGGTCTGCATATAGCTGGATTTCATCAGCCTTGTCACTTAGCCACTTGTCTTGCATGTTCCTGAGTTTTGCCTGGACTTGTCGGCGACACTCCATGAATGCAGTTTTCTTTGAATCAGACTTTGGGACACACTGGTAGGCAAGATGGCGTCTGTGCTTCTCACCCAGAAGGGTTTGGATATGCTGGTCGTTTTCATCAAACCAGTCTTGATATTTTCGTGTGACAGGTCCTATTTTCTCTAGAGCTGATGTATAGACATGGTCCCTGAAGACTGCCCATTCTTCTTTGACACTAGCATTACCAAAATGAAGGTCAGCCAGCTTGACGTTCAGGTCACTAATGAGGTTCTCTACAGTGGTTTCCTCTTTTAGTTTTGAAATGTTTAGTCTCTTTGGTGGGGGTTTCTTGCCTTGAGGCCTGCGTTTTGGTTTGATGCGGACGTTAAGCTTTGAGATGACTAGCCGGTGGTCTGTCCAGCATTCAGCGCCACACATGGCTTTAGTTACTCGTACATCATCTTTGTCGGCCTTTCTGGTAACGACATAGTCCAACATGTGCCAGTGCTTGGATCTAGGGTGCATCCGTGTTGTCTTCTTTCTGGTTGCCAACTGAAATAGCGTGTTAGTGACGACCAAGTTGTGTGAGCTGCATGTCTGAAGGAGGAGTTGTCAATTGCTGTTGCAATTCCCTATGCCATGTTTGCCAATGATGCCTTCCCATGCTTCATAGTCGGACCCGACTCTTGCATTGAAGTCCCCGAGGACCAGAAGTTTGTCAGCTCTGGGAACGCTTGTTAGTAGAGAATCAAAATCTTCATAGAACATCTCTTTGGTCTCTTCATGATTTGTCATTGTTGGGGCGTAGGCACTAATCAGTGTGGCTTGCTTTTTGTCTGTGAGGGGCAAGTGCATCACCATGAGTCTGTCATTGTAACCTTTAGGCAGTCGTTCAAGGTTCTTAAGTAGACTGGACTTGATCGCAAAGCCTACTCCAGCTTCACGGCGTTCTTCTTGTTTACGTCCACTCCAGAAGAATGTATAGCCAGCACCTGCCTCAGTGAGTTGACCTTCTTCAGTCAGTCTGGTCTCTGATAGAGCGGCAATATCAACCTTGTAACGAGCTAATTCTCTAGCAACCAGTGCAGTTCTTCTATCAGGTCGGCCAGCTTTGGCATTGTCTAGAAGTGTACGTACATTCCATGTACCTATGGTGAGTCTTGTCATCTTTCTTTCGTTTCTGTTTTTTTCGACCGCTAAATGGGATCCCTACCAGCCGCGGTATGCTGGTCCGGGTAGGTTGAAGCAGGCAATGTTTAGGGCACCTTTTCTAGCCCCTTCCTCATTCTAGGAGGTGAGCAGTACGGGTCATGAAGAGGGCTGCTCAGTCACTCAATCACTCAGGATGTTGCCGGGTTCCTCTGCTGCTTCGTTCATTGGAAGACGACCAGTGTCCTGAGCCGCCTGCGTGCAGGTTTGCGGCTGTAGTTGCCAGTGTATCCTCACCTACTACGTCGTCGCGCCCCCTTCGCCACAGGGCTTTACGGTTGAAACTTTCAACTGTGAGTATGAAGCCATGACATGCGCTGAGATTTTGTGGATGAAACCTTGTCGTTGGTAGAGAAGCTTGCGTGCAACTATGATCCATTGAGCTAAGCCGTCGGGAGTCTAGTACTCCTGGTAGGGTCTCCCATGGCGGAAAGGTCACTGGTGAGTTGCCAGACTAATATCATCCGTTTCCACTGCCTTGTGGATAGCTGATGGATCAGTAAAGGCTAAGGGAAACAACCCCTACAGAAAATTCGGAGCGGAGCCCCGTTAGGGTTTCTTGTTCAAATTCTGTCAAGTCTCCGGCAAAATCCTGCACCCAGAATCATCTCCAGCCGTCTTGACCATGTCTTGTCACTGGATCCAGGTGATCCTGGACGAGAGAGTGTGGGCTTCATCTCAATATATACTAGGGCACAGGACATACCACATTGTGTATAATACAGCTCACAGCACAACATGTACTAGATCACAGGGCACAGGACATGCAGAGGTTCTGGTACTAGTGTACAGACAACAGTAGACATAGAGCAGACATAGTATATATAGAAACATGCACAGAGAGAGAGAGAGAGAGAGAGAGAGACAGACAGACAGACAGACAGACAGAGACAGAGACAGAGAGAGAGAAACAGACAGAGAGAGAGAGAGAGAGAGAGAGAGAGAGAGAGACAGAGAGAGAGACACAGAGAGAGAGAGACACTGAAAGAGAGAGAGAGAGAGAGAGAGAGAGAGAGAGAGAGAGAGAGAGAGAGAGAGAGAACTCAGAACTCAGAACTCAGAATTTTTTAATGTACATCGGCCTTAGGCCACAATACAATAGTCGGTGGGAGGGGGGGGGGAGATAGGGTTTTTGTGTATTACACCAATATTGCAATGCGCATGATTGCATCGTCGAACATTGACACTTTCCTCGCTTTCCTCAGTTGAATACTTCGTTGGTGTAACAGTCAACAGATCTTTCTTTTGCTGACTAAATCTAACATTTAATGAAGTAATACACTAAATAGTACTTGATTATAATTAAGCTTCATCAGTGCATTAAGGCATCAAACAAGTCATAAAGATATTTAATACATATACATATATCGTTCCATTCCTCCATCTACTGATCAAGCAATTAGTCTCTCTGTATAGCCAACAGCCGGTCAAGTAATACAATCATCACACAATCAACAAATAATTGGTAAATCACCATGCTTGCGAAACATACTTCACTTTATCCATCTAATCAAACAAATACTTAGTACTTTCAGTGTACCGTGGCAACGGTAATCAATCAATCAATCAATCAACTGCCATTCTATCATTTAATTAGCCATCTGAATCCGATCAGTTAAAATACTGAACCGTTTCTCTACCAGTTAAGTTTGTCGCCAAATACAATTACTCATCTATAAACCAAACTAGTTAGCGAGTCACCGAACAATTTGATCAGTTTCATATAAATCATTTTCCCGATCAGTACTTAGTCAGCAACTAATCAATGGATCAATCATTCAGTCAGTGCATCCATCAATCAATCAATGAATTAATCAAACAATCAGTTAAGCAGTCAATCAATGAATCATCAATTTACCAAATATTTGTAAAACAAGTAGCAATAAACAATTCGATTTTTCAAAATTATCTTTACCCCCGCGTTTTTGTGCATAATTTACAGTCTGTACACAGTTTATATCGAAATGACTACAAAAATATAATGGAACAAGCGTTAATAGTTTTACCATTTATTATACCTATACAGCATTGTATAATTACTAATGTAATACAGTAATATAGTACTGGTGATGACTTATTTTCGTTAGTTTATTCATTCATGATTTTTTTGCGTCTGTTGATGGCATGAAAAACAAATCTGGACACATTGTATCTATGATGAGAATTTTCTGCTTTGAGCAGTAGATAAAGTGGCATTCTAGCTGAATCTTTGAGGAATTTTACTCTAATATCTGTATAAGTGGGACAGTCATATATAAGGTGATATTCATTTTCGATATGAGTTTTGCAAAAAGGGCATGCCCTTTTGTGAATACTCTCACTATAACGATGTGAATTGTTATTCAGCGGTAGTACACCAAATCTTAGTTGTGTGATTGCCACTCTGAGACAGTATGTATCCATGTCAGAAATATATTTTTCTTTTTCAAAAATTGTTTTGAATGATCTATAGCACTCATATCTGTCACCATCTCTAATAATACTAGTGCATTCTTGGATAAACAGATCGACAAGTCTTTGTCTAAATATGTTTAAAAATAGTTTTACATCCCCAACTCCCTGTTGCAGCCATACAATGTTGAAACCTGTATCACACAGGATTTTTCTTACCTCTGATGCCCAACAATCCTTTCCATTTCTATCTAATTCCAGAAGCATTTGGTAAGCTTTATGCGGAAATCTTTCGGCACTCATTTGTAGCAATTTAAACCAATATCTTAAGCATGCGACCACAGAGTTAACGAATAATGGATATCTTCCCAGATCAGCGTACACCATCTTGTTTGGTGTCTTAACAGGCACGCCTAAAAATCTTTTGCACGCCATCATATGTACCTTTTCTATGTGTTCCATTCGTTTTAATCCCCATACTTCTGACGCGTACAACAGAATGGGTTGTACCTTTGCGTCAAATATTTTAAAGAAAGTATCCATTGTCATTTCCTTGAATTTTTGGAGAACCCTATTTAGCTGTATGACAGCTTTCTTCCCCTTAGTTGCTAAATGTGCAGTACCTTTTTTGACACTTACCATTGTCGTGAAATTAAAACCTAAATAGCAATAATTATTCACAACTTCCAACTTATTTTCTTCATATGACCATTTTTCACGTTTTCCGAGGAACCCTCCGTTTCTAAACACCATGACCTTCGTTTTGTCAATATTTACTTTTAATTTCATGTTGTTACAACACGTACTTAAAACGTTCAGCTGATTCTGTAAGCCATTTGGTGTAGTTGAAAAAAGTACCACATCATCTGCAAAGAGTAAAACAAATATTTCCAACATCCCAGGTAGTAATTGGATGCCATGTTTTCCTTTATCACTCATATAATTTGCTAACTGATTTATAAATATCGAAAACAATGTAGGACTCAAGACACAACCTTGTCTTACTCCAACCGGACATTGAAACATCTCTGAAAATTTATCGTTAACTCGGATACATGACACCAATGACTTGTACATTGCCATTAATGATGCGAGAAATTTCCCTTTAACACCCTCCTTTCTAATACAATGTAGGAGTATATCATGTCTGACCGAATCGAAAGCCTTTTTAAAGTCAACAAAAGCAACATATAATTTCATCCCTTTCTTGTGCATGCATTTCTGAATGATAGCATGTAGTGTGAATATATGATCAACAGTTGAGTATCTATTACGAAAACCTGCCTGGCTCTCTGAGATCAAATTATTAGCTTCTAACCAGGTGTATAATCTCTTGTTCAGTATTGTTGTGTAACATTTAGATATCATGCTTAATAAAGATATACCTCTATAATTATCTGCATTTTCAGGATCCCTTTTCTTGAAAATGGGGATGATAATGGCTTTGGACCACTCTTTTGGATAAATCCCCGAGTCAAAAATTATTTTGAACAGTTTTGTTAGAAAAACTATGACATCGTTTCCCCCATTTTTTAACATTTCAGCTGAAACGCTGTCAATTCCGTTTGCTTTACCAGTCTTAAGTTTACCAACTGCTCGTTTAACCTCTTCTTCAGATATATCTCTATTTAGAGTATGCTCCCTTTCCTCAGATAGATCTACCTCAATATCACAATGTTCACCAACATGTCCCCCATAATTTTGAAAAATATTCTTGAAGTGCTCGAACCAGACATTAATATCAATATCATTTGAGACTTTGTCTTTGTTTCCATAACCCATACTTCTCAGCAGTTTCCAGAACTGTGATGAATTAGTCATTTCCATGGTTAGCGAATCTGCTTTCTGTTTCCTAAATGCTTGTCTCTTTGTCTTTAGTAAACGTCTGTACGTTTTCCTCTCTTCCACATATGAAATTCTATCTTCTTCCTTCCTAGTTTTCCTAAAATAATTTAGTTTACGCCTTGTTTCTTTTTTTGCTTGCTGACAGTCCTTGTCAAACCATTCTGATCTTTTGTTCCAGTAAACTTTATACGTTTTATACATACAGGCACTGGCATCTTTCAGACATTGTACAAAAGTATTCAAACCACTATCCACATCGCAATGTAGAGTATTTGTGGCCAAAATAAGTCTGTCTTGAATATCACTGCTTTTCAAAGTTTTGTGGAACTCGGCTTCCAGTTCATGTTTCCAAATAAATTTCTCACAAACCTCGTTTTTGGGTTGACTTGTTTTATCATGACCAGCCTCAACGATATCATTTTTAATTTCAACCAACATAACAACTGGTAGGTGATCAGAATCCATCATGTTCTCAACAACAATTGATTTGATGTGTATAGATGAAAACAAATCAATGGAAGTAATGAAATAGTCTACTGTGCTAGTCCCAGAGGACGCAATATAATTATGTACATCCATCGTCAAAATCCGTTTCACGCAATCCGTTTAAAATCATACATTCAAACATATTACATAACTCAATCAGCTGACAACCAAATTTGTTTGTGTTTTTGTCCTGTGAAATTCTGGGAAATCTGTTCTCGATATAAACATTTACATCGAAATCATCGACCTCTCCACTAAAACTGTAATTAGTATTCGCTGTTCTCGCGTTTAGATCCCCATTTACCAATAGAAAAGAATCACCACACAAGTCATAAGATCTAAAATGCATTGCTCCAGCACTTCAATACCATATGCACCTTCCTGGCTATTCCAATAGACAGAATCACACGGAGGAAGATATGTACAAATCCACAGTATGTTTCTGTCTACAGAAAACAGGTCTTTGTGGATTTTTATAGCTAAAGTGTTTTCAGTTTCTATTGGGATTTGCTCAACAAAACGAGAATATGATTTCCTTACCATTGCGATAACACCCCCAGAATATCTCCCTTGATGAGACAGCTTCTTGGCTTTAGACGTGAACACTACAAAGTCACTGAAAAGTGGTGATTCAAAGTCAGTTGCAACAAATGTTTCTGTCAAACATATAAAGTCATAAGTGAGAAGAAAATTGGCAAAATCATTATTTTCTAGTTTTTCCAAAAGGCCATTTACATTATAATTAAGGAAACTAACATGTAATTTATTTGCAGTATTTACACGCAAAGTACATTTTGATTCCGATGGTGGTGTTGTGTTCTGATTCCAAATATAACTGTCGTCGCCTGTGGCAAATCGTACAGGTCTACCTGATATTGTGGCCCGGCCGATATCCTATCTGTTAGTACCTGAGGCCTCACTCACACTGGGTTTGGTCTTAGAAGATTGGGACCTGCTTCTTGTTTTTGGCAGATCTTTAGCCTGCGTTTTCTTAAACGAATCAGTAATTTTGCTCTGACTGCTAGACCTTGGTGGAGCATGGCCACTGCTCTTACCGTCTATCCGTGTGTGGGAGGCAGCACGTCTAGGTCGCAGAGCATGGGTGACAGAACGTGTCTGTATGCTCTGGTTTGTGTCTAGATCATCAGAATCTAGAACTAGATTGTCAGCATGCGAGTCTGACAAGCTTTTGGCGTTCGCGTTTTGTGTTATTGTGTGTGTATCATTTAATGCTTGATCCGAGGTGTGTGCCACACCGTTAGTGTGATCAACTGACTTTGTTCTGACACTGAGCACAGTGACCTCATCGGTACTCACATTCTCAGTATTAATTTTACCCGATTCTTTGGTCGCTTCACATACATCTTCAGCTAGGACCTCATCCATATTTTCCATTTCCTCACCACTGATACAGGTGTCTTTGTCACTGACATCGTCACTTTGATCACAAGGCTGGATTTCGTGGACGTCACTGTTTGAGTCATGGCTGACTTCCTCACAAGGGTCATCATGTGGGGGAGGGGCCACAGAGTCCATGCTTTTGCAAGTGTCATAAGTACATAGGCCATCACATGCGGAAGGGGCCACTGGGTCTTTCCTGCTTCGTTCAACGTGAGGAAAAGAGTCATCATTTGGGGAAGGGTTCACCGAGTCTATCCTGCTACGTCTGGTGTCGTAGCGTGGGGAAGGGGCAACCGTCTGCTCTATATCCCGCTGATGTCCATACATCCGTTTGGCACTGACTCTGTTTGATTTAGATGGAACTGAATGATCCCTGCCAGTGTTTTCTTTCAGGAAGACAAACCTTCTGTGGTTTGACGTTGGTCTTGACGTTGGTCTTCTGGTCACTTCGCTATATGAGTATGGACCAGGGACTAGTGGTCTGGAATTACTCCTGTCACAATCCAGGCGTTCAGAGCTTTTATGATTTCTTCCTCTGGTCTCCTCTGTGTGCGCCCTGACGACGTGGACAGCTCCTACATCAGCATGATCTCTGCTGGATCTGTGCGGATTCCTGGTGGTCTCATAGTGGTATTGTTGGTTTTTTGTATAAGATTGTCCTGTCTCCCAGTGGTCCAGGTTGTCTTCATGCATAGAAACTGTGTGACGCCTTATGCTCTGGTTTCTGTGGTGACGCCCAAATTTGTTCTTTGAAGGATATCCGTGGTGAAGATGTTCATTTCTTTTGCCATCATGCATAAATTGTCTGTTGTCCTGAACATGTGGCCAATGTTCGTCAAGGTGGGGGGCAGCTGAAGGGTAGTCATGACCGTTGTCATAGTCGTAATATGATTTTTGTTTGTCCCTCACACGCAGTTTTCCGTTGTATATGTATGCAATTTTACCACGCCCACGATGAAACTCGACCATTTGCCTCTGCCGCGAGGTGAGGTCAGACGCAACTTTGATCCCGCTTTCCCTGAGGTTATCTCTGAATTCTCTGTTTCCTAAAACAGCCATTTTGTCCGTCCACCGGCAGAACTGAACTAAAATGGGACGGGGATTGCTACCAGAGGTACGAGGTTTTCCAAGTCTGACTGCACTTGCAATGTCTTCTTGATGCCAATTGGGTTTGGTTGCATGGTTATTCAAGATGTCTGTGATTATCTCAGTAGTAGCGTAACTGTCCTCCCAAGAATACTCTTCCACATTGATGAACAACACGTTGCACCTCTTGACATCTTGTTCCGTGGATTCTAGCTTCCTTTCCAGATTATCAATTCTGTCCGTCATTGATGTGTTGAATTCTCTGAGGTCATCTATTTCTTCTTTATTTGTTTGGACACATTCCTTTAGTTTACGAACATCCTCAAAGAACTGAGATAAGTTATCCTCTAAGGCACTGAACTTATCGTCGACGAGTCTCTTGATTGTGGCTGCATGCGAATGTAGCCCTTGCTGGATTTGTGTAAATCTCCAGTCTATCAGCTGCATTATACTGGCATCTGGTGTTGTATACCCATGTTGAGCCATGATCGCTGTCGAGAGAGAGAGAGAGAGAGAGAGAGAGAGAGAGAGAGAGAGAGAGAGAGAGAGAGAGAGGAGAGAGAGATTGATTCTCTTTCTCTCTCTTTCTGTCCGTCCCTAAATGGCTCGGTCCTTCAATACATACTCACTTCTCTCTCTCAACATTATACACTCGTGTACCTTTTCAAACTGTTTATACCTGAAATAATTGTTCGAGCAACAAGATGGAAACGGTTATCACTTCATTTTGTTTTCAAGCAGTGAAGATTCCTGCATCCTAACTTGATAGTTGAAAAACTTGGAAACAATTTATTATTCAAAGATGGTACCACAATAGGTCCTGTTGGATCTGTGGTACAGCTAGTCCTTGATTATAGTCACATACAACGTAAGCATGCAATTACATAAACACACACACACACGCACACACACACACACACACACACACACACACACACACACACACACACACACACACACACACACACACACAACACACACACTGAAATGCATTTAATGAAATTAAAGGAATGAAATAGAAAAAGATATCATCATCATCATCATAGGTGCCCTGCCGCATGGCGTTGGTGATCATGGACTTTCATCTGTCTCTATCTCTTGTTGCCTCAAGCATCTCTTCCACCCTCTTTGTCTTCAGCCACTCTGCAAGTCCGTCTAGTATTTTCTCCCTGGGTCTACCTGGTGCTCTCTTTCCCTCCAACTTTCCCGTTGCGACCAGGTACTCCAAATCTCCTTTCCTCATAAAATGGCCTATAAATGTTGCTGTCTTTTCCTAATCTTCCTTATGAATGATCTACCTGTGTCTGCCTCCATCAAGACTGTCTCGTTTGTTTTCTTTGCTGTCCATGGAACTCTCAACATTCTTCTTAGAAACCACATCTCGGTTGCTTCAATCTTGTTCTGGCTTTGCTTGTTGACTGTCCACGCCTCACAACCGTACAACAGTATTGGTTCTATATAACATTTAAGAACTCTCTTCCTGATGTTAATTGATATGCATTTGTTGGTAAGAATGCTTGTCATCTTCTTGAATGCTGTTTTGGCTTGGCCGATTCTGCTGGCTATTTCTGATATATTAAAAGCAAAGGCACGAAGAATCACTTAGGCAAGAAACGACACAGCCCTGTCACAGAACATTACAGTCATCGAAAAGAGACTTCAAGCCAAGTTTACCGAGTCCATTTTATATTCTGAGCGCAACTTAACATCAAAGCCAGCAACTCATGATAGCTGTCCTGTTTGCCTCTGCCAGTAATCCTGTGTGTACACTTATTCTCTGATAACTTGAGGTTCGGTAGGGTAAACACTTTGTCGAAACTCTTCACGTTTCTTTATATCAGACTCTTTGGGGGTGCAGCACGTATCTTTGACTTCAACCTTCTTACTTTTATGTTGCTTTTGTTTGTGATGTTAGGTGTGTCTTTTAGGTAGGGTGGAAATGTGTGTGTGTGTGTGTTGTGTGTGTGTGTGTGTGTGTGTGTGTGTGTGTGTGTGTGTGTGTGTGTGTGTGTGTGTGTGTGTGTGTGTGTGTATGTGTAAGTGCGCGTGTGTATGCATGTGTGCGTAACTGTGCGAGCATGTGTGTGTGTGTGTGTGTGGTGTGTGTGTGTGTGTGTGTGAGTGTGTGTGTGTGTGTGTGTGTGGTGTGTGTTGTGTGTGTGTGTGTGTGTGTGTGTGTGTGTTGGTGGTGTCTTTGATTTAATGTCTATTCACTAAAGTGATTTTAGACAAAAAAACAAAAACAAAAAACAAAAACAAAAAAACAAAAACAAAAACAAAAAAACAAAAACAAAAACAAAACTTTGAAATGGTTAATCTTCAGGAAAAAGAAATGAACCAGAAAAACAAGACAAGAAAGAAAAATTCACAAATGACGTTATCATAATTAACGATTGAAACAGTAAAATTAGCTAACCATAACACTGAACATGAGAAGTAACGGCGCGTTAAAGATAATTCGCTATAGGACTTTTTGACAGGCTAACAAAAAATTCATTAGTTAAGGATGGTGAGGCAAATATGTCAGAAACTGTCTTCGTTGATAACGTAGGTATATGTCGTTTTATCCGAACGCATGAAAGAATATGACTATGTGTTATCTTTTTTCTACATAGGCACACTACATTCCTGGTGTATTTTGTTTTGAATGCATCAAGTTCCACCTATACATAAGGGATTGTATACTTCTGCTGGCAGGGAACCGCTTAGATGTTTTGCTAATTTCAAAATTCATGTAACATTTTTCATACTTTTTCTGTTTATCTTGAAACTGCTTCCATACATTGGCGTCCACTAAGGTAACACTCATGCAATGAGAGGGAAAGTTGTATATGATTTGAATCTGGTGAGCTCTTTGCCCCCCGTTTGGCAGCCCTATCAACCATATCATTATAATGAAAAGAACTATGAGATGGTATCCAGCAGAAAGTAATATCAGTGCCTCTTAAGGATAAACTATTAATCAAGTGAGTAATTTCCAATATCATTTCAGATCTTGTTTGTAATTTTGATAATTCAAGAGCTTGAAGTACAGATTTTGAATCAACGCAAAAAAGTATCTGGGGAATTGTCCTAGGAAGATTTATCATATAATTCAGAGCCATTAAGATTGCAAAGAGTTCTGCAGTAAATACAGATGTATTAAGTCCTATATAGAAATATTTCTCAATTTTGAGAGCAGGTATTAAAAACGCTGAGCCTGCTTGTCTTTCAATTATTGAACCATCAGTGTAAACTTTCAAGTGATCAAATAAGTCTTCTATATGACATTTAACGTGACTTGCCAGTAAGTTGATATTATCTTCTTTTTTTAAGTCAGTGTGGTGTATGTCAAATCGTGCTCTTTGAAGTTCCCAACTGGTGAAAACGAAGGTCTTAAAGTTACAGGACCTGTGTCTAAATCAATTCCAGAGCCTTTCATAACATCAGCTGTAAATGTTGCAAGCGTGACCTGTGAGGATATTTATTTAGCTCTTTTTGGAAAGTCGGTGTCTGATCTTACTTTTGTCTCTGTTTTGATGCTGTTTTCTATGGTAGTGTTTCTTAACAGAAATTTAGTAGAAGCGACTTTCCTTTGTTCATCAAGTGGCAACAATTTGATTGCATTGTGTGTGTGTGTGTGTGTGTGTGTGTGTGTGTGTGTGTGTGTGTGTGTGTGTGTGTGTGTGTGTGTGTATGTGTGTGAGTGTGTGTGTGTGTTGTGTGTGTGTGTGTGTGTGTGTGTGTGTGTGTGTGTGTGTGTGTGTGTGTGTGTGTGTGATAGTGTGCGACTGCACGTGAGAGCGCGCGTCTGGGCATGAACTGTTGTAACATTTATCAAAATATATTTAACAGAGAGACAGACAGGCAGACATAGACAGAGAGAGAGAATGCAAAACGTTCAGTTCAATAACCACACAAGTTCATTTCAATGGGGTAGAGTTATAATTAGGTTCGCATTTAAAACGTAAAAATAAACGAGGAAACAGAGACAGACAGAGATACAGACTGGCAGAGTTACCATCAAGGACTTAAGAATTCCAAACTGCGCACAAATCAGTCTTTACCAGAGTTCTGTGAGAACGTAACAAAAGATGGTCCCACAAAACATTACTGTGTCATCTTACAGGTGGAAGTGAGAAGTGAGACTTCCAGTGATTGACTAACATTGGGGTTAGAAACGATTGATATTGGTGTGGTTCGGCCAGCCAGCAAACATGATTTTCCCCTGAGAATATTGCACAGAGACGGTGGAAATAAGGAGAGAAAGAAACATCATAAAAGAACGGCGGGAGAGGAACAGTAGCCAACCAAACTTGTGCAGCCTTGCAACAGAAGCAGTAAAGAGACAGGGAAGAGAGGGGAAGAGGTCTGTCCTTATGAACAAGAATGGTCGTGAGGCAGAAAAGAATGACTGCAATCCTCCACACTCCTTTCATCCGGTTAAACTTGTTTTCAGAGAATCAAAAACTACTATCACGCCAGAACTGTTCTTGAATGATCCCAACAGCTAAAGAGCAGAGACCAAAAACTCCGCACACTCCAGTCGAATAAACACGCGTGCTCCAATGAAATTAGGAGCCAATTGCACAGACACTGGATTCACAAAATGGAACTGAAAGTGTGCGTAAATCGCTTTAGTGTAGCAGACTGTTCATTTGGACCAAATGAATATTTAAAGGGTCTAAAGAATTGTCTTTATTCAGGAGACTTGACGTTTTTGAACAGGAAGTCCAGATTTGCCATTGAAACTGAATTCTTAGTCTACGCTTTTTTTTTCAAATTTTTTTTCGTATGTAATTGTTTCTGTAAATGAATGAAGATTGAATTTTGGAATCTGGTCTAATGGTGTTAAAAGTATTCTAACCTTTTCACTGAGAGAGAGAGAGGGGGGTAAGAGAGAGAAAAAATAGAGAGAGAGAAACATGCAAAGTACAAATATCACTATCACTCTCTCTTCACCTCTCCCTCTCTCTCCCTTTCCCATCACACACGCACGCACACACACCTCTTCTCTCTCTCTTTTTCTTTCTCTCTCTCTCTCTCTTTCACACACACACATACACACACACACACACACACACACCACGCACGCACGCACGCACGCACGCACGCACGCACACACACACACACACACACACACACACAATCTCCCAGCGTCTGTGCGGCAGACGCAACCCAAACTGCATATCAGTGTAAGCATGTACTGGACAGGGTTTTCTCTTAGTGCTATTTGTGTGAAAAGTAAGCTAGCTCAAAACCTGCTGAACGCAGGGGCCGCCTCGAATTTCTTTCTCTCATATAATGCTGCTGCTACCTTTACTACTGCTACTGTTTTATGCCCCATGCACACACAATGAACTGTCAACATAAGTAAACACAGGCAGGTGTGTGTGTGTGTGTGTGTTATGTGTGTGTGTGTGTGTGTGTATGTGTGTGTGTCTGTGTGTGTGTGTGTGTGTGGTGTTGTGTGTGTCTATGTCTGGATCACTGAGCTTAAAACGTATAAAAAATGAGCTTCCACTATTACAGAGTGAGAGTGAGGTGGGGACGGGTGGGGGCATGGACAGATAAGATAATTAACATTCTTTGTTTAGAAAGTTAAGAAATAGGCTCTTGTGTGCCTCTTTTACATGTTAATCCTCGCCCAAATTGGGGCAAGACTACACATTATAGAAACCAAGAGAATGATCAACAAAATGATAAAATCCAAATATTCTGAAATACATATAATGTTGTGTTAACTGCTATATCTAGAGTTATACATGTGGATAGAAGATAGAATTGTGTACACTGAATTATTACATAGATAATAGACATAAAGAAACTAAGGGGGGGGGGGAGACAGAGACAGAGAGAGAGAGAGACAGACAGACAGACAGACAGACAGACAGACAGAGGGAGAGGAAAGAGATTCAAAACAATAGAACACACACACACACACACACACACACACACACACACACACACACACACACACACACACACACACACACACACACACACACACACACACAACCTTCCTCTTTCTACCCATCACTCCAAACCACCGCACAAACCACTCTGGCGTTCTCTCAATCCTTCCACTCTCTCCCATCCATCCACCCGTCCTCCTACTTTTCCCATCCCATCGTCAGTCTCCTTCTTACCTCCACTGGTAGTAATCAACTGCGATTGTTACGTTGTTGTAGTTGCAGCCCGGGCATGCTGAGCTTATTTAAAAAGAAAAAAAAATCTAAAAATCGCCATGCCATATAAATATTATGTGTGTGTGTGTGTCCTGTGACAGGTGTTACATACTAGTTCTTGAAACGTGAAAGGGGATTCCACTGGACTGGGTTGGAGTCATTGTTTTAAAACCCAACGCAAGTGTGACAGCTCGCATTGAAACAAACAGGAACCAGAAAACACGAAAAATAAAATCAAAACGGGTGTTTAATACAATAAGACAAGACAGGCGCAATAGAACACTTACTATAACATAACAAGACAAGACAGGCGCAAAATTTGCGCCTGTCTTATTATATTAAATACGCGTTCTGATTCTATTTTCGAGATTTTTGATTCCTGTCATTCTTTTGGGTCACAAACGGAACTTTTTCCTGCTCTCCCCTAGTAAAATATGTCACCATAGTACGACATTATTTTCCCCCCGTCAATGGGTATATTTCTGTTTGCCAATGAAAGTGGATTTTTCTACAGAATATTATCAGGGACAACTCTTTTGTTGCCGTGAGCTCTTTCACGTGCGCTGAATGCGTTCTGCGCAAGGAACCTCGGTTTAGCGTATTATCTGAAAGACCAGCACGCAGACCATTACTTAAGGTCTAAAGGAGAGATGGGGCGGGGGGCGGGGAGGGAGGAGAGGACCCTGTCTTACCGGGAGTCGACCCATTAGTTTCTTGATTCATAGGCAGGTGCTTTATCCATGCGGCCACATAGTTCACAGGTTAATGCGTGTACTGGTGGGACCCCTCACTCCTTGCCTGTTTACTTGCATAGATGATTATGATAACAAGCCCGTTAATGAATAAACAAAGTACATTTTACTCAGAAGTAACGTTCAACATCAAAACTCGCCAACGATCTCTGTGGGGATACCAGGGGCTATTTCAATATAAATTGCATCCTAACCTTCTGGAAATTTTGTGCTAGAAATTTCCTCTTTTCTGTCACTCTCTTTGTTTCTTTCTTCCTCCTTTGCTTTTTGTCATTTCTTCCTATCATTTTCTGCCTTGCTGGTCCATTCACCTGTATGTGTTCGATACATGTTACGTACCCTCTCTTAGGATTGGTAACTGGGTACATGTATAAAATGCATTTTTGGCTCTAGGGAAGTGAGATATGCGGAAGAAATTTTAGGTAATTTAGGTCAGTTTTTATATGTTTTAGTGTCATAAGTTATGTTTAAATTTGTATTCAAGAATTTTTTTTAAATCCCATGTGCTATAAACTGGACAGAGTAGGAGCATCTCCTTAGATTATGTGCGCAAATGCATCGCTATGAAAATAACAACAACAATAACCTCACCAACAAAATAGGGTTTATGCACAGGTTCTTGGCAGCAACCACATCTATAGGCCTACATACAGCTGATGCACTGGGGGAAATGGCTCTAAAAATGAAACGGTGACTTGAAAACATTCACCACTCTCATTCATACTTGCACAATCAATTCTCTTGTTGAGCCCAGCATTCGGCTCAGTACTGGTTAAAACCATACCATGAACACCAAAAATATTCTTCGCTAAAACCCTTTTCAATATCTGTATCTTTCCTATATCTTTTGGTTCCCTGCACTCAGAATAATGAGCCATGATTTAGACTTTTCATCTCCCTCTCTTTTCTCAGTCTGCATTGCCTGTCTGTTTGTATGCTTACCTGTCTCCCTGTCTCTCTCTTAGTGACCTGTAGTTCGACTGTTAGAACCCAAATCTCCTTTTTATTGTTTATTATTTATTCATTCATTTACACTTCTATTTTTTATTTCTTTCCTTATTCATTCATTCATTCATTTATTTATTCATTCATTCATTCATTTTGTAAGTTACTGGAATGCATGTAAGGAGGGCAAAACATTGCTTTCTCAACTATTGAACCGGTCTAAAAATATGATTCTTGATGTTAGTGTGAGAGTGTAGCGGGCTGGTTGGTTCTTGTAACAGATGTGTCACATTCAGTCCCTGCCCGAACAAAAGCTAGACTAGCCCGGGGCCTGTTTCCTGTTTCCTACCCACCAGTACGCTCGCGCGCAAGTAACGAGATAGCGAGTGGTGAGGACGAGAAGAAAAGTGTGCTGTGAAACGGACGCGAGGCAGAAGTACATTTCAGCGAATGAATAGCGCTTATGTCAAAACAGAAGGCGAAGTGGTCGCCAAGTACAAAGGCGACTTACCATATTTACCTTGCCGGCAAGTTCCTCTCGATGCTACCTAGCCTTACCTAGCGATTACACCATCACCCCCCTCTCTATTTCAAGACCTTGCCTACGCACAGGGTTTTGGGCAGGTTTAAGGAGTCTGCCACGGGGCAGATGAGGTGGAGCACATTTGGAATTGTCCGAGGGCTATGAATCCCTACTGAACAGTCATCACTCACTTCCGCCCCTTCTCTGTGGCCCAGCCCGTCAAGGGGGGCGGTCATCACAATTTAAGATCTTTTATATGTTATTTTAGCTAGTCCTCACAGACTCTTACGTGTGGAAAAGCTTACAACTCAAACGAACCGAACCAATCCCTCTCTCTCTCTCTCTCTTTCTCTTTCTCTCTCTCTCTCTCTAGCTCGCTCGCTTACACACACACATTCATACATACATACACAATTACACAATTACCTACACATGAATACATACACACGCACACCACACACACACACAAACGTATGTGCTCCCCCCCCCCCTTAACACACACACACACACACACAAACACTACCACACCCTACATGCCATGCCCAAATCAACACCTTATTTTCACCCAGTTTCACACAACCAAATAAAAAAATTTGCCTAAAAACCTCTTCAATAGCTTCCAAGCCCCTTCCAAATGACTGGCACAGTTTGAGGAGGGAAAAGAAGCCCCACTGCCATCAGATTCCAGACCTAACACACTGCACATAAAAAGCAAAACAATTTCCTGCAAATGAATGGAAAGGGGCGCTTGCAACTAGAATTTACAGGACTCGACAGAACGAGAGAGATAAAGGTGGATGAGGGAGGAGAAGGGAGAGGGAAGAGTGAGAGGGTGAGAAAAAAGGAGAGAAGCTAGATGACGGGCGGAGTGAGAGAGAGAGAGAAAGAGAGAGAGAGAGACGGGGGATAGAGAGAGATAAAGACAGAAAGAGAGAAAGAGAGGGAGGGAGACAGTGAGTGAGAAAAAAAAGAGAGACAGAGGGAGGGACAGAGACGGGAAAAGGGCAGGGTGAGAGGATAAGAAAGAGAATGCGTGTGACAAAGAAAAAAAAACAGTGAGAAGACAACAACAAAAATAATAATAAAAAGAGAAAAAGAGAGAGAGAGAGAGACAAGAGACCGAGAGAGTGTATCTGCCAGATTAAACATGCACACCGACATGAAGAAAGACATGTATAAACACAGAACGAGAGACAGAGAAAGAAGAACAGAGAAGGAAGGGAGACATCGAGACAGACACAGAGACAACTCGTTTTTATCTAAAAGTGAATTGACAAACGTTATGACACGAGCACACATTATAGAATTCTGAAGGTTAAAAAATGACTAAAGGAAGTTAAGCAGTACAATATCTTTTATATTACAGATAGTGGAACAGAAGGTGGATGGACTCGAAAGCAGGGGGGGGGGGGGGGGGCAGAGAGAGAGGGGGGAGGGAGAGAGAGAGAGAGGGGAGAGAGGGAGGGAGAGAGAGAGAGAGAAAGAGAAGAGACAGAGAAACAGAGACAGAGAGAAAGACAGAGAGAGACACAGAGAGACAGACAGACAGACAGACAGGTAGACAGACAGATAGACAGGTATACAGGTAGACAGAGAGACAGACAGTATACGGGTAGACAGACAGACAGACAGACGGACAGATAGGTATACAAGTAGACAGATGTAGGAAGAGAGACATATACACAGCAGAAAGAAGCAGAGACAGAAAGAGCATCGAGTGCAATATGACCAAAAAATCAACAATAACAACGACAAGAAGATCCAAAACTGAATAGAAACAGAAATGTTTCCGACAGCATTAGGCAGACATCAAAAGGATGTGGAGAAAATGAGAACAATGAAATGCATCGACACAGACACAAACAATGTAGATGAAAGAAACTAGACAGTGAAATCACGCAAATCCAATCAAGGCGAATCAGTAGTGAATGATTTAAAGACTTTCAAAAATACACGTGTTCAGATTCATTCATTGCTTGTTCGTTTGTCTTGAGAAGCGGCTGTGATAAACAACTTGTTCTTAGTTCTGTTTCATGTTTTAGAAATGGTTTTGATAATACGAGTATTCACATATTGGTCTTTCTTTTTATCAGTCATCATCATTACAATCATCACAGATACAAAATGGCTGGTATAATATGAATATTTATACATTTTTTTCTCAGGCACTCACCTCTTTCTCCTTCTCTTCCTTCTACACATCCTCCTTCATCTTATCATATTTTCTGTTGTCCTATCTTCCAATTTCAAACAGCGGCGTTCTGATTTAGAGGTCATTGTCACTTAAAGTAATGTTTCAGTAGGACTGGGTAGTTTTTCATGTGTAGGCGTTTCTGAATGAATATGTATGACAGGGATATGGGATGAGGTGTGTGAGACACAGAGAGAGACAGAGACAGAGAGAGAGAGAAAGAGAGACAGAGAGAGGCAGAGAGAGAGAGACAGACAGAGACAGAGAGAGAGAGAGAGAAAGAGAGAGAGAGAGAGAAAGAAGAGAGAGAGAGAGAGAGAGAGAGAGAGAGAGAGAGCATACAAACACAGAGACAAGGAGAGAAATAAACACAGGAAGAGCATTCAGTGCAGTGTGCAATGAACTACCCGATTAAGCGAAGAACAAAAGACACCGAAAAGAACATCAAAAGACTCACAGAGAAAACAAGAAAAATGAAATCAATTTACATGGACACAAACAACACAGATGAAAGAGATCAAGACGGTGAGGACACGATAAACCACATTAGAATCAAGTTTTGAATGATTTATAGACGTTCAAAAATGAGCATTTTCAATTCATCTGTTCATTATTCGTTCGTTTTGTCTTGAGAGCGATTGTGATAAACAATATATTGTGATGTACCATGTATGTCGCGCATAAGAATTTCACAATCATTATCTTTTTTTTTTCTTTCTCCATCTTGTTTTACGTCGTCGTCAGTCACCATCATAAACACCATTATCATCTTCTTCCTTGTCTTCTTTTCCGTCGTTGATTCTTCCTCTTTCCTGTTCCTCTTCTTGCTTATGCTCTTTCTCCTCCTTTTCCACCATCGTGTTCTTTTTTTTTCCCCTTTAGCTTCCTTGTCATCCTGTGAAAAATGTTTCTTCCCTCTGTACTTTTTCTTCTTCTTCTTCTCGTCTTTCTTCTCCTTCGGGAATGTCATTTTTCTAAATGGCAAAGTCCATTTGGAGGTCACTATGACCAAATTATTAAAATGTATAAGCAGCATCAGATATTGAATAGTCATGTGTGAATGTCTTTCAGTATGTGGTGTATGTAAATGATAGTTCAGTATGTGTACCTGTCTGTGTGTAAATACAGGGGGGGGGGGGGGGGCAGGATATGTGAAACACATGCACATAAAGAGAGAGAGAGAAAGAGAGAGAGAGAGAGAGAGAAAGAGAAAGAGAGAGAGAGAGAGAGAGAGAGGAGAGAGAGAGAGAGAGAGAGAGAGAGAAAGAGAGGAGTGTGGCAAAACGACAGACTTATACAATTATAGAAATAGTTACGGAGGGAGAGAGTATGAAAAGCAATTGCAGCGGTCATCCATCTTTTTTTAATTTAAGAAAGACATTAAAAATCATGAAGCAGACATCAAAAGAACTCAGAGAAAATGAGTACATAAAAATTAATTTACACGGACACAAACATTTATGAAAGGGGACCTAGACAGCAACGACACGAAAACCAGATTAGGATGAATTAATGAATGATTTATAGACGTTCAAAAATGCACTTGCTCACATTCAGTGATTATTTGTTCACTTACCTTCCGAAAGGAATGTAATAAATAACTTAAACAGATATGTCTAGAAATGTTCTGTTGCTTTAGAAATATTCTTTTCTTTATAGATTACTTTTCTATCCTCCTCCTTCTCCTACATGCTTTTTAATCTTCTTTTTCTTCCTCCTTTGTGTTCCTTGTCTTCTTCCTCCTCCGCCTGAAACAGAGTCAGCTGGCAACAGCAGTGCATGCAGGGCTCAGTCATATCTGAACAGCGCACAACAGCTTTATCCAACAGGACAGGGACTGAGGAAAAGCATGTGCATCCAGGCTCAGTCTTATATCCCACATGAAGACCTGCACCAGGCGATGAGGACCAGCATGTCTACTAATCCGTCGGATCGGCAGGACAGCTCATCATCGTCGTCATCATCATCATCAACGTCGTCGTCGTCGTCATCATCATCATCATCATCGTAAACCATACTGTTTGGAGTGCAAATGTTAACATTAAATATTTTTTTTACATGCAAATAAATGTACCAAATCAATTTCTTATATGTGTCATGCCCCTTAGTTCAGAGGCATACAAGAGAAGTAGTTTTACCAAAGAGTTGAATAGATTAAAAAATATGGTAATATCCAATGTTCCCAGACTCGACATTGTTTTCATATTCTTCGCGTTTTTGCCTTTTGCTCTACCGGTATACTCTTCTAAAGAGGTCTGAAATAATAGCTTAGTGGTCAAAGCTATTCTAAGTCATTTGCAACTGTAAACGGCTTTAGTTTGTTCACCTCTATAACCCCATCTCTTAGACACAGACAGACAGACACAGAGAGAGGCAGACAGACAGACAGAGACAAACTAACAGACTGACAACAAGACAGATAGAAGGAGAAGGAGAAAGACAAAGAGAAGAAGACAGCAAGTAAAAGAGAGAGGAGGTCAGAGAAAGGGAGGAAGTGATAGCACGCAGAGGGAGAGAGAAAGAGGGGGAAAGAGAGGGAAAGAGAGAGAGAGAGAGAGAAAGGGGTGGGAAGAGAGAGAAAGAAGAGAGACAGAGAGAGACAGACAGACAGACAATAGACAGAAACAGAACAGACAGACAAATAGGTACAGAGAAACGCTAAACAGAGAAACAGGCAGGCAGAGAGAATGAAGTCCAGTTTGCAACAAACTGCCAGATTAAGAGAAAAAGACAAGACATTGAGAAGAACATCATCAAGCACACATCAAAAAGGTCTCGAAGAAAATAAGACCAACAAAATTAATTGACATGGACATACAACATAGATGAAAGAGGGATTAGACAACTACGACAAACAATATCAGATCAAAATGAATTAGTGAATGATTTATAAGCATCCAAAAATGTGCACTTACGAAAATTCATTCAGTATTTAATGTTATTCCAACCAAACTTCCCAATTTCCAAAATTATTATTATCCACCAATATACGACGAAATAGCTGGCAGAATCGTCCAAGCCAAAACAGCATTCAAGAAGATGACAAGCATTCTTACTAACATATGCCTATCAATTAACATCAGAAAGAGAGTCCTTGAATGTTACATAGAACCAATACTGTTGTACGGATGCGAGGCGTGGACAGTCAGCAAGCAAAGCCAGAGCAGGATCGAGGCAGCCGAGATGTGGTTTCTCAGAAGAATGTTGAGAGTTCCATGGACAGCAAAGAAAACAAACGAGACAGCCTTGATGGAGGCAGACACAAGTAGATCACTCATAAAGAAGATTAGGAAAAGACAAGCAACATTTATAGGCCATTTTATGAGAAAGGGGGATTTGGAGCATCTGGTCACAAGGGGAAGCTGGAGGGAAAGAGAGCATCAGGTAGACCCAGGGAGAGATTGCTGGACGGACTTTCAGAATGGCTGGGGATGAGGAAGGTGGGGGAGATGCTGGGGGCAACGAGAGATAGAGATGGTTGGAAGTCCATGGTCGCCAACGCCATGCGGCTGGGCACCTGATGATGATGATGAATATACGACTTTGGGAATTCCGGGAAGAAGATAGCCACTGCGATATATATACTTAAAGAGTTGCAGTATCGTATAATTACTTCCCCAGTTTTAACATCAACTGAAGACTTACACGCGTGTGCCGCCACAGTACAATTCAGTAGTTCATTAATCCTGAACGTTATGTCAATCTACCTGCCAACAGGTCCAAATGACCACAACACAGAATGGCTGCGTACGATTCCGGATCTGCTAATTGGTGGAGACTTTAATTCCCACTCCCCGTTTTGGGAAAAAGACTGTTGTACTGTTACAAGCAATCGGTTGGTAGAAAATATAGTTGACAGTGCGCTTTACCTTTTGAATGATGGGAGTGTCACTAGAATTCCTGATGTTTCCAAACACCGGGCAACAGCCATCGATCTGTCTTTAATATCGCCAGACTTAGTACCATGCTGTACCTGGGACACTCACAGAGATGCCTTGGGAAGTGATCACTTACCTATCATCGTAACAATAACTAATGAAAATATCAGGAAAAAAAGACAGCACTCCTGATATTATACCAAAATATAATTACACGCGCGCTGATTGGTCCTTGTTTCAGACTGCTCTTGCTAAACACGAATATAAACATTATGAAAGTGACAATGTAGACGTTATGTTTACTGAGTTCCAGGAGTCAGTTCTAGCTGCTGCAGACCTCTCAATCCCGAAACTCAAAACCTTTAAGTCTAATAACCGTTTGGGTAATGTTTGGTGGACAGAGGCATGTGAGAAAGCAGTTCAGTATAAAAAAGAGAAATACAAAATCTACATCAAAAGCAGAACACCCGAAGATCATATGGAGATGAAAAAAGCTAACACCCAGTGTAATAGAATCATCGCTGAAGCAAAGAAAAATTATTGGTCAGGGATTTCGATAAAGTCTGGACAAAAATGAATCAATGAAAAATGGAGCCAACTTACCTAGATGTCTAATAATGATTGACACATGTCACAAATTTCCTTCCGACATGTACAAAGCTGAAACTTTTGTAGAACTTTTTGCCGAACATAGTAAAGTAGACGGTTTGTCTCCTACCTGCAAACACTACAGAAAAATAGCAGGTAACAACCCTATCTTCACTGATCCAATACCTCAGAATGATCGCTGGTTTAATGCTCCAATCACCTTAGAAGAGCTAAAAAAAAACAATATCTTGTCTCTACACAACAAAAGAAGTTCGGTAGGTGTCGATGCAGTTTCAAGTGAAATAATTAAACATCTTCCGGAAAACTGCATTATTTTTTTACACAAACTTTTTCAGAAATGCTGGGTTAGTGGAACTGTACCACAGGTATGGCAAAAGTCTGTTGTTATACCCATATTAAAAGCAGGAAAGCCTAAAAACAATAAAAACATTTACAGACCTATTGCGTTGACTTCCCATGCGAGCAAACTAATGGAAAGATTGGTATTAAACAGACTTTTACATTACTGTGATAAAAATAACGTTATTCCAGTAAATCAGGCAGGTTTTAGAAAAGGGAGATCCACAGTTGACACCTGGTTAAACTTACAACTCAGATAAAGCAACAGTTTGCCCGCAAAAAAAGTCTTTTAGCTACTTTTTTGATGTGAAAAATGCTTACGATCCAGTTTGGCATACGCGTTTATTGTACAAGCTGAAATCTATTAGTTTATCTGGCAATATATATGATTACATTAAGTCTTTTTTTAGCCAATAGAACAATTCAGGCACGAGTGGGAACTAGTTATTCTTCTTCACGACATCTTGACATGGGAATTCCACAAGGTTCAGTGATAGCACCTCTTTTATTTAATATCCTTATACAGGATCTTCCTAAAGCACTCTCAAATCATGTTGTTTTGGTACAGTACGCTGATGATATATGTATTTGGATGAATATTACCTTAAAAAGACAACTCCACAAAGAGCGCAGAATTACATTAGGAAGTTGTATCAATCTGATCTTGATAATCTTGGAAACTATATGTTACAAAATGGTCTGTCGTTGTCAGCGGAAAAAAAACTAACATGATGCTATTTAATCCTGGTGGTACTTTAAGTAACTTGCCTACTTTCAGATTGCTTGGTGAAGTGTTACATTACAAACAGGTTGTAAAATTTCTGGGAGTCTTTATAACATCGAAATTAAGCCTTAAATTTTCTAAAGATAATAAGCAGATTACCTTGGGGAATGGATACAAACATACTAATTCATCTGTCAACAGCACTTGTACGATCTAAATTATCCTATGCGCAAAAAGTTTTCTTCAGTGCACCAAAATATTTATTAAAGAAGATACAAAGCTTAGACTGCAAAAGTATTAAAATTGCTCTAGATGTCCCTGCTCACGCCTCTAACCTGGAAGCGTACAAAGTTGCTGGAATTCTGCCTCTGAACAACTATCGTGAGCTAGCGACAGCAAAATTTGCCATTAGAACTACTTCACAAACTGACAATTTTGTGAGTAAGGAAATTAAAATCAGGTCTGATGTTGACTTTCCAAAGCGAGCAAACAGCATTTCATCACAAATGACTGTTGCAACTTACATATCTGACTTGGTCAAACAGTCTCACCTAAATATGGATGAAATAGCTGAGACACCATCAACAACGCCTATCCCTACATGGCAAATGCTAAAAGCCTCTTTTGATATTGATTATACAGACGCCAAGAAACATGAAAACGTCAAAATTTCGATATCCACAGCAAGACACGTCGATGAAAAATACCGTACCCATCTTCATATTTTTACCGATGGATCAGTTTTAGAAAATAAATGTGCTGGAGCAGCATTTTATGTTCCAAAATTTAAAATAAAAAAGTCATTTTTCATTGGGGCAAACATATCCATATTTACAGCGGAATTAGTCGCTATCAAACAAGAATTGCAATATCTAGTAAATCTTAAACCCATGTCTTTCAAAGTAGTTCTCTTTGTTGACTCAAAATCTGTACTATATGCCTTACGGTCTTTTGATGCCGACACAAGACCTGATTTAATTATTGAGGCAAATCATCTTGTACATCGTTTAAGGATAAAAGGTACAGATATCAGTTTATGCTGGGTGCCTTCTCACGTTGGTCTTCACGGCAACGAAGTAGTTGACAGAGCAGCTAAGCAAGGTGCACAGAATTCTGTTAATTCTGTAGAATTACATGTTCATACTTCCGTAAAAGAAGCTTGCAACATCCTCAAATCAGCCTCATGGATTCGATTTCATGAAAATTTAAATGATCAGTTTGTGTCACAACAAATGATAAAATTTTCCGTTCAAAATTTATATATAAAAAAAAAGCAGTTTTCTTCCGTGTATCATTTGCGATCGATTTATTGCTGTTCGTTTTCGTATTCAGCTAAACGCATTGAAAACAAAATATTGTAAAAATGTCAAGTGTATTTGCGGCAAACAGTTCACATTGTTTCACTGTTTATTTTATTGCAAAATGCTACATTCTTTTCTACCGAAAATGTTTACTCAAGAAAACTATTCTGAAACTCATTTCAAAAAAGTAACATCAGATCAATCTTTGTTACTTAACATTTCAGAATCATCAGTTCACAGTCCTGTTAATGCATTACTTTAACGTTATGCAATTTGTGTTTTAGTGTTAAATTTTCCCTTTACATTGTTGAAGTTAATTGTTACTAATGTGAGTTAAGATTTCGTTCCATTTTTTCTATTCTACCACCTATACTTGACTTTTTCCTCTGTCTCCCCTCTGCCCCAATCCAACCCGTCCAACTATCGTTCTCCATTTTATTTTATTTATACTTTTGTTTTATTCCCCCCCCCCCCCCCCCCCCCCCCATCCCCCTCTAATATCACTTACAGTGAAAAGACGTTAAATCAAAGAACGAACGATTCAGTATTTACTAATCTGTCATAAGCAACAATGGTGATAAATGACATATTGCTTGAGAATTCACTTGTCTTTAACCAAAAATTCGGACAAACAGTATGGTGTTTTAGAATTCACAACTCTTGTGCAGCAACTGTAACAAACAATTACGTTACAATTCATTTGTCTTGATCAAAACTGTGATAAACAACATATTGTTTGGAAATTCATTTATCTTCAGTAGCAACGATGACAATGCACCAGCAGATAAGATGTTGGAAAACCAAGGCCAGGAAGCAAAGCAGAGTGCTGAGGATATCCACTTTTATGGCTCAGACGAGGTATTTGTACAGGCTCTTGATGCTAAACGCCAGAAACTAAACTTAACTTCCCACTTGCAAACTTTGTGTAAAAGAAGAATGAGAGAGGCTGGATTGAGAAACTGTCTAAAAACTTGATGCAGTACTAGTATGACGAGTAGAATGTGTTAGTTAGCCATCTTTCATTTGTACATGAGTCTTAAAGAAATTACTGATTAGAAAGAAAGTGCTGACCGACAGGTAGGCATACGTCCCATCCGGTGAGGTCAGAGAGACAAATATACCAGTAGTTGGGTCAAACGGCACTGTTAATCACATGGACAACACCCCACTCCTTAACTGGAAAACAGTCAGGAACAGAGCAGCTGCGTGCTGGTTGCAAATACGTAGGCAGGCCCTCAGACCCGGCAGAAGGGACAGAGTCAGGGGCCAGCAGAGAGTTAAAACAGACAGTTTAGTTATGGAGCCAGAAAAAGATAGCAGTGGGAACCAAGAGAGAATATGGGCCATCTTCAAGAGCGCAGGCTCTGCACCATTGCATTATTTAGTTAGTTAAAGATTTCAACCTTAGATACAGGAAACAGTGGGCTCGTGTCTGGGAACACATACCTTTTGTGCATACAGAATGTGAGAGTGGGGCACAGGTGATCCTTCAGTCTACATCACAGTCTTGGTGAAATGTTGAATGCTGAACAAGCTGTGTACGGTGCTACAATGCTGTGTTCCCTTGTATTTTGTATGAAGTAAGTTGTCTTTGATGGTTGGATTTTGGATAGATGTTATCACAGTTAAGATGTGTGACGTACGCTAAATGGATGAACCACGATGTGTCTTTGTTAATAAACCTGTATTCTCCTCATTATGGAATAGGCTCTTGATTGGTTTGGCTGCATCTAGTCTAGTGACTCTGTCTATTCCCAGTATAGTTGATGATGTGAAAGAACGAAGTTATTCATATTCTCCCTCCCCCAGATCCTGTGCTTGAGATGCGGTAAAACTAAGATCATCCCCAACAGACATGGTTGAGAATGAAAGAGCTCAATCCCCAGGTAATCAGTAGAAACGAGTCGACATCCCCAGTCCCTTGTATACATGTTGATGTTGTGACACATAACGCCCAATGACACTTGGTGGGGGGTGCACCCTGTCATACTAGGAAGAAGCACCCCGGAACACACATTGGCCACTTTTGGAGATACTGTATATGCTACATGTATGGATGCCTACGGAGTAAAGCAACCAAAAGTTAAAATTCCTCCCCAGAAATCCAGACGCCAGCGTAACATGGAGGTAATCAGAATGAATGAAAAGATTCTGAAGAAACAAATGGAGACTGATTCAGAATTTGGGCTACAGAAACCATGGAAAGACCTTAAAGCGAAACATAGCGCCCTTAGCAAAGCAGAATCAGCAAAGAGGAAAAAGAGCAAAAGTAACAAGATCCAGGATCGCTTCTTTTAAGACCCCTTCCAGTTCGCCAGGAAGCTGTTAGACCAGCCCAAGTCCAGGACAATCACAGTGGACAAAAATGTTTGGGAACAGCACTTCAGGAAAACATATTCCGACCCTCAGAGTGAGGCACCGCTTGAAATACAGGGCCTGGTTCGGCCTGCAATGCCAGAGAAAATGTTTAATAACAAGCTGCCAACAGTGGATGTAGTAAAGAAAGTGGTGGAGAAAACCAGAGCCAAATCATCACCTGGGCCTAACGGAATACCTTATTTTACAAGAAGTGTCCCAGTGTCCTCGAGTTGCTTCACAAACTGATAAGATCAGCATGGAGGAACATGAAGATCAGCAACCAATGGATGAAAGCTGATGGAGTGTACATTCCAAAAGAACAGAGCTCAAGTGACATCAGCCAGTTCAGACCAATATCGCTTCTGAATGTCGAATGGAAAATTTTCTTCTCCGTCATGGCAGCAAGTCTGACGAGATACCTAACGGAAAACGAGTACCAGGATTTGTCAGTCTAAAAAGAGAGGACCAGAACCCTAAATACAATGGCAGAAGCAGCGGAAAAGAACTCCAGCTGGATCTGGACCAGGAGGAACAAAAGTGAGCAACATAAAGGCTTAAAATTCCCCTGCATGTTACTGGTGATTGATAGCCATGTGGTTAAGAGATCCAGATCCGCCACAAGGGTGACTTTGCCTTGAGACACCTGACCATCTTTGATGCGCAGGTTCGATTCCAGGCGTAGAACAAATTTCTGCTTAAAAATGGTGACAGCAGAAAGGCGCCCAGGTGTCGTGCCCTAGATGTGGCCCAGCCCCCTTAGAGCGTCAGGAGCTAAGGACAAAAACACTTGCTTGACGGGGGTTTCTGCTCTGGGGACCTTCTGCTGTCCAGCTGTCCCCAGAGTTTCTTACTACTTGTTGGAGGATGTCTATAATCGTGCTTTAGAAATGATTTTTCTTCACAGTAATAGACGGTATGAGAAGAGAAACAGAGAGAGAGAGAGAGAGAGAGAGAGAGAGAGAGAGAGAGAGAGAGGAGAGAGAGGACACGTTTAAAAATATGAGAAAGGTAGCGGCCAATTTGGTGCTCTGTGTGTGTATGTATGCACGTGCGTACGGAATGCCTGTGTGTGGGTGCACGCGCACGTGGTGTGATGTGAGTGTGGATTTGCATGCGCACCGTGTTTGTTTAATGATTGGATGAAAGGAAGGGATGATGAATATGATGAGAACCAATAGTGAAAGATCTCTCCTATCACACCTCCAAACTAATTAGTCCCAGTCAATTGTAAAATATTTGATGTGGGAATACTTGAACTATACCCTGGTCCACCCCAAAATCCTCTACTACATGACTATTCGCCAGACTGCTTACACTGTGCATATCTTATTATTTCACGTACCAGTCATTTCAAGGTCTCAATACAAAAGATCTCAAATTACCCACACGTAACAACAAACAACGCACGAACCGATAGCATAGAGTGAGAGCAAACTAATACATCAGACTAAAGTATCACCTAAAACTGCTTGATATCAAATTGTCTCCTTTGAAGACAACGCATCGAAATCCGAGTATCCCTAACACTGACATGAAGTCTGAAGTGGTTTTACACACACCTTTCGAAAAAATTGCTCTCGATGTCTTGCAACTTAAACTTCTACGCACAACCTATAACGGTTATTACACTAAGCGATATCCAACAGGACCAACAGGTGACAAAAGCATTCCATTTCACATACCAGTCAAGTTAGGGTCTCAACACAAAGATCTCAAGGTGTTCCACACGTGACAACAAACAACGCACGAACCGATCAAAGAACCATAGGATCAAGTTTTGTTAGTTGACTTTTCACAATCGTTGGTTCACAGTCCTGTTAATGCATTTCTTTAAGTTGATGATGAAATTTGTTTTTCAGTGACAATTTTCGTTCACATTACCGTTGTTAGTGTTAAGTTATTAATTCCATTTCTCTAATCACGCATGTCTCTTTTCTGAAGACCTTGCCTCTTCCAGTCACAAACTTTCTTTCTGTTACTCTGTCTCCCATTTGCCTTCCCCCACACCTCCACCTACTTTATCCTCTGTGCTTACACTTTTACCCGTCTAATATCGCTCATAGTGAAAAGACGTTCAGTCAAAGAACGAACGAGCGTAAGAGCAAATGATCATACTACAAGAATGTTGCACCTAAAGCTGTTTTCACACGAATTGACTATATAATGTTCCAGAAAAAAAAAAACACACGAAAAAAGAATCATAACGCGTATTCCATACAACCAGACAAGACAGGCGCAAATGTTTGTCCAACTGGCCTTTGTCAAGCGTAAAATCACAAACAAACACCAAATACAAAAATCAGGAGAAAAAAGATACTGGACGAAGCAGCAGGGAAGATTGTAAGTGACCTTACGCTTGACAAAGGCCAGTTGGCCGACAAGTTGCTCCTGTCTTGTCTGGTTGTATTACATACGCGTTCTGATTCTTTTTTCGTGTTTTTCTTTTGCTTGAACACCGGCAGTCACTCTTGTTTTGAATTTCACTCTCTCTCTCTATCTCACTCTCTCTCTCTCTTTCTCTCTCAAACACATATTCATACCAACACACACACACACACACACACACACACACACACACACACACACACACCACACACACCCCACACACACACAAAGAGAAACGACAGGCAGATCCCGTAGACACACACGAACACTTTCCTCCCCCAACCCTAATTACATACACACACACGCGAGCGCGCGCGCGCGCGCGCGCGCACACACACACACACACACACACACACACACACACACACAACACACACACACACACACATATATATATATATATATGCACATATATATACACAAATACCAACAAACACACAGAGAGACAAACGCGCTCGCACACATACAGAGAGAGAGACAGACAAAAGATAGGAGGATGAGGAACAGCCAAAAGGCGAGACAGATCGGGCACAAGTAATATTGTATGGTCAGTTATAGCGATTGCACAAGGCAAGCGATGGATTAAAATCGAAAGAGAGAGGGAGGGAGAGGGGGGGGGAGACAGACAGACAGACAGACAGACCAGGACAGAAAGACAGAGAGAGACAGAGACAGAGACAGACAGAGACAGACAGAGACAGATAGACAGTGTCAGACACACACGGACTTGACAATGATACTTTATTTTCCAACGGTAAAAGTTGTTAACTAAAAGTCATATTTTAACATTACTATTGCTAATTTACACATCTGCCATTTTTCAGCATTACTATTGCTAATTTACATATCTGCTAGATCTAAATGTAATGAAGACGGAATACATCAAAAAATACAAGAAACACCTGAAGGCGCTGGATGGGACCTCACCACTCTCCTAGCTTCCGACGATACAACACTATCCATGCGCCGTTCAGACCCAGTCACCAGTTACCCTTTTTACAAACCGAATGACAGGTGGGAAAATGACAAACTCAGGGACATATCACACAACTCACCAACCAGGTCCAGCCCAGCCACCGGACCACGAAAGAATGAATGGAAGAGCCCTCTCACACCTTACACACTTCATCACTCTTCGTTATTGGACAGCCTAACCTGCCCCAGCTCGCATAGCTGCAGCGCTTCTCTTATTATTGTCTCGAAACTTAACACTCGGACCTACCAACGTTGCTTTACCACAGACACAGCGGGTGTACGTACGGCCATAAAGCAGCCAGGCATAATGCTCAAGACACACAGCCCAGTTTGCTTTTTAGCTAGGTGTGACATGCCCCCCCCCCCCCCCCCCCCAAAGGGATCCCAAGTTTGTCATTCGGAGCCGTCACCAGTACTTTCCCTGAAGGCCTGATTCCTTTAAAGCCAGCAACCACGCCGCAAGTCATATCTGCCTAAATCCAAATCTAAGAGTAATGAACAAGGAACGCATCAATATCAATAATATAAGGAAAACCAAACAGTAAGAGCATTTGTTGTCGTTTGAGAGAGACAGAAGGAACAGAGCAGGGGAAATAGCAAATAGTGAGTGTGTACGTATTTCTGAGTGGTTGGGAGGGTTATTTTAGAGAAAGAAATAGGGAGGAGAGAGAAAGTGAGAGAATGAGAGATACAGAGAAAGAGAGACAGAGACAGACAGAAAGACAGACAGACAGAGAGACAGAGAGACAGAGAGAGAGAGAGAGAGAACTGGGTTGGGAGAACTGAGAGTGATGGTGGGGGTGTATAACCAATGTAATTTCTACAGTTGTTAAGTACAATGCACGCATACGTTATACACTGTCATTCAAGCAAAGTAAATAAAAACAGGTAGACAAAGAGGAGTAGCCTAAGCGCGTGCCTGTGCACGCATGTATCCACGCATATGTGCATGCACGCATATTGTCACATGTTAATTGTTGCTTCCTATATTCATATTGGAAAGGCTTTTTTTTTAAACCCAGTCAGTAAACTCGAAAACCATTTAGGCGTTGGAGAAAAAAGGCAGCATTTGGCATACAAAGGCGTGTAGGGGATGGTGGAGAGATGAACAGTGTTTAGCGTAGGCGGTGAATGAGACGGGGTTGGAGGGAGATAGGAAAGGGTACAGTCGTAGGCACTGGCTGGGTTGGCAACTGAGATGAAGGGAGACGAGGCAAATCGTGGTGGGGGTGGGGGTGGGGTGAGAGGGGGGTAAAGATTACAGACAGTCAACACACGATCATTCACAAGCGACTAATCCAGCAGCACAGCAGGAGACGCAGCTTTCACCACTTCACTGCTGTAATGTACCCAGTTCTCTTTTCTTCTCTGTTTCTTTTGACGGGAAAAGACTCCGCGCCTTGTGAACATTCTTTCTTTTCCCCTGCAGTGAGAAGTTCTTGCATTTTATGCATTAGTGGAGTGGAAAAAATGTGATGTGTGTGCGTGTGTCTGCGTGTGCGTGCGTGCGTGCGTGCGTGCGTGTGTGTGTGTTTGTCTGTCTGTCTGCCTGTCTGTCTGTTTTTCATCCTCGATCTCCCTTTCTAAAAGAAAAAAAACACCAAAAAAACATCGTTTCATACTGACTGGAGATCATAAGTATGGAAGTCATCGCATGGTGCCGAGATCAAAGTCATATGGACGACAAAAAATGCGTATAATTAACCGGGGGCTCTTTCAGTATAAATACTATCCCCACCTTCTGATAATTCTGTGCTTTAAAGTTCCTCTTTTCTGTCACTCTCTTTGTTTCTGCCTTGTTCCTTTGCTTTCTGTCATTTCTCTCTATCAATGTCTGCCTTGCTGGTCCTTTCACCTGTGTGTTCGTCTTGTGTATTTTCTCTTAGGATTGATAATTGGGTACATGTATTTAATGCATCATTACATCTAGGGAAATGAGATATGCAGAAGCATTTTTAGGTAGTTCAGGCCCGTTTTTTTTTTATTTTAGTGTCCTTAATTATGTTTAAATTTGTATACAGATGTTTTTAGATCCCCTGTGTGATAACGTGGACGGAGTAGTCTGTAGAAGTATTGTTTGTTTTGACATGGTTATAGCCTAGATACGGCTCTACGCAGTCGGCTGGGCTTTAAGCAAAATAACAATAACAATAACTTAAGAAAGTGCGAGAACGACAATTTCTCGGGAATGTCTGAGAATATTTACTTTCTGTTTTCACTGTTGTGACTGCTTACCGTTGCTCTCGCTTCCTGTTAAGTTTTATTTCATCAGAAGGTTCTTCAGTGTCACCGTGACCTTGAGAAGTACAACGTAGATTTTCTATAGTTTTGTTTAAAAAAGGAACTGTTAGAATGTCTTGATCATCTTGTTTGTCATTTTTTTCAATTTTTCCATAAACATCTTTTCATACTTTGTTGTTTACAATGCACAATGTCATTGACAACATAACCCCGAACACATTTCAGTCCAAACGAAGAATCAAAATCTGCAAAGGGAGAAAGAAAGAAATACAAAAATAAACAGATAAAGGGGTAAAAGACAGAGCGATTGGTTACTTATGACAGTATTAAGGTGAACAACATAAATCATTTAGGATGTCAGAGTGAGGCATATAAATTTAGGCTGTCAGAGTGAGGCATATAATATCTTACATCATCACTGCTATTAACAAATTGTACATAGCATACAACAAGAGCGTAACCAATTAGTCTGCAATGGAGGAATCAATAACTGCCGAATAAAATGATCAATCTGCCTTAAATTTGATATAGTTATCATTGATTTCAGCACATACTCTTCAATTTTATTTCTATATCTTAGGTTGTTTTTAAAAAGGAAATATTCAGTAAAGTATCAACTTACGTCATAAACCACAGTTTAGCAAACAACATTATGAAGTCAAGAATAGTGTCTGTCTTAATTCCACTTTCTCACGAATAAAACCGTATTTTCATTTGAGTTTCATGTTAAATATAGAAAATATCTTTCATTCAACACATTTTCAAAAATTTGCCCAAACTGTATTATATGATGAGTCCTCCCTAAAATATTCAATGCTATATTTTTATTCTCTACAGAAACTGCAAAGATTATCGCTGACACTTTTCGTTTATTTCAAACCGATATTTGTTGCGAGAAGTCTGTAAGCAACCCGATTTTGAAACCATTTAAGCCTCAAGACCTTAATTTTGTGCATTTGAGAACAGATATTTTCCAATACCATTCACCTACTATACTTTTAATTCCATTTTGAACAACGTTTGGGTTACCATCTTTTGATATCAAAATATCAGAAGAGAATCTAGTACCTTTTTGCCCCTAGTAGAATGTTTTCAATGAAAGGATTGTATACAACGATGTGTTGTCTTTGATCTCTATGTTACATTTTGTATGCACTTTTTAATAGCTGATATATTATGTTCGTTTAAGGAGTTCTGCACTGTCTTTGATGACAAGTGTAACACAA
Source organism: Monoplex corrugatus (assembly GCA_030674185.1). NCBI lineage: Eukaryota > Metazoa > Mollusca > Gastropoda > Littorinimorpha > Ranellidae > Monoplex > Monoplex corrugatus. The sequence goes on along the minus strand of CM060312.1, from coordinate 44,250,145 downwards.
TAACACATTTTAATCCAGTTTGCGCGTGTTATCATTTTGTCACCAATAAAACAGTCTCGTTAAAAGCACTGGTTCAGCAAGCAGCCCAGGATAATTTATTGTTCTATTTTATGACAGAACTGTGTATATGCTTTTAACATGCGTGATCAGAAATTATCATTCCTTTCCTTCGTACTCATCAACCTTGAACTACAACGTTCTAAAGGATTCAACAACAAAAATCAACAACAACAACAAAACTGGCATATGCCTTTACAAAGGTTTTCCCATTTGTAGTTTGCATTTCTCAGCTTCCTTATCCAAGTAAGTTTTAGAGCTAAAATAAATGCTTCGAAGTCAGCAATAGCAAGTCCTCCTTTTTAACATTGTTGACTGCAGTTTTTCCATTAGTCCTTTCTTGTTTTGCATTCTACACAAATTGATGACGTAGCCTTGAAATATATACAACAGATGGATCAGGTAACAATATCCACAGGCGAACAAGTTTAGATATAAGCAGGGATTTGTTCAGTTAGTCACCAAAGCAGGTAACACTTCTTTTCAACCTTTTTGTTGTTGTTGTTGTTCTTGTTTTGTTGTACTTGTTCTTGCTTTTTTACCTCCGTGCCATCTACTTCTGTTCGTCCTGCCTCCACCTCCTGCTACTGTTCCACTCCCCCTTTTCAACTCATCCTCATCATTTTTGTCTTCTTCTCTCGTACACTGTAAACTACATGTATCTATTCCCTTTCTACGTAATAACTTAGGTATTGTCAAGACCTTGCCAGCGCATAGGGCTTATGCTATGATCATTTTGGATCGTTTCCATCACATGGCATCTGTGACGTCAGTGCTTACTGATGAAATTTGTGAGTCCGAGCGCGGAAACGACATCTTGAGAAAGTGAAATTGAAATTGGCATTGGTTACTCCCTGCTGGGCTGTTGGCGGTAGGAAATCTGGTTTTGTGTCGAGACTGAAAAACATAACATCTCTCTCTCTCCTCTCTCTCCTTCTCTCTCTCTCTCTCTCCTCTCTCTCTCTCTCTCTTCTCTCTCTCTCTCTCTCCTCTCTCTCTTTTCACTCGTTCTGATCTCTTTCTTTCCTTCTTTCTGCTCCCCCCCCCCCTCTCTCTCTTATGTAATTAAACACAGACCGAAAGCAAATTACTCCAAGTGTTGAATAGTGATCTTTTTGCTATGTACTTTTGTAATTTGTGTTGTCTTCTATCTCGCTGTCCCCCGTTTTAAATTTTTTCTCTCCTTTTGTTTCCTTTCTTTCGTTCTTTCTTTAGTTCTTTTCTCTTTCCATTGTCTCTGTCTCTCCAATCTTTTCTCTTTACGATTTATTTTATCTTATTTTATTTTGTTTTATTTTATGAAATGTTATTTTAATGTCATCTTATTTTACCTTTCCCCCAGAAACAACAGTGAAAAGCATCATGGCAAAATGACAGCTAGCTAGTCAGACCAGGGCCAGAAACAAGCAGCGAAGAAAAATCACTCACCCCTTTCCCATTTCCCCACACAACACATACATACACGCACGCGCGCGCGAGCGCGCGCACGCACACACACACACACACACACACACACACACACACACACACACACACACACACACACACACACACACACACACACACACACACAAATTCAGCGCATAGCTCCCAGCGTCTTTCTCGTCTTTTTTGGTATTAATGTTCTTTTTTCTGCATTATTCTAAAAGACATCTCTCTCTCTCACACACACACACGCACGCGCGCGCGCACGCAAACACAGAGAGAGAGAGAGAGACAGAGAGAGAGACAGAGAGAGAGACAGAGAGAGAGAATCGGAGCATGAAAAACGTCTTGGTGGCAAGACAACCAAGGCAGTCGGAGCGAGGCGAGAGACGCCAGCAAAAATCAACCATTTCACGACAGGGGGCCCGCAGCAAGACGGCCACCGGCTGACAAGTGAACCCCGTAAAAAATTACCTTCTCCACGCACAGCGGGACAACCCAAGTCGACACTTTGCCTTCACACCATCCCTCGACGGAAGAGAAACACACACACACACACACACACACACACACACACAACACACACACACACACACACACACACACACACACACACACACACACACACACACACACACACACACACACACACACACACACACACAAAGAAGAGAGAGAGAAAAAGAAGAAGAAGAAGCGTGGGATGGAGGTTGGGGTTAGAAGGGTTGTAGTGTGGCTACCTATCAGTTTCCAAATTATTTTAAACGTCCACATTTTATTGGCGTCATTTTCAGCGACGACGTAGATCTGTATTTATCTACCGATTTATTTGATATTTTGTTTGATTAATTATTTCATTAATTAATTGGCTGAGACGTGAGCACTGTTTCATATTTGTAATATATATATATATATATAATATATGTGTGTGTGTGTGTGTGTTTAAGTTGGCGTGTGTGTGTTTGTGTGCGTTTGTGTGTGTGTGTGTGTATGTGTGTGTGTGTGTGTGTGTGTGTGTGTGTGTTTATGTGCGTGCGTGTGTGTGTGTGTGTGTGTTTGTGTGTGTGTGTGTCCGCGCGCGCATACGTTCTTTAGAGTGTAGAATGTATTCAAAAGTGGCTGGAATGGTTAGTCCCGTGTGCGAGGGATGTTTATGACGTGAATCATTTCTGACTGACGTATGCATCGACAGAAACACAGGCCAGATTGCTACATGGCATACATGAGTACGTGTGTTTGTTCTTGTTGTTGTTGTGTTGTTTTTTTAGGGGGTGAGGATGTGGATAGTAGGGTGATGGTAGGGGTGGAGGCCGATGACGTTACCGTCGGACAACGTATAAAATGAAAATGTCCTGCTCTGAATGTTGCATATTTACGCCATGAGAGAAAAATGGCCAATTCATTATCACAATTTCCCTCTTTATACAAAAATCATGACAGAAAAACCAGAATTTGTACTTCGCAAGGTCACTTTGAGCTTCAATTAGCATCGACTGAAAGGAAAACTGATGTGTATCGAGGACAATGGTATACTATCAAGTGAAAAAAACACTCACAAAAAAACAACAATGTATAGCCAGAACTAAAAGAGAAAGTGTACTTTATAAGCATTTCTAGAAAACTACTAATTTTAGGCTTTTTTCGGTCTGTATGGCCATGACCTTATAAAAAGAACTGAGAAAATCTTGTTTACGCAACCCCCCCTCTCTCTCTCTGCCTCTCTTTCTCTTCCTCTCTCTCACGCGCGCGCGCACACATACACGAGCATACACACTTGGGAGTTACATTTGATAGTGAATTATCCTTTGACCTGCACATTAAAAGAGTAGCAAATAAGGCTAACCAAATGATAGGAATTATCAAAAGAACATTTTTGTACATGAATAAACATACATTTTTAATGTTGTATAAGGCTTTTGTTAGACCACATTTAGAATACGCAAGTGTTTGTTTGGAATCCGTATTTGATAAGACAGTCAAAAATGATTGAAAATGTACAAAGAAGGGCAACTAGGTTGCTTATAGAGTGTAAAAATATGAGTTATGAAGAAAGGCTTAAGTTTTTAAAACTTCATTCACTGAAAGGTAGGAGGGTTAGGGGGGATTTAATACAGGTATACAAAATAATGAATGGGATGGATAAGCTATCAGTTGAAACATTTTTTTCCTTTCCACATGCTAGTATAACAAGGAATGCTGAAGGTAAAATATTTGTTAAACACAGAAATACTAACACAAGAGCGTTTTGTTTTTCTAACAGAATTGTTAAATTGTGGAATAAAATTCCTTTTGAAATTAAATTTACTAACAGCATTAACAAATTCAAAAATTTCCAGGACGATGACGCAGAATTCAAAATTTTATTTAAAAAAATAGACTGAAGCAGATTTGCTCAAGTATGAATATTAAGGCATGCTTTTCAGACCCCGAAGAAGAAAGAGTAAAACAAAAAAGATAGGGCGTTAAAAGGCCAGAAGGCCTAGGCTACGAGCCAGCCCTCAGCTACTACTACTACTACTACTACTACTACACACTTC
>CM060312.1:44241126-44243626 GCA_030674185.1 Monoplex corrugatus | reverse complement strand
TATAGCACTGATATGACTCTACGCAGTCGGCTGGGTTTCAAACAAAAATAACAATAACAATAACAACATCATCAACATCGTGGTCATATCATTAGCATCATTAATGGCAAGACGTCTGCTTGGCGTAAAGACAGACTTCCCTCCATCCAATCTGATTGCACGAGTTCAAATCTGACTCGGGAGGGCGGGGTGGGGAGAACGTGTGTGTGGGTAGCCAGCAATTCACCCAGCTGTGGATGAATACCTGACGCCTAGAAAAGATAAAACAAACATGAAGAAAAATGGCACAGTTTCATAGAGCTGGCTCCCTAAAAATCTTGGTCACTACCACCTCACTCCCCTATGGGACCATTTTTACTTGCCTTTACCTGCTTCGGAAAGTCAACAAAATCAGATGATAAGCAATGGAATGTGGCTTGATCTTGCTGTTATAAACAATGGACTGTGTCCTGATCTTGATATAAACAACGGACTGTGTCCTGATCTTGTTATAAACAATGGACCAGGTCCTGATCTTGTTATAAACAACGGACTGTGTCCTGATCTTGTTATAAACAATGGACTATGTCCTGATACTGCTGTTAAAAAAACAAGGGACTATGTCCCGATCTTGTTGTTATGAACAATGGATCCTGTCCTGATCTTGTTATAAACAATGGACGGTGTCCTTATCTTGCTGTTATAAACAATGGACTGTGTCCTGATCTTACTGTTATAAACAATGGACTGTGTCCTGATCTTGCTGTTATAAACAATGGACAGTGTCCTGATCTTTCTGTTGTAAACAATGAACTGTGATAGTTCCATATGCATTCCAAGCAAATCTATCAGAAGCAACAACAACAATAATAATAATGACAACATAATTGTAATAGTCGTCGTCATCATCATCATCATCATCATCATCAAAGCGCACACTCTCGTCGTTCTCTCAACATCAACTCATAGTGACAAACACATTTATGGGGGCAAAGTGCATGCAACTGCAAGTGGGAGGGCAAAAAAAGAACTGGGATAAATGGAAGAGGGGTTTGAAGGAGGAAACAGTATGTCTCCTAGTTAGACTTGAAGGAGGAAACAGTATGTCTCCTAGTTAGACTTGAAGGAGGAAACAGTATGTCTCCTAGTTAGACTTGAAGGAGGAAACAGTATGTCTCCTAGTTAGACTTGAAGGAGGAAACAGTATGTCTCCTAGTTAGACTTGAAGGAGGAAACAGTATGTCTCCTAGTTAGACTTGAAGGAGGAAACAGTATGTCTCCTAGTTAGACTTGAAGGAGGAAACAGTATGTCTCCTAGTAAGACTTGAAGGAGGAAAGAGTTTGTCGAAGGGACGGGGGAAGCTTCGGTTCATGTGTATGGACCAGACACACAAAATGATCGGTGACCGATTGTGGAACATCTGTATCAGGGAATTTGTAAACAAAATTTTTAGTGTCAGAAGCAGTACACAGAAGTCGGGCAGGGCTGTTCAATCGGAGATGGTCGCAGAGATAATCAGGTGCAGAACCTGTAGCAGAACGTATTGATTAATTCCTGGTAGACTCGTTAGATCTGTCCAAAACACTGTACATGTTTGCAAAATGAAGGCGATGGATGAGTGGTATGCGGTGACTTATGAAACATGAAGGTAACACCAGCAAACTGACTGAAGCATTAACATGTGCAGGAAACTAGATAATCTTTATGACACGGACCGAGTTTGAACACAGGATATCAACATTTGATTCCACAACAAACTTTCTAAGTCCAACTTAAGAAATCATGTAGAGAAATCTGCTTTAAAATAGAGATCTTGGATGCCAACTTTTCCCAGGATGAGTGGAGGCGACTGAAACACACGCAAAGCGGTGTTTCAGCATGCGAGTGACCGTGTTTCAGCATGCGAGTGACCGTGTTTCAGCATGCGAGTGACCGTGTTTCAGCATGCGAGTGACCGCTGCAGACGCAACACGCCCCTGAAACAAATTGTGTGGTGAACCGAAAGTTTGGGACTGTTCAACCAGACAAAACAGCTCTGCTCCAAGGTCATTAGACTGACCTTTTTCCACACGACAATTGAGACTGCTTTAAAACCCGTAAAACGGTTTCTTACAAAAACAAAGAAAAAGATACTGGACCTGTATGGGATGGAATTCTTCCAGATTCACAGGATCTGCTTTGTCTGCTAAAAATATAAATTTTGCATACTGATTTGCGTAATATATATTCTATACATACTGTGAAACTGAGAAAGTTTTGTTGTTGTTGTTGTTGTTGTTTTTTGTTTGGTTGGTTGTTTTTTTCTCCTCCCCCCCCCCCCCCCCCCCCCCCCCCATTACATGTAAGCATCGGAACTCAGCTGCTTTATAGATAACGTGCGTGTTCTTCACATTATGAAGAAAGCATTGTTATATGGATCTCTAAGACTGCCTGCTGCAAAACATCAGTGGATACTAGTTATAGCTCAGTGGATATAAGCCGTTTATACATGTCAATGACCAACTCAGAAACCAAACGTCA
>CM060312.1:44218626-44236126 GCA_030674185.1 Monoplex corrugatus | reverse complement strand
GACAGACACAATACAGCATGGCATCTAAGAAGCAACACACAAGCGTCGGCGCCCTAAACATGATTTCCAGCTATTAACAAGAAAGCCAACCATTCTGCCAACCATTCTGCCATTCACCCCTTTTTAAGAATGTCATAAACACTAAAAGATGCGAAAAGAATTACCTGTCGCGGTGTAGTACTCAAAACATATGGCAAAGGATAGACAGACAACGAGGACCCTCGTTGTTGACCCGCACGTTAGAGGGTGTATCAGGCAGTAGATAAGTGAGTGAGTAAGTGAGTGACTAAAAGTAAGCAAGTAAACAAGTAAATAAATGAGTAGGTAAGGAGATAAGACAATAAATGAGTAAACAATTAAGTGAGTTAGCACGTGAGTGAGTGAATAACAAGTAAGCAAGCAAGTAAGCGAATTAGTGTGTGAGTAAATAATCAAATGACTAAGTAAATAGGTAATAGGTAAGTAAAAGACACGCTTGAAAATGTGAACATTGCTCGGACTCCAAATCATTATGATATTCAAAATCAGGTCAATGATACTAAAGCCTTAGTACCAATTGATATTGTCAATTATATAATAGCTGGCTTTAGCACAAAGACGTTTGTGAATTTGGGGAGGGTGGAGGGCCAGAGCAAAACTAAAAATCAACATAAAATAATACGTATATGTTTTGTTCAACGTTGTCGTGGAAATCAAACCAGGTGCGTTGTTTACTTGCTGCTGCACTTCGTTCTCGTCGTCGTTGTTCTTGCTGTTGTCGTTGTCGTTGTCATTGTCATTGTTGGTGTCATCGTTGTTGTTGTTGTTGTTGCAATCGTTGTCGTTGTCGTCGTCGTCGTTGCTACTATCATTCTTGTTAATGTTGTTGTTGTTGTTGTTGTTGTTATCGTTGTTGTGTCTTCTTATTTATTCTCGTCGGCGCGTTGTTGTTATTATTGTTATTGAGTGCGTTCCGCTATTGAACACTGCAGTACCTCTGGTATTCGTGTGTTTGCTAGTGAGCGTTAATAGCAATACTGACAATTACAGACTCTAGACATTTGTCCCTGTCCTATTTCCTAGGCCACATAAATGATCATAGAATTTGGGACAATTTTTCACAATACTGCCATGATGATGACGAAGGGGATGATAATAATGATGCTATGGAGTTACAACTAGGATTGACATAATGGCTACCTGGCTGAACCTGTCTCTCAGTGGAAAAAAAAGCTACTTACTGCGTAGCTTTCATCGGCGATCCGGCCGACTTCTTCAGCGCAACTGCTGGGTTGAGAACTGGCTTCAGTGCGCACCGCCGTAAGCGAACTCACGACAGTGCGACTGAATAAGTGAAGAGGACTGAGTTTGCGTGAAAGGGCTGCACTTGTATCATGATATGTCTTGGCGTAATCCAGACCCGAGAGACACAGACACCTGCGGTGTTGGTAAGAAGATTTAATTACACCCTCAATGACGCATCCGTGATGTGAATGAAACCTGACTCTGTGGTCCCAGTTTTTTCCAGTGATCCACAGAACACTCAACACTTGGGTAGAAGCAGGCCAGATTCGTAAAATCCCCAAATGACTTTGACAGGAGTAATGGGATTTGAACCAATAACCTTCCAGTCGGTAGTCTGTTACATGTTGCACTAGCCACTTCACCTCGATGACTGGTTAATATGCATAGTTTTCATGCCAGAAGTGTTGTTTTTCTTGCCTGTTACTTGACATGTTCAGCAAATATACTTGTGATTATTTTCATATCATATGTGCCTGAATGAAAAATGATATGAAGATAATCTGTTTCTGAGTCAATCTCTCTCTGTGTTTGTCTGTCTGTCTGTCTCTGTCTCTGTCTCTGTCTCTCTGTCTCCTGTCTCTGTCTCTGTCTCTGTCTCTCTCTCTCTCTCTCTCTCTCTCTCTCTCTCTCTCTCTCTCTCTCTCTCTCTCTCTCTCTCGCCCCGCTCTCTCTCTGGCTTGCTGGTTATAAAAAAAACATTAGTACGCTTTTGTCACTACCCATTAAAATAGAAAAGTAATGTATTTTTGTTATCTATCAAAACACACACACACACACACACACACACACACACACACACACACACACACACACACACACACACACACACCCACACACACACACACACCCCGAGCGCGCGCGTAGACCATCCCCTTATCTTTACTCTTTTATCTCAACCTATAAGTTGGTCCTTTAGAAAAAAAAAAAAACCAACAACAACTAAAAGCGTGGTAGAAAATAAGCAGCAGAATGGATGGATGGGTGGGTAGGAAGGGGAATAAAAGCGTAGGAGTTTAGTGGTTGGTGGGTGGGGTCAGGACTTAAGAGGTTAAGTTCCAGGCTACAAACGTCTATGGCTAAGACAGGTTAGACAGATCAGTACCCTTATCACCCTTTCTCATTGCCCTTATCACACTTTCTCATTGCCCTTATCACTCTTTCCCATTGCCCTAATCACACTTTCCCATTGCCCTTATCACTCTTTCCCATTGCTCTTATCACACTTTCTCATTTCCCTTATCACACTTTCTCATTGCCCTTATCACACTTTCTCATTGCCCTTATCACTCTTTCCCATTGCCCTTATCACACTTTCCCATTGCCCTTATCACTCTTTCTCGTTGTCCTTATCACACTTTCTCATTTCCCTTATCACACTTTCCCATTGCCCTTATCACTCTTTCTCGTTGTCCTTATCACACTTTCTCATTGCCCTTATCACACTTTCCCATTGCCCTTATCACACTTTCCCATTACCCTTATCACTCTTTCCCATTGCTCTTATCACACTTTCTCATTTCCCTTATCACACTTTCCCATTGCCCTTATCACTCTTTCCCATTGCCCTTATCACACTTTCTCATTGCCCTTATCACTCTTTCCCATTGCCCTTATCACTCTTTTTCGTTGCCCTTATCACACTTTCTCGTTTCCCTTATCACACTTTCTCATTGCCCTTATCACACTTTCCCATTGCCCTTATCACTCTTTCTCGTTGTCCTTATCACTCTTTCTCATTGCCCTTATCACTCTTTCTCGTTGTCCTTATCACACTTTCTCATTGCCCTTATCACACTTTCTCATTGCCCTTATCACATTTTCCCATTGCCCTTATCACACTTTCCCATTGCCCCTGTTGCCTTTTCTCATTGCCTTTATCACCCTTTCTTGTTGCCCTTATTGCCATTTCTCATTGCCCTTATTGCCCTTTCTCAATGCCCTTATCACCTTTTTCATTGCTCTTATCACCCTTTCTCATTGCACTTATTGCCCTTTCTCATTGCCCTATTCACACTTTCTCATTGCCCTTATCACCCTTTCTCAGTGCTCTTATCACCATATCTCATTGCCCTTATTGCCCTTTCTCATTGCCCTATCGCCCTTTCTCATTGCCCTATCGCCCATTCTCATTGCCCTATCGCCCTTTCTCATTGCCCTATCGCCCTTTCTCATTGCCCTATATCACCCTTTCTTATTGCCTTATCGACCCTTTCTCATTGCCCTTATCACCCTTTATCAATGCCCTTATCACACTTTCTCATGCCCTTATCACACTTTCTCATTGCCACTATCACCCTTTATCATTGCCCTTATCACAGATTCTTATGCCCTTATTACCCTTTCTCACTGTCCTCATTACCCTTTCTCACTGTCCTCATTGCCCTTTCTCCCTGTCCTCATTGCCCTTTCTCATTGTCCTCATTGCCCTTTCTCACTGTCCTCATTGCCCTTTCTCACTGTCCTCATTACCCTTTCTCACTGTCCTCATTGCCCTTTCTCACTGTCCTCATTACCCTTTCTCACTATCCTCATTGCCCTTTCTCATTGTCCTCATTGCCCTTTCTCACTGTCCTCATTGCCCTTTCTCATTGTCCTCATTGCCCTTTCTCACTGTCTTCATTACTCTTTCTCACTGTCCTCATTACCCTTTCTCACTGTCCTCATTACCCTTGCTCACTGTCCTCATTGCCCTTTCTCACTGTCCTCGTTGCCCTTTCTCACTGTCCTCGTTGCCCTTTCTCACTGTCCTCAATGCCCTTTCTCACTGTCCTCATTACCCTTTCTCACTGTCCTCATTGCCCTTTCTCATTGTCCTCATTGCCCTTTCTCACTGTCCTCATTGCCCTTTCTCATTGTCCTCATTGCCCTTTCTCATTGTCCTCATTGCCCTTTCTCATTGTCCTCATTGCCCTTTCTCAACGCATTTATTGCCCTTTCTCATTGATTATCCTTACTGCCCACTCTCATTGCCCTGATTGCCCTTCCCTTTGCCCTTATCGCCCTTTCTCATTGCCCTTTCACACTATCCTCATTGCCCTTTCTCATTGTCCTCATTACCCTTTCTCACTGTCCTCATTGCCCTTTCTCATTGCCACTATCACACTTTCTCATTGCCCTCATTGCCCTTTCTCATTGTCCTCATTACCCTTTCTCACTGTCCTCATTACCCTTTCTCACTGTCCTCATTGCCCTTTCTCATTGTCCTCATTGCCCTTTCTCATTGTCCTCATTGCCCTTTCTCACTGTCCTCATTACCCTTTCTCACTGTCCTCATTACCCTTTCTCACTGTCCTCATTACCCTTTCTCACTGTCCTCATTACCCTTTCTCATTGTCCTCATTGCCCTTTCTCACTGTCCTCATTGCCCTTTCTCATTGTCCTCATTGCCCTTTCTCACTGTCCTCATTGCCCTTTCTCATTGTCCTCATTGCCCTTTCTCATTGTCCTCATTGCCCTTTCTCATTGTCCTCATTGCCCTTTCTCAACGCATTTATTGCCCTTTCTCATTGATTACCCTTACTGCCCACTCTCATTGCCCTGATTGCCCTTCCATTGCCCTTATCGCCCTTTCTCATCGCCCTTTCATTTTCTCATTGTCTTATTGCCCTTATTGCTCTTTCTCATTGCCTTAATCGTCCTTTCTCATTGTCCTTATCGCCCTCTCTCATTGCGATTATCACCCTTTCTCATTTTATCATTGCCCTTATCGACCTTTCTCCTTGCCCTGTTTGCCCTTTCTCATTGCCCTTGTCGCCCTTTCTCATTGCCCTTATCGCTCTTTCTCATTGTCCTTATCGCCCTTTCTCATTGTCCTTATTGCCCTTTTTATTGCCCTTATCGCCTTTCTCATTTCCCTTACTACCCTTTCTCATTGCCCTTATCACCTTTTCCCATCGTCCTTACAGCCCTTTCTCACTAGGCCGACTCATTATTTGGTTACTTTACTTTTATTATATTTCATTTTGATCATTTTAAATTAATTAATTTTTATTGTTAATATCATGTAAAGATGAATCGTTATTCATCAGTTAGCGCATAACACAGGCGTACTGTACGTACCATACAGACTGTAGTAACTGCAGAAGTCAATGATTCTAACTTTTCCAAGTCCGATCATATGTATGTGTACTTGTGTATGTGTGTGTGCGTATGCTATGTGGTGTGTGTGCATCCATGCGTATGTATATGTGTGTTTTTATGTGTGCGTTTGCATACAAAAGACTTGTATTTATATTGTGCATCAAATGATTTATATGTTTTCCTTATCTGTTCTTTGTGGACTAGTGGTATACATATATTCATGTATGTGTATGCATCTGGCTACATCTATACAGCATTAATCCATGGATCTGGTAATTCACACACACACACACACACACACACACACACACACACACACACACACACACACACACACACACACCACCCACAAAAGCCCTAATCATTCTCCACCATCTCATCACCACCACCCCCTCCACACCACACCCTCACACACCGCCTCTACCCCTCATTCCTAGTCCCCTACCCCTCCTGAAGCCTCACTTCCCCCACCTTTCACACACTTCTCCACATGCACATTAACATAACTCTAATGGCTAAATTAAAAGGTGGATTGTGGACGGCAGGTCTATGAAAAGCAGAAAACATGTCTTCGCCCCAAGATCAGATAGCATCGGGACAACATACCTTTTTTATCCGTCCCCTTACGCCGGACGAACACAGAAGGGCTTTCTTTTGAGAAGTGGGGTTTGGGGAGAGAGCTTGGGGGGGGGGGGGGGGCAGTGGGAGGAGTGGGTGTTTTATTTTGCGACGAAGAGGGGACTGGTGGTCTGGGGGCAGAGATACAGTGGAGGGTGAGTGGGTCAGTCAGTGAGTCACGGTGTTTCTAGGACAAGAGGGATAGAGAGGGAGAAGATGGAGAAAAGAAAACGAGACAGGCAGACTGACAGACAGATAGACATAGTTCAGACTTCAGTATTCAGACTTCATATAGTTTATTAACATATAGGTCATTGCCCCTCATGAGGGGTACACTTGCATAATCAACATGATCATTTGACATCATGACAATCACAACATCATTATAGACATAGATCCAAAACAAGAGTGACTGCCTGCGCCCAAGCAAACACAAACCAGAAGAACAAGAAAATCAATGTAAGCGCATCTCCAACAAGACAACACAAAACAAAACAAGCGCAAATTTTCGGCCAACTAGCCTTTGTCAAGCGCGAACGCACGGTCACAGACAAATCACAGACACCAAACAATGGATAATAAAAACGGGACTAAAAACTTCCCTGCCGCCTCGTCCAGTGGGTAAGAGATGGAATGCCCATGTCATCATGAGCAGTAGTAAGAAAAGGGGAGAGGGGAGGCAACTGTGATGTCAAAAGGGAAGTGAGATAAGTTCTGCAATTTTGAGAAGTGGCCATGCTATATCGGTATAGCCCTGTTCTGAAGAAGGCACAGGGCAAGAGCCAAGAGATAAGGGAGTAGATTGTGCCCGGTGCCAAGAATCTGGTAGGCGTGGGAACAGGAAGAGACATGAAACGGCATGTCTGAATTTTGTTACTCATGGTTTGTCGTTAAGACCATGTGGTTTGCGTGTTCCAAGTTTATTTATGAGGTGGGATTCTCTGTCTTTCCTGTCTATGGTGCTGTTATTGTGTAGAAGCCACAGACCTTTCACTCGGATGTCATTGATTGAGTGGTCTGATTGGTTGAAGTGATTGGGGATAGTTTTATCCCTTTGGTGGCGGATATCAGCCAAGTGTTCTTTGAAACGTGTGTCAAGAGTGCGTCCAGTTTCACCAATATACAATTGGGAACATTTAGAGCAGCTGATCAAGTAGACAATGTTATAAGTTTGACAGTTGAAATGTTTTGTAATTCTCATATGAGATTTGGGGCCTTTGACTGTGGTGGCTGAGCACAAGAAAGGACAAGTCTTGCATTTAGGTTTGTTGCATGGAGAGGTTCCTGGAGGTTGGCTGACTGGTTTGCTGAGATTCGAATGCACCAGCAAGTCGCGGAGATTGGTGTCTCTCTTGTAGACGAGCAAAGGGCGCTTGTCAAAGGTTTCACCTGTAGTGGGACTGGATCGCAAAATGTTCCAGTTGGACAAGATGATCCTTTTTATGAGGTGCACGGACGGGTGGTAAACTAGACTGAGGACTGGCCGATCCTCTGCGACAGCTTTGGGCTTTGAATGGAGGGCATTTGGCCGAGAGATAGAGCTGACTTTTTTCCGGGCTTCATTGATGACCTCGGGTGGGTAATGTCTGCGCAGGAAAAATCTAGTCATTTCAACTGCTTTGTCCTGAAAATTGTCTTCGTCTGAGCAGAGGCGTCGTAGTCTCAAGAACTGCGAGTAGGGAATGCTGTTTCTGGTGTTGGAAGTGTGAGATGATTGGTAGTCCAGGTAGGAATGTGAATCTGTAGGTTTGTAGTGGACTGTAGTGACTAGTTGTTCAGATTGAAGGGAAACTTCGATATCCAGGAAGCTTATGGATGTGTTTGAAATTTCATATGTGAACTTGATGGATGGGTGAAACGTTTGAACGTAGTGGATGAATTGTAAAAGTTGGTCATGATCGAGGGATGTCATGCCAATGCAATCGTCTATGTATCTTTTGTATAATTCAGGTTTGGGTTTCTTGTATTGTTGTAGGATATGTTCCTCCAAATATCCCATGAATAAGCAGGCATAGCTGGGGCCCATCTTAGTACCCATGGCGACTCCGCTAACTTGCCAGAACGTCTCATCTCCGAACGAAAATGTGTTCATGGTGAGAACCAGTTCGGCAAGTCGGACAAGGGTTGAAGTGGACAATGTTTGGTCACGTCGTTTGTCCAGAAAATGTTGGAGAGCTTTTAACCCGTCGGAGTGGGGTATGCTGGTGTACAGAGAGGTCACATCCAAAGTGAACAGGTATTGGGGTTTGAAGGTGTGGTCTTCATTTAATATTTGAATCAGATCCAATGTATGGTTAGTGTCTTTGATGAAGGTAGGCAAAGCCTGGACTATAGGTTGCAAAATGTGGTCAAGAAACTGAGAAATGTTTTCAGTGGGGCAGTTGCAAGCTGACACGATAGGACGGCCAGGATTGTTGGCTTTATGTATTTTGGGAAGTAAATAAAAAAGTGATTGGACTGGAAGTTGTTTGATGAGTAGTCTGGCAGTGGGGGGCAGCTGCTTAGAGGTTATGAGATTGTTGATAAGTTTGGATATCTTGGCATGATTGGTCATGTGGGCAGGTTGGTCCAACTTTTTGTAGAAGGCGTGATGGTGGAGTTGTTTCTGGGCTTCCTTGATATACAGATGTCTGTCCCAGACTACAATTGCACCCCCCTTGTCTGCTGGTTTGATGACAATGTCGTCTCTGTTTTTGAGGGAGTGTAGTGCGTCCCTTTCTTCTTTGGAGATGTTGGAATGTTTCTTGGGTCGCATGTTGAGACAGTCTATTTCTTGGTGGCATTTGTTGATGTAATGTTCAACTTCGGGAAAGGTGTTGCGGGGAGGTTCCCGATGAGAAGGCTTATGGAAAAGTTTTGTGAATAAGTCAGCATCAGGATTCAATTTTTGTTTGGGAGGATGTCCCAGTACTGCCATCCAACGTAGGGATCTAAAAAATCGTTGGCAGCTATTGATAGTTTGGTATTTACTGGCGGATGGTTTTAAAGGGACAAATTTGAGGCCCTTTGAAAGGGCTGACACTTCCGCCTCAGAGAGTGGTAAGTTTGAAGGAATGCAATGTACAAGGGGGTGACGTGCAGAGCTAGAGGAAGGTGGAGAGGGGGCTGGGTTGCTGATAGGTGTCAAGAACGGTGCAGACGGGTTTGCAGTCTTGTTCAAGTTGGTCAATTTTTTGTCTTTTATGGTTTGCATGTGTTTTTGTAGTGACGCATTGAAATTGATGACGGTGGTTTTAATGAAGAGACTGAGAGTTGGGTTTAGTGTTCTGCTGATTACAGAACTGAAGTATTTCTGAGATTTGTCGGCGATGGACAGTTTGCGTTCTAAGTGTACTATGTGGGTTTTCATGATCTGTTTGCTTGCTTTAAGAAGGATATTTTTAGTGGCCTGCAAAAGTTTTTATTTTCACTGTCGGAAGGAGTGTGTTTGAGTTGAAACCCTTTCGGGATGAAGTTTCTGCGTAAGCAACAACGCAGAAAGTATAAATGACTGTTTGTTTTTGTTTTGGTGAAACAGATTTTAGAATAGGATACAGCGAGTGAAAAAAGCGGAGGAGGAAGAGATCGGAAACCAGACAGAAGACGGGAATGTAAGTAGGTTGGAAAATGTGACATTCTGTAAGAATCTGAGATAAAAGCAAGAGGATAAAAAAAGGCTAAAACAATTTTAAAATGTAGTAAATAAAAGACTTAGTACAAGACACTTATACAGATAAAACGCAGTCTTGGGGTATATTACAAGATCCAAAACAAGAGTGACTGCCTGCGCCCAAGCAAACACAAACCAGAAGAACAAGAAAATCAATGTAAGCGCATCTCCAACAAGACAACACAAAACAAAACAAGCGCAAATTTTCGGCCAACTAGCCTTTGTCAAGCGCGAACGCACGGTCACAGACAAATCACAGACACCAAACAATGGATAATAAAAACGGGACTAAAAACTTCCCTGCCGCCTCGTCCAGTGGGTAAGAGATGGAATGCCCATGTCATCATGAGCAGTAGTAAGAAAAGGGGAGAGGGGAGGCAACTGTGATGTCAAAAGGGAAGTGAGATAAGTTCTGCAATTTTGAGAAGTGGCCATGCTATATCGGTATAGCCCTGTTCTGAAGAAGGCACAGGGCAAGAGCCAAGAGATAAGGGAGTAGATTGTGCCCGGTGCCAAGAATCTGGTAGGCGTGGGAACAGGAAGAGACATGAAACGGCATGTCTGAATTTTGTTACTCATGGTTTGTCGTTAAGACCATGTGGTTTGCGTGTTCCAAGTTTATTTATGAGGTGGGATTCTCTGTCTTTCCTGTCTATGGTGCTATTATTGTGTAGAAGCCACAGACCTTTCACTCGGATGTCATTGATTGAGTGGTCTGATTGGTTGAAGTGATTGGGGATAGTTTTATCCCTTTGGTGGCGGATATCAGCCAAGTGTTCTTTGAAACGTGTGTCAAGAGTGCGTCCAGTTTCACCAATATACAATTGGGAACATTTAGAGCAGCTGATCAAGTAGACAATGTTATAAGTTTGACAGTTGAAATGTTTTGTAATTCTCATATGAGACATAGTTTCTATAATATAATCAGAGGACATAATTATTTGATATCATGACAATCACAACATCATTATAGACATAGTTTCTATAATATAATCAGAGGACATAACTCTTGAGAATTATCTCCCATGTTGTATAGAACTTCTCAGATCTAACACAGTTTGCGCTACCCATTCAGTTAGCATAGAAGCAGGTACAAAGTACAAAAGCGAGGAGTGTTCTGAGCTTACTCATTTTGTACTTTGTATCTGCTTCTATGCTAGCTGAATGGGTAGCGCAAACTGTGTTAGATCTGAGAAGTTCTATACAACATGGGAGATAATTCTCAAGAGTTATGTCCTCTGATTATATTATAAAAATTCTCCCTGCTTCCCTCTTATTTCTTTGGTATCAGACATAGTTTCTGTTTTATTTTGTTTATTTATTGTTATTAGTATTGACAGAGAGAGAGAGAGAGAGAGAGAGAGAGAGAGAGAGAGAGAATAAATAGGCTGAACTGAAACGAGGTATATGAAAGACAGCCGGACAGTCAGGAGACAAGCAGCCACTGACAAGACAAAACAATAAAAGACAAACAGATTCTACTGCAATGACAGACAGAGAGAAACAAACAGTGAAAGAATGAGGCCAGTAAAGATACAGAGTGTTGGGAGGGGCTGGAATATAAAGAGAGAGAGAGAGAGAGGAGATACTGAGAGACAGAGACGTAATAGAGAGAGAGAGAGAGAAAGAGAGAGAGAGAGAGAGAGGAGATACTGAGAGACAGAGACAAATAGAGAGGGAGAGAGAGAGAGAGAGAGAGAGAGAGAGAGAGAGAGAGAGAGAGAGAGAAGAAATAAAAACAAACTAACAAACAGAAAGGACAAACCGACAATAACAGCTCTCATGCGATCACAGACTGACATTTTAATCCATTAGTGTATACAAAAACAAGAATCACGGCCAAACACACACAAAACAAATAGTTGCTTTGATTTCATTCCATGTTCTTTGTTTTCTTTCCATTCCCTAAAAAGATAGTCTTTGGAAAGGAGTGATTCTGCAAATTCATTGCATATAAATAAAAGAAGAAAAAAACACACACACAAAGAAATGAAATTTACTCAGATCGGGTTACAATACAGGATAAGAGAGACAACAAACACTGAGCGACTGAAACAACAACTACAACTGCCACCTGCAATTTGCACAATGTTTCAAATCTGTACGGGTGGTGGTGGGTGGTGCTGAGTAGTGCTGATGCTGAGCTGAAGAGGGAGAATAGAAGCAAACGAGCGCGTGTGCGTGTGTGTGAGGGAAAAGTGTGTGTATTTTTGAGTGCGTCCGTGTGAGGGAAAGGTGTGTAAGTGTGTGTGTGTGTATTTTTGCGTGCATGCGTGTGCGCGTCCGTACGTGTGTGTGTGTGTGTGTGTGTGTGTGTGTGTGTGTGTGTGTGTGTGTGTGTGTGTCTGTGTGTGTGTGTGTGTGTGTGTGTGTGTGTGTGTGTGTGAGTGTGTGTGTGTGTGTGTGTTGTGTGTGTGTGTGTGTGTGTGTGTGTGTGTGTGTGTGTGTGTGTGTGTGTGTGTGTGTGTGTGTGTGTGTGTGTGTGGTGTGTATGGTGGACACACATTCTTCCCTGCATGTATAAATAATCACACAGATGTCAAGTGTATGCACATGTGCATACGTAGATGCATGTCTGAAGTCTAAACGCATGTGCACGCAGTGTGTTGGTGACAATAGTAGAATAGTGAAAATACAAAAATGATTAAATGAATAATAAATACATGTCAAATAACTAAATGTTTTCAAATCCGAGATCTCGTCCTCATATGTCTGATATGTAATCGCAGACATAAGGTCAAAACAGAGACAGAGACAGAGATAAAAGGTAAAAGCAGGAACAGAAACAAAGAAAGAATATGGTAAATGTTACACATCAATAATAAACAAGCACAAACGAATTAATAAAATAAATGAGTATGTAAAAATCATCGGTCCGCTCGTGAATCTCCCTATTTTCCCAAGAAACGAGACACACGCACGCGCGCGCGTGTGTGTATGTGTGTGTGTGTGTGCGCGCGCGCGTGCGTGCGTGTGTGTGTGTGCGCGCGCGCGCGTGCGTGCGTGTGTGTGTGTGTCGCGCGCGATGCGTGCGTGTGTGTGTGTGTGTGTGTGTCCGTGTGTGTGTGCGTGTGTGTGTGTGTGAGTGCGTGTGTCTGTCTGTATTTGTGTGTGTGTGAGTGTGTTCTCTTCGGGACGCCTCTGACAAGGATTGCATGCTGTTACCGTCTACGCTCTCACACACAAAAGGACCATTTCACATTTAAACCATCTACATTTTCACACACAAAAGGACCATTTTACATTTAAACCATCTACATTCTCACACACAAAAGGACCATTTTACATTAAAACCATGTACATTTTCAACACAAAAGGACTATTTTACATTTAGACCAACTACATTCTCACACACAAAAGGACCATTTTACATTAAAACTATCTACATTCTCACACACGGAAGGACCATTTTACATTAAAACCATCTACATTCTCACACACAAAAGGACCATTTCACATTAAAACCATCTACATTCTCACGCACAAAAGGACCATTTTACATTAAAACCATCTACATTCTCACACACGGAAGGACCATTTTACATTAAAACCATCTACATTCTCACACACAAAAGGATCATTTTTTGTTCTCTAGTTTATCCCCTTTGAACCCCCTACTTTACGTCACCTCCCACTCCCGCCCCCGTCTCTGTTCTCAAGTTTATCACGTGTTCCTATTCCAAACTTTTTTTTTCTGTCCCAACCTCAACATTGCTTCTATATCACTATCCCCTTGATGCTATTTTCGTTTGGAGCAGCAATGGGGTAGTGACATAGAAGCTCCAAACGAAAAACAGAAGAACATCGTACTCATCAATGCTTCTGTGCACCCAGGATCCTGTACCTCACAAACAACATGGAACTTCCTAGAAGAAACGGAAGATGAACAAGGAGACATTACGGTGGTATGTGGCGATCTCAGTGCAAGATCTGCAATGTGGAGTCAGAACGGAACAAACGCCCAGGGACATGCTCTGGAAGAGATGCTGTGCGATATCCAGTTCAGCCAACTCACAACAACATCACCAACTCATATGGGTGCAAGGCAAGGAGACACAGACAGCACCATTGATACAGCACTCATCTCTCCTAAACTAACACCACTAATGAGTGCAGAGACACTGAACACACATGGCAGCGATCACATTCCAGTGATTTTCTGTATAAGGAAACATATATCACCTAGAAACTCCGTCTGTCAACCAAGAAACCCGTTTCAATATGACAGCATACAATCTGATATTGTTTCTAACCTGAGAACTATGAAAGCAAAACGGAAAACAGGAAACAACCAAACATCTAGAAAACAACCTCCCTGGTGGAACAATGACACAAAGACTGCCTGGAAATAAAAAACGAGCTGCTGTAAAAACCTGGCAAAAACACAGAAGAAGACATCACTTAGACCATGAGAGCATTAGAAAAACGGACGAGTATAAAAGAAATATGGATAAAAAAAAAAACAGAACGGTTCAAAACCATAGCCCAGGAAGCAAAAGACAATAAATGTACACAAGTTCTGTGAAAGACTCAGTGCTGATACAACACAGTCACAATTCTGGCAGTTCTACAAACAAATGGAAGGGAAAAACCACAAACACCACGATACCAGGTATCACCAACACAGATGGAACCATATTAAGAACAAACGGAGAGAAAGGACAAGCCCTACTAAAGCGTTTCATACAACAGAGTGACCAGAAAATCTTGAAAAGAAAAGAAAACTCATTGTGGATCTAAACAAAAAAAACTGGCACAGACTGGACTACATGATGAAATAACTGAACAAGAAATGCAGAAGCACTTGCACGGCTCAGAAAAGACACAGCCCCCGGTCCAGACAATATTTGATACTTTGACATCAAAACGCTGTCTGAATACGACAGAACTGAATTGTACACCCTCTATCAAAATAGTTTTGAGAAAGGTCAGATTCCTGAGGACTGGACATACAGCTTCCTAAAAGTTCTACCTAAACTGGGTAAAGATCATCGCAGACTAAATGGATATCGCATCCCGACTATGCAAAACGTAATTGGGAAACTGACGGAAAACATAATTGCAAAGAAATTAGCTAGAGACCTAGAAGACAGGAAACTATTCCCACCTAATCAAGAAGGCTTTAGAACAGGAAAAAGTACATGGGAAAACGCAGCTGCCTTTGCTCACGAAGTCTACGAAGATTTTCAGAACAAAGAAGAAACCCTAGCTGTAGCCATTGACCTAGAAGATGCGTACAATAAAGTACAATTCACATTACTCATGGAACTACTTTAGCGATATGGTGTCAGCATGACAGTAACAAGATGGATTCCTGCTACACTCCAAGAACGAACAGTAGTCCTACGACTTGGAAACTGATGCTCAACACCATAAAAACTCTCCATGGGACTCCCTCAAGAATCACCACTTTCCCCTGTTCTCTACAACATATATACAAAAGGGCTTTGCTGACCTAAATAACAAAGGACTAGCCCGTATCCTCACTTTTGCTGACGACGGACTCATCTTCAAGGCAAGTAAAAATGCATCAGAAAGAAACAAAGCAACCCAAGAACAGTTAAACAACGTAGATCAGTGGTGTTAAGAAACCGGATGGGCAATATATTCCACCAAAGCACAGGTACTGTTCTGCACCCTTGACAACAAAACAGCGAGTACAAAATGTCCATCAGTTACGTTCAGAGGAACCAATATCAACCAAACAAACAACTTACGCTACCTTGGCATCAGTTTTGATAGAATGTTAACCTTCAGAAAACATGTGGAAACCACTACACTCAAATGTAAAAAAAGGCCTTTCCATCCTGAAAGCAATGGCAGCTACAGGCATCGAACAACGTCATCTCTTTCAGCTATACCAAGCTGTTATACTGAGTGTCATCGATTATGGACTGGGCCTCACTACGTTGTCACAGACAAACCTGCTAAAACTAGAAAGAATACAAAACGAAGCAATCAGAGTGATCCTCAAAACCACAAAAGACACCCACGGAGACTATGCAATGCCTGCTCGATCTTCCTTCAATACAGTCGAGACACAAAACAGAATAAGTAGAGGCATATTTCAGGGCATTGGAAACCCAGAAAACCCACTCCACCAGATAGTCGAAACAGCAAAAGGCAACTGACTCCAACGTAGAAAATCATGGATGGGACAGGCAGAAGACTCTATTCAGCATGTGTCAACTGACAGAACTCAAAGGGACAAAGGAATGGGAAAAACATCCAAACCGTCTCAACAATCTGTACAAAACTATCATACCCAAAAATCTAGGGAGACACTGTCGCGAATGGCCAGAAGGGAAAACAAATGCAGAAATTCAGCTACTCATGGAGCAACTAAGCAGCAACCCCAAAGATATAATCATATACACGGATAGCTCAGTCACCAATAACAAATCTGGATGGGGCTTCACTGTCCAAAAGAATGGAAACACCATACATGAAGAAAACGCTACATATGATATCACAACCTCCAGTCTAATGATGGAAATTGAGGCAGTCACGCATGCACTACAATGGTTAACCTCACTGGATGACGACATAATAATAATAATAATAATTAATAATAATTACAATATTTATATAGCGCAAAATCTTGATAAAATCAAATATAAGCGCTGAAGCAGACACACACGCACGCACGCAACGCACGCACGCACGCACACAACACGCACGCACACACACACCACACACACACACGCATGGCTATAAATGGGGAGAAAGAATAAAAGCAATAAAAGCAAGAATAAAAGCAATGGAAAATTATAGAGAGCATAGCATATACAATTATATTATAACCATGTGATTCCCCTCCGAGCGGAGACAGGCTGCAGAGGGGGGGGGGGGGGTTGAGTGAGGTTAGGATTTTATGCGGAGGAGAAAAGGTGAGTTTTGAGAGCGGACATGAAAGAAAGCCAAGCCTTCATCCTGACTGACTCGATGAATCTATTTCAAAAAGTGCAAAATGAAGTAGGGACCCCAGAATGGCACAAAGCAATGAACAGTATCGACCTGAAAAGTCTCACGTGGATCACTGCCCTGGGCATGCTGGTGTTAAGGGAAATGAACTGGCCGATAAACTTGCAGGGAATGCCACTACAACAAAAATTCTCCATTTGGGAAAGTCTGAGGTTCTTCATCATCATCAGGTGCCTTGCCACATGGCGTTGGCGATCATGGCCCTCCATCTGTCTCTATCCTTTGTTGCCTCAAGCACCTCTTCCACCCTCTTTGTCTTCAGCCACTCTGCAAGTCCGTCCAATATATTCTCCCTGGTGCCCTCTTTCCCTCCAGCTTTCCTGTTGTGACCAGGTGTTCCAATTCTCCTTTCCTCATAAAATGGCCTATTAATGTTGCCTGTCTTTTCCTAATCTTCCTTATGAATGATCTTCTTGTGTCTGCCTCCATCAAGACTGTCTCGTTTGTTTTCTTTGCTGTCCATGGAACTCTCATCCTTCTTAGAAACCACATCTCGGCTACTTCAATCTTGTTCTGGCTTTCACAACCTATACGGTCTCAACTCTATATAACATTCAAGAGCTCTCTTTCAGATGTTAATTGATAGGCATCTGTTGGTAAGAATGCTTGTCATCTTCTTGAATGCTGTTTTGGCATGGCCGATTCTGCTGGCTATTGCTGATGTGCATCTGCCATCAGATGAAATGATCGTTCCCAGGTATTTGAACTTATCAACCTGTCTGAAAGTTGTGCCGTTTGCTGTTATTTTGCATGAGGGGATTACATGTTTTTTACCGATCACCACGACTTCAGTCTTCTTGGTGTTTAAGTTCCAACCCTTTACCTTTACTTTCTATTTCTAGTATATTTTCAAGGTTTGTAGGTCCCTTCATTTTCTGCAATTAG
>CM060312.1:44171126-44211126 GCA_030674185.1 Monoplex corrugatus | reverse complement strand
CTATCTTTTATAAAAATCCCACTTTAGAGACTGCACTTTAAGGATTCCAAATGATGCTTCTTTCAAAAATTTTATAAGTCACTTTTCAAAGGTTTCATTTTCAAAGTTCTACTGTTCAAAGATTCTACCTTTCAAAGATTTTTCTTTAAAAGATTTTACCTTTCTAGATATCACTTTTTAAGAAATATCCCGTCTAAAGTGTAAACGCTTGAAAGATTGTGCCATCCATAGATTCCAACTTATAGAAATTCCATCCCTTAAAGGCTTTCCCTTCCAAAGATTTTATGCTTTGGAGATAAGTTGCATATATCTTCCAAATAGTATAAAATGGAAAATATAAATTCTATCTTCCAGACATTCTATCTTTCAAAGATTCCAACCTTTATGGACCTTTCTTACAAAGGTTGTACGGTTTACTTCCAATTACTCCCAAAGAGTTTTGACATAGTTTCGGAGCTGTTGTTAGTGGTCATGTTTCCAAATCCACATCTATCTCTGTCCACATCAGTCTCTGTTCACCCTTTGACTCCCTTACTCTGGTCACTGGACTCCGCCAGGAACCTGGTGGAAAGGGTGAAAGAATGACAGCGTAAAGTTTTTGTAACATGGACAAGGTAAGCGAGTCAAAGGATTTCTAGCTCTAGGCATATTGCCCAAGTTAGACTTGTTGATATTTTGTTTAACATACTGATGTGTCGAGATCGGCGTCACACTTAATATTCTATGCCTTTGTAATAGTCGAGAACGTGTCTGATTGTATCAGAAGAAAAACATAAAAAAATGAACAGAGAGAGAGAGACGGAGAGAGAGAGGGGGAGAGAGAGACAGAGACAGACAGACAGACAGACAGACAGACAGATGGACACATAGACAGAGACAGGCAGACAGACAAAGAAGAGAGAGGGGGAGAGAGAGAAAGAGAGAGGGAGTGAGAAAGAAAGAGAGGAGAGAGGGAGAGAGGGAGAGAGAGGGAGAGAGAGAGATGGAGAGAGAGGGGGGAGAGACAGACAGAAAGACAGACGGACAAACAGACAAACAGATAGACAGAGACAGACAGACAGACAGAGAGAAGAGAGAAAGATAGAGACAGAGACAGAGACAGACAGACAGACAGGTAGAGAGACAGACAGACAGACAGACAGACAGAAAAAAGAGAAGAGAGAGAGAAAGTGAGAGGGAGAGAGAAAGATGGAGGGAGGAGAGAGAGAGTGAGTGAGTGAGAGTGTGTGTGTGTGTGTGTGAGAGAGAGAGGGAGAGAGAGAGAGACAGACAGACAGACAGACAGACAGAGAGAGAGATAGAGAGAGAGAGAGCACTACACTATAACACGATATGACCATCGGTGTCATCATCATCATCATCAGTCCCGTAGTCTGGTTGACCGTTGGGGCACCACTGAAGATTTTGCAACCAACTTCCTCCACTCCTCACGGTCCTCAGCTTTCCGCAGAATGATATTCCATTCAAGGCCAGTCCACTCTCTGATATTGTCTTCCCATCTTTTTCTCTGTCTGCCTCTTCGTCTCCCTCCCTGAACTGTTCCCTGCAAGACGGTCTTGGCCAGTCCAGATGATCGTGTGACGTGCCCGTACCACCTCAGTTTGCATCTTTTCACTGAGGTCAGGAGGTCTTCATACGGCCCGATGGCGTTTTCGATTCGGGTTTTCACTTCCTTATTGGTTATATGATCTTTGTACGAGATACCAAGGAGTTTGCGGAAGCATCTCATCTCCATTGCCTGTATCCTTCTTTCAATGTCTGCTGTTATGGTCCATGTTTCGCATGCATACAAAAATATTGACATGACCAGGGAACGCATCAGTCTGATCTTGGAGCCGATTGCGATATTCTTGTCGTTCCAGATGACTTTTAGCTTGGTCATTGCAGCTGTGGTCTGGGCAATCCTGGAAAGTATCTCGGGCTTTGATCCTTCATCTGATACTATAGCTCCCAGATATTTAAATCTATGGACGGTCTCAAGTTTCTTGTTGTCTATGGTAATGTCAGTGCTGATGCCATTGGTATTATTTGTCATCAACTGGGTTTTCTCTGCAATGATCTGCATGCCATATGCTGTGGAGGCCTCATCAAGATGTTTTATCAAGCTGACTAGCTCTTGCTCTTGCCCAGCTAGTCCGTCAATGTCGTCGGCAAAACGCAAGTTTGTGATTGTTTTACCATCACTTCGTGGTCTTCAAGTGCGTCAGCCATTATTCTCTCTAAGAAGATGTTGAAGAGAGTGGGGGAGAGCAGGCATCCTTGGCGTACTCCAACTGTGGTTCGGAACCATTCGCCTATGTTGTTGTCATGGTAGACTGCACTGGTCGCCTTTTCGTAGAGGCATTCTATGGTTCTGATCAGGTTGGCATTGATGTTGTACAGCCTCATGGTTGCCCATAAGGCTGCGTGCCAAACTCTGTCGAATGCCTTCTTGAAGTCCACGAAGACGTGGTAAAGGCCTTGCTGGTGTTGCAGGTATTTCTCACAGAGCAATCTGAGGTTGAAAATTTGCTCTGTGGTACTTCTTCCTGGTCTGAAACCTGCCTGCTCTTCTTTTATTATCTCCTCAGCTTGTGGCTTGTCTACTCAGAAGGATTTTTAGCATGACCTTACTTGGATGGCTGATCAGGCTGATGGTACGGTAGTTTTGGCATAGTTGTAGGTTGCCTTTCTTCGGGAGAGTGATGATCAGGGACTGGGTCCAAGGTGTTGGCCACTCACCTGTCCGCCAGATCTTATTGCAGATGATGAGTAACATATTTATCATGGCCTCTCCTCCTGCCTGGACCAGTTCTGAGGGAATGTTGTCCATTCCTGCCGACTTGCCTTTCTTCAATGATTTTACTGCAGCTTCAACTTCTTCTCGCACGATGGGGTAGCTGTCGTTGTTGGTTGGTGGAGGAACGTCTAGCACCTTGGGATCTCCTGTTGTTGTGTGTGTGTATAATTCGGAGCAGTACTCTGTCCACCTCTGCAGAATCTCTTGATCTTCTGTGAGACATTTCCCTGCTTTGTTCTGTATGGTAGTGGTTCTGCCTTGTTTTGAGCTTGCTAGTCCTTTCACAAGCTGGTAGGCTTTTTTGCTGTTATTTTTCTGCAGGTTTGCTTCGATATCTTGGCATTGTTCTTCAATCCATGTTTCCTTTGCTTTCCTCATGCCTTCTTTAACTTGTTGGTTGGCTTTTCTGTATAGTTTAGCACCTTCATCCGTACTCTTCTTTTGCTTTAGTTCTCTGCGTTTGTCGCTCAGCTTTAGTACTTCTTCCGTGACCCAGGACATCTTTGTTGTCGGTGTTTTCAAAGGATGTCGTTGGCTGCTTCAGTCATGGCAGTGTTGAAGTTGTTGATCAGAGTGTCTACTTCGGTGTCCACATTGTCAAGGACGGGAGAGGAGCAAACTTCCCTCCTATCGTTGCTTGGAAGTTTTCAACTATGTTGGGGTCTTTGAGCTTCTCAAGATTGAACTTAATTCTTATGTTGCCCTGTTTCTTCATCCTCTGGAGGCGGAGTTTGAAGGTCATCATTACAAGCTCATGATCGCTTCCAATGTCGGCTCCTGGAAAGCTCCTGGTCTTTGCGATGTTAACACTTGACTGGAAGCGTCTTTTAACCATGATGTTGTCGATCTGACTGTGGTATTTTTCTCCTGGGCTGTGCCATGTCCAGCGTCTAGATGGTTTGTGTGGACCGAACGTGTTCACCATCGGTGTACTCCTCACTTATTCAGTTGCACTGTCGTGAGTTCGCTCACGGCGGTGCGCACTGAAGCCAGTTCTCAACCCAGCAGTTGCGCTGAAGAAGTCGGCTGGATCGTCGATGAAAGCTACGCAGTAAGTAGCCTATTTTGTAACTGAGAGCCAGGTTCAACCAGGTAGTCATTATGTCTACCCCTCAGTCGTTAAAACTTCCTCAACGTCTCATACGCGATTTCGACGGGAAAGTCATCAAAAATTTTAGAGAACTGGAAGAGGAACATCGATTGCTAGCCAGGTTCAGAAACCATCTTCATTTCACGCTGCATTGTAAACATCAAAATGTGTGCCCTACAAGTCTTAAGATCAAAACTAGTATGAAAGGCCAGGCAGCTAACAACATCATCCATCGTGCTCAACGTGCGCTCATGAACGAACGGATTAAACAAATCAACAGTCGTTTGGTTATCATCAACAACAAGATCGCCATTTTGAAGGATGAACTCAGTGCGTGTGTACCGGATACTATCATGGCGGAGACGGTTGCCTGGTCCAACTGCACTGTCAGGCGTGAATGGGATAGAGTGCGCATGCGCCACAGGAAAAAGTTTGCTAAGTTGCAGACTAAACCAAAACATGATGATTGCGTGCCCATTACTCCCGTCAGTGACCAAGAAACGCAAGAAATCAAAAACAGGTGGGTGGTGAATCTGTCGGATGAAAGTTTGACTGAAGCAGAATTGTCAGTGTTGAGAAAGGGGCTCAATTTCGCGGTCACTCCAGACAAACTTCCCATCACGGAGTAATTACCAGCATTGAAACTGCGTGTCGATGGATTGGTCTTCAAACAGAAGAGGCCACACACTTAGATCAGAGTGTGTGAATATCCTCAAACAGAGCAAACCCCCCAAATCCAACATTTCCAGGGATGAAAGACTACAGGGATTGAGGAAGAAGGATTCCATCATGATTCTCCCAGCCGATAAAGGCCGTGCCACAGTCATCTTACCCAAGGGGCAGTACTATGAGAAGGCTTACAATCTGCTAGATGACAAAAAGACCTACCAACAGCTGAGCAAAGATCCCATCAGCAAGTATACTGCCCGTCTGACCAAACTACTGCAAGGCCTACAGAAGTCAGGAGAACTCTCCTCAGAACAGTACCGCAGATTGTACCCCTCAGCTACTGATGTGCCCAAGTTCTATGGACTGCCCAAAATGCACAAGAAAGATGTACCCCTCCGTCCCATTGTCGCCTCTAGAGAATCCCTGATGTATGAGACGGCCCGCTTCGTTGCAGACATCCTCTCGCCTTTGGTAGGAAAGACAGAACATTCCATTGCAAATAGTGCAGACCTGGTGAAGAAGCTGTCGAAGTATGTACCTCAACCTGATGAGATTTTGGTGTCCTATGACGTCACAGCCCTGTTCACCAGTGTCCCTGTGAAGGACAGCATTGACATCATCAGGGGGAGGTTACAGGTTGACAATAGCCTTCGGCAACGCACCAACCTGCCAGTGGAACACATCTGTGAACTGCTATCCTGCTGCCTCAACACCACCTACTTCATCTTTGAAGGACACTTCTACCAACAGACCGAGGGTGCAGCCATGGGGTCCCCCGTGAGTCCCATAGTCGCCAACCTCTTCATGGAAAATTTCGAGGAGAAAGCTTTGGCGTCGTTCCACACTCCTCCACGCTACTGGGGCCGCTACATGGACGACACTATGACTGTACTGAAAAGATCGGTGGTAGAAGACTTCACGAACCATCTCAACAACCAACACCCTGCCATCAAGCTCACCTATGAGGTAGAAGAGAACGGCAGCATCGCGATGTTGGATACCCGCATCACCGGATGGAGACAGGCCTCGCCTTCTCCGTCTATAGAAAGCCGACCCACACGGACCAGTACTTACAATTTGACAGTCACCAGCCACTGGAACACAAGCCTGGAGTAATCCGCACCCTCACCCACCGAGCGAAAACCATCTGCTCTATCGACACCGCTAGAGAAGAAGAGGTGCAGTACATCAAAAAAGTACTCAGTGTGTCAGGATACCAGAAGTGGGCCTGGGACATTCCGGGGGGCAAGAAAACCATACCCCACCCCTCCACTGAATGGCCAACCCCTTCGAGAGGGCACGTCTCCATGCCATACGTCAGCGGCGTCACTGAGGCTCTCAGCAGGAAGATCAGGAAGTTGGGAGTCAGTGTCCACGCCAAGCCCACCAACACCATCAGAAGCCAATTAGTCCACCCCAAAGACAAAACAGACAAATTGGACACATCAGGGGTGATATACAAGATAAACTGCCAGGACTGTGACCATAGTTATATTGGCGAAACTGAGCGCAACTTGCACAAAAGATTAAAAGAACACAAACGTGAGTCCTCTCCAGTGGGAGAACATCTGACCCACACCCAACACCACTTTGAAAAGGACAATGTGCAAGTTCTCGACAAAGAAGCAAGATGGTTCCAGAGGGGAGTAAAGGAGGCAGTTTACATCGCCGCAAGGAACCCCACCCTTAACCGTGACCGGGGCCGACACAACCTGCCATCGGTGTACTCCTCACTTATTCAGTCGCACTGTCGTGAGTTCGCTCACGGCAGTGCGCACTGAAGCCAGTTCTCAACCCAGCAGTTGCGCTGAAGAAGTCGGCTGGATCGCCGATGAAAGCTACGCAGTAAGTAGCCTTTTTTGTAACTGAGAGCCAGGTTCATCCAGGTAGTCATTACGATATGACCATGTTTGTTCAACAATCAATTATGTTGCAAAAGTCGTAGACATCCAAATGCAAGTACCAAACGGATTTTGATCAACAATCTTACCACATTTATCTGACTACGTATGTAGTATTTGAGAACTGGACAGCAGAAGCGATAGATGAATAGACATATGGATGAATGGATCGATGGACGAATGGATGAATAACTGGATTGATGCATGCATCAACAATCTGGATGGACAGAACATTAGAGGGATGTTGGATGGACTGATGTCGGATGTATTCATAGATGGATGGCATTCGATGGATGGATAAAAATGGATGGATGGATGTAAAAAGACAGCTTCGAGATGACCTTTGGGGTCGGCTGGCCTATAAGTAACACGATTGATTGATAGGTGTATACAAAGAAACAAACAATTAAATAAGCAGGTAAATACATATAGATAAACAAAAAAACATGTATAAGAATAATTGACCAACTGAGTGTGGCAAATTATATATAGTGGGCTAAACTAACTGCCACTTACTTCAAAACGTACCCTTCCATCAGCAATACCCAACACCAAATTATTAAGTGTAGTATCATCAACAGTGGTGACCTAATGGAAGGAGTGGTGGTGGTGGTAGCTGAGATGGACAGCAAGGAAAAATGAACATCGGAAAGGAGGGGGGAATCTCATTGTCTAACTTTTGTACCAAGATAGGTGCTGGACCTCCAGTCAGTACCTCTTGGTGATACCTGGATCCTGCTGCTGCCACTGGTCAGGAAATGTTTCCCGCAAGAGAGATATGCCCTAAGCCATTTATTTTTCAGGCTTTAAATAATAAATTGTACAGGGCTATATTTTATAGCACCGATATTTATGTCGGATAGAACGACAAGAATGATTTACAGTAAGTCCACATTCTGAGGCTACAATCGCGGATACATGTAAGCTTTAAGCTATAAAAACTGCAACAGTATCTAAAACTAGAAGAAAAACTGTAAGAAAAAAATAGAGAAAAATGCTATGTACTGTATTCCTCCTCAGTAACGCTGTCTCCCCTAAAAATAGGATCCAAACACTCAGAGGTTAGGATAAAAAAAAGGGTGGGGGGGGGGGGGGAGGAAACATAGATATAAACATACATGCGGTAAAGGCATCGTTAACTATTTTTGGAACTCTCAGCATGTCAGATTTCTTCTTCTTCTCTTCGACCTTTCCATAC
Source organism: Monoplex corrugatus (assembly GCA_030674185.1). Classification (NCBI taxonomy): domain Eukaryota; kingdom Metazoa; phylum Mollusca; class Gastropoda; order Littorinimorpha; family Ranellidae; genus Monoplex; species Monoplex corrugatus. The sequence goes on along the minus strand of CM060312.1, from coordinate 44,203,489 downwards.
GGATGCATATTTTCATGGCTATGTTTAGAATACGTACAAGTCTGTGAAGTTGACCCAATTCATAATGGGGCGCTATGGCCTCATTAATTTCTAAACAGCCATTGCCCAATCAGCGCATCAGTTAAAACAGTAAACACGTTCATGGCTTCTGTGGCCCTTAGTTCCGTCATTGGGGAACTTCTTATCTCCAGAATGATAAAAAACGAATGAATATAAACAAACAAACAAACATCTTAGTAAATAAATGCATAATAAACAAACAAATAAATAATGTTTCACCTGTTAGGAGAAAAAAATCCTGAATAAAGAAATAAATAAATAATGTTTTACTTGTTTGGAGAAAATACGAAACAGTAACATGTAACATCAATTTAGAACCAAAAAAGGACGAAAAAATGGAAAGAAACACACACACACACACACACACACACACACACACACACACACACACACACACACACACACACACACACACACACAACACATACACACACACACACACACACACACAACACACACACACACTTTCTCTCTCCCTCTCTCCCTCTCTCTCTGTCTCTCCTCTCTCTCTCTCTCAAAATAAAACAAAACGGAAATAAAAGAAAAGAAAACAATGACGACGACAACAACAATAAAACAATTCAAAACTTCCAAAAGTAAACGAAATAAACCAACAACAAAACAAAAACAGCACTAGTGCAAAAGACCACAGATAACCTGGAACTGCTGGGCCATGTCTGGCATGTTATCATCCGAAAGAGACACGTAGTGCGTGCGTGCCGGACCTTTAAAACTGACGGCTGATTCATTTGATATGAAGTAAAAGGAGAAAGAGGCCATTCTTGGGGGAAACAGACCTCTCAGACACACAGATGGATTGCACTGTCTCTTGCTGTTAGCAGCTCGGCGCGTTCTATGAACAAGTTGTGTAGCTCAATAGCTCAACCCTCTCGGCGAATGAGCAACATCGGCTCAGCAGCTCCGTCCGTTGTATGAACAAACTGTGTATCGTGATCATATGGCTGCGAAAAGAAGGGGGGGGGGGTGCGTTGGGGAACAGACACATACACACAGATACATGTATAACAATCTGTATCCCCATATCTATCTATCTATCTATCTATCTATCTATCTATCTATCTATCTATCTATCTATGTATCTATCTATCTATCTATCTATCTATCTGTCTGTCTGTCTATTTATCTGTCTACTTATCTATCTATCTATCTACCTGTCTATCTATCTATCTATCTATCTATCTATCTATCTACCTGTCTATCTATCTATCTATCTATCTATCTATCTATCTATCTATCTATCTATCTACTTAAAATAATGCAAAACCTCCAGAATGCGGCGTTTGGTAAACCCTTATTCCTATTTCACCTGTTATTGTCCAAATAGTGAAAGAAGCAAAGTGCACATAATTTTAACGAATGGCTTTGATTTTGGGTCATCTGGATTTATCTTCATCGAAATACTGAAGACTTCAGCAACGCAAAAAAGAATAGTACGATGGCGTTTTTCTTCGTTCCATGTCTTACCTGGCCCCCTAACTCTTCCGCCCTCATCCCCTAACAACAAAGGAAAAAAGAGGGAACGAGGAAAACATCCCAGCACTTTATAATTGTCTTACGTTGCATAAACAATAGCAAATGACAAACTATTCTTGGTTTCTGTTTTGGTTTTGTATTATGTCTGTTCATATCTCGACAAAATCAAGCATATTTAGAAACCGGAGGTATCAGATATAACTAACTCAAGCTAAGAAATAAATAAATGAATACGTGTATCAATCTTCCAATCAATCCATCAATTAATCGATCATTTAATCAAGCACAGATATATTAAGACGAACAGCTAAAGGAAAAGTAACCGAACACACATTTTATGTGTAATTTCATGTTACAAATTTGAGATATTTGGACCTAAGTACTTGTATCCACATATACCTGTCTTTGGGGATCAAACACATCATTAGCAGCACTAAATCGATGAATGCAGGAGACAATATTGTTTACCATATTAAAGCTGGTCCATGACAACTGATGTAAAAATGAAATGGACAACATATAACAATAGGAATATAATAATAGGACGTAAAAAAAGGATACATAATGGCATTTTATTTCGTTTTTTATATTTTTGCGTCAGCCGTACAAGCCGACTTATACAAATGTACTTTTGCGTGTATTATGGCATTTTTGTCGACGCAGCACTGTTCAGTCATATCTATACGCGATAATGATTCACTGGAAGGGGTGAGGGGCCCTCTGTATTCAACCCTTACTGTATCAAGTATTTTTGAAGCGCGTCAACAGCCGACAAAAGAAGACTTCTAAACCTAACAGACTAGAACTTCTTGTCTTCACCAACCTGTCTTTTTCAGATATTCGAAACTGCAGCGTTACAGAGTTAAGACAGCATTTAACTATGCTGTAATGTTTATTATCTGAAAAAAATACAGCGCTTTGAATACACATGTGAATGTTTCTTTGATGGTGGATATCAGAATAAGCTAAAGAAGTTCTTTACACGTAAAGTGAGAAAATGGGGAGGGGGGAGGGGAGAAAAAAAGGGGAAAATACACACATTTCATAAATTTGTTGAAGAGATAGACAGCAAGTTCACTTCGATATCTTTCCATTAGCTTTTTTACTCCCTCGTCCTATCCACCAGCTTCGCTATCATGACTGATAATGCAGGATGCTGGTGCATATTGTAAGTAAGTGATAAAATTACGGTTCTGCTTTGCTATCATGACTGGATGCTAATGGACAGTTGGAAGGAGTGATAAGGTTACGGTTTTGCTTGCGCTATCATGGATGGTAATACGGGTAGCGTGAAGGAGTCAAAGGGTTTTCTTTTCCTTCATCTGACGGGTATCATAAAACTTTCAATACCAACAGAATTATGCCGGCTGCTGTAACATCTGGTATGACCCTCACTTGCACACACACACACACATACACATACACATGCACATACACACACACACACACAAAACATACACATACACACATACTCACACACATACATACACACACACACATACTCATGCACATACACACTCACACACGTACGGAGAGAGAGAGAGAGAGAGAGACGCACTCGCGCGCGCGCGCGCCACACACACACACACCACACACACACACACACACGCACGCACGCACGCACAAACGCACACACACATACATACGCATACACAAACACATACAGATACACATACACAAACACATACAGATACACATACCACACACACACACACACCACACACACACACACACACACACACACACACACACACACACACACACACTCACACACACATTCAGGAAAGCATGAAAATGTCAGAGAAGCGGAACACAGCACCTGTTGCCTGTACGTGAGAGAAAGAGAGACAGACAGACAGACAGACAGACAGACAGACACTGGCCATGGTAAGGACATTGGAAGTTTAAACAAAACCAAGAACAGGAGGACACCGGGAAGAAGAAGAAGAATAGAGGGACAGAAGGAAAGAGAGAAGAGACAGAAGGAATCAGCCAACAAAGAAAAACAATCGTTCATGTTTTCAGACATCTATACGCACATGACATCGTGCTAATTGCAGAAAATGAAAGGGACCTACAAAACCTTGTGAATATACTAGAAATACAAAGCAAAGGTAAGGGGTTGGAACTAAACAGCAGAAAGACTGAAGTCATGTTGATCAGTAAAAAAAACATGAAATCCCCTCATGCAAAGTAACAGCAAACGGCACAACCTTGAGACATGTTGATAAGTTTAAAAACCTGGGAACGATCATTTCACCAGATGGCAGATACACATCAAAAATAGCCAGCAGAATCAGCCATGCCAAAACTGCATTCAAGAAGATGAAAAGCATTCTTGCCAACAAATGCCTATCAATTAACATCAGGAAGAGAGTTCTTGAATGTTATATAGAACCAATACTGTTATACGGTTGTAAGGCGTGGACAGTCAACAAGCAAAGCCAGAACAAGATTGAGGTAGCCGAGATGTGGTTCCTAAGAGGAATGTTGATTAACATCAGGAAGAGAGTTCTTGAATGTTATATAGAACCAATACTGTTATACGGTTGAAAGGCGTGGACAGTCAACAAGCAAAGCCAGAACAAGATTGAGGTAGCCGAGATGTGGTTCCTAAGAAGAATGTTGAGAGTTCCATGGACAGCAAAGAAAACAAACGAGACAGTCTTGATGGAGGCAGACACAAGAAGATCATTCATAAGGAAGATTAGGAAAAGACAGGCAACATTTATAGGCCATTTTATGGGAAAGGGGAGTTGGAGCACCTGGTCACAACGAGAAAGCTGGAGGGAAAGAGAGCACCAGGTAGGCCCAGGAAGAAGATACTAGACAGACTTGCAGAGTGGCTGAAGACAAAGAGGGTGGAAGAGATGCTTGAGGCAACAAGAGATAGTGACAAATGGAAGTCCATGATCGCCAACGCCATGCGGCAAGGCACCTGATGATGATGATGATGATGATGATGATACGTGCATGTACCATCTCACATGAGTCTAGAAATAAGCAGTGAAACAAGTATGAATCATATAATGAAAAGACAGTCAGATTTTTTTTTCTGAAAATAACCAAACAGCCGAAAAACTACAAGAACAAACACGAAGAAGAACACAACAACAAGAACAACAACGACAAAACTGTCTGTTTCTGGGAATGGCTAGAACTTCCATAGAATTCCCTCAAAATTGATTCCTTTTTTGTTTGTTTTCTTTTTCTTTTTCGTTGGTTTTTGTTTTCTTTCTATAATTATGTTTATGACTTGATCGTTCATAAATTTATGTTTCTTATTCCTTGCGATGGAAAACTGCAATCAAGATCTACAATTCTGTCGGGTTGGGTGGTTTCTAGTTAGTTTAGCTTACTGATTCCTTTCAGTCTAAAAAGCTTAAGAGACAAACTATGGCACTTGGGCACACGAGTTCACCGTCATACGCTAAGGATCTTATAGCTCCTTGACTCACAATTTTAGAAATCAAGAAGAACAAGTACTGTAGCTTCTCAACAAATACCATCCAAGTTAAATGTCTTCTGTTTTGTTGTTGTTGTTGTTGTTGTTGTTGTTGTTGTTGTTTTGTTTTGTTTTGTTTTGTTTTTGCTTTTTGTATTTTTTCCTCTCTCTTATTTACGCATTATTTACCCAGTCCGTAACTGAGTCTGTCTGTCTGTCTGTCTGTCTGTCTGTCTTCTGTCTTCTCTCTCTCTCTCTCTCTCTCTCTCTCTCTCTCTCTCTCTCTCTCGTTTTTCGTCGCCTTTGATTTTTCTGTAAACAGTTTTGTTGTTTTGTTTGTTTGTTTGTTTGTTTGTTTGCTTGTTATCTTTGGGGATTTTTTTTCCTGCTTTCTTTCATTTCTTTTTCTCTCCTTTTTATATCTAATAATAGCCTATCTATTTTCATTCAGTCAATCTCTTCCTACTTTTTTCCCATTTTGCTGGTATTTCTTTTGATATTTCAAATTAGCTTGCTATTTCTTCTTTATTCTTTTCTTTGTCTCCTTTTTCATCCGTTCTGTTTTCACCTTTTCCCTCCTTCCTTTCATTCCATTATTTTTACTATTAGTGTTCATTTTGTTATTTATTTACATTTAATTACTTTCATCCATTTCTTTTTCCTCTCTTTCTGTCTCTCTGCCTGTTTATATTTGTTGTTTGTTTATTTTCTTTCAATCTACATTCATATTTTTTTCAACAAGTCTGTTTTACCTCTTGCCTCCTTCCTCTCTTTCCATTTTTTTTTTACTATTAGTGTTCATTCTTTATTTATTTATATTTGATAACTTTCATCATTTTCTTTTTCCTTTCTTTCTACCTGTCTACCTATTCATAGATGCTGTTTGTTTATTTTCATTTAATGTACTTTCATGATTTGTTCATTTTATTTCTGTGTAATTCATTTATTCCGTTGCTAGCTTGCTTGTTTTTCTTGGTTCTGCTTTTGTTTTTGATATTTATGATTTGTTTCTCTCTTTCATGTAATTAATTTCTTCTTTCCAGTTTTTTCTTTTTTGTGTTCATTATTTCCTACTTCATTCCTAGCCAATAATTTTCTCTTTCTGTCTATGTTCGATATTTATTGATTTATATTTGATTTTTCTTCCGTTTTCTGCTTCCTCTTCTTCTTGTGTTGCTGCCGCATCGCTTTTTCATATGCTATCGCATTCCAGCCATGTCACACTACCATCTAGGATAACTCCCCCATCCCCTTCCGTACTTTCTCTGACAAACTCTTAGACAGGTCCAATGGGACAGTGAAGAAGACTGACTCTCTCTCTCTCTCTCTCCTCCTCTCTCTCTCTCTCTCTCCTCTCTCCTCTAATTCTCTTTCAAACAAGGGGGGTGCACTCTCGTCAGCGAATTTAGCGGACACGTTTTTCAGATCTCTGCACCCAATTAACCAATTTGTGTTAATTACGGAGTCCCTCACTAAGTCTGACGTTTGCAAACTGATGTTAAGTCATCATGCCTCTTGCAGGTGTAGACTTTAGGGTACGTTGTGGTGGATTTCTCACCATTTACCTAAATTACATGGCCAAACGGGCTAATTTTCAGTTAGCCATGACTCTCCGTGTGCTGACAGTTAGGACCCGTGTATCCGGTGTCATGGTAGGGTTGGTCCTTACGTCATTTTTCTACATGTACGTGATCTGTTACTGCGTTGTGGCGATGTGGAGCCGAACCCCGGGCCTAGGTCCAACCAAAGCAGTGCGTTGAAACAGGCTCGACTGACCAGGGATGGTGCCACACGCCGTACCAGTGCTGACCGACCTTCACTCATGGACCACAACCGCTCGTCATCAGGTGAGGGACTATCCAATGACCCAACATTGAAGGATATTATGTCTTCCATTTCATGTATACATACTAAGTTCGATGATATGAAACTGAACTTAAAAGTCTACATGAAACTGTCAGTGATTTGAAAAATGAAACGCATGATATCAGGGACTCTGTTCGTAATCTGACAAGAGAAAATGACTCTCTTAAAACAGAGAATACAATACTAAAGGACAGACTGGATCAAATGGAAAGAAAAACTGATGATCTTGAAGATCGGTCGAAAAGAAACAACATCATGTTCTATGAGTCCACAAAAGAGACGGTGAAACAAAGAAGGAATGTGAAGATCGTATACAGGACATACTGACAGATAAATTAGAACATTAAAAGTCAGTACAGTTTGATCGTGTGCATCGCTTGAATAATAGACCAAACTCCCCGATCACTGCCAGATGTACATTTTATAAAGATAAAGAAGAAATCCTTAAAGCAAAGAAAAAACTGAAAAATAGCCAAATATTTATTGGGGAAGACTTTACACAAAGAGTTCGCGACATTAGGAAACGACTGGGTCCACATTTGAAAACAGCTAGAGATAACAGCAAAAGGGCCACCATGATCTATGATTACCTCCTTGCTGAGGGTAAGAAGTTTGGATTGGACGACAATGATAAATTAAAAGAAATCAGACAGGTGTCTGGCCGGCCCAATGTAAAACAAATATTTACTGTAAGCCAAAAACAAAATACCTTAAGTAAATATCAAGAGGTAACAAATCCCCCCTCAGCACCGGTTCTCAACATTTTCAGTGAAGATTCAGAAGTGGTCAGTAATGTGTTGAAAAGCCAAGATACCGTGCAGGCATGTCGTGCATGTATGTCGTAACAAGTCCCTCCGCTTTTCATCTACTCCCTCTTTTACGCGCTTCTTCTAAGAAAGTGAACAAGTAAAGATTAAGTGTGATAGGGGGGTATATTTCCAAGATAATTTTGAAAAATGTAGGAATGCAAAGCAAAGCAAAAACGAAGGTGAAAATATATCAAATGTTCAAAGAACAATAAGTAACAATTGTACTCGTCATTACCTTTTCTTCACTGGAATGTGGAAGGTCTCTTATCTAAACTTAACGATAAAAAGTTTATCAAGTAAATACCTCTTTTGACTTTGTTTGTATTGTGGAAACTTTCGTGCAATACCTTTTGAAGTTGTCAAAACAAGGTAGGCGATCGGGATGTGTGGTTTGTTTAATTAAAACTGATTTGGCCCCATGTGTTAAAGAACTTAAATGCGACCAAGATAATATGTTGTGTTTTATGCTCGGCAAAACTTTGTTTGGTTTTGGAAAAAGTATACTTTATCTGTATGTATATATTCCTCCTATCAATTCTCCTTATTATACCACTTTTGATGTTGAAAATGGTATTGTGTGTTTAGAGGATGCATTAGCGGAAAAACTGATGTCAATTGATAATGTTGATATTCTTCTAAGTGAAGATTTAAATGCCAGGACATCGAAGATATTTCCTGTCAGTTGTAGTCAGTTTGATATGCCTATTTTTAGTAAAGAAAATGAAAATGTAAATCTGACAAGACAGTCAGAAGATTCAGTGCTGAATTTGTATGGCAAAATGCTGTTGAATCTATGTGTAGCTTTTGGCTTGTTTATTTTGAATGGAGTATATAATGGCGACCTTCATGGTTGTTACACATTCATTTCAGACACAGACAACAGTGTGAACGATTATTTTTTAGCTTCTGAAAATTTATTTACTGCAGTTCAAAAATGCTGTAGATTGGAAGTTTCTGAAATGATAAGACTCTCAACATCAACCTATAGAATTTTGTTTTAATACCAAGAACTACATAAGGCCAGATACAGAAGTCGACAATGACAATAAGAAAATGTGTGTCAAAAAATATGTATAGAATTCTGATTATGCCTAACAATATTATGACAATATTCGTTCTATAGAAACGGAGCAAACACTTCACCATGCTACTGAATTAATAAATGCTGATGTCAATAAAGCGCTGAAAATATTCAATTGTTGTATAAGAAGACAGCAAGCTGAATGTATGAAAAAGAAAATGTTTATCACTCAGAAGTCGGCAGTATGGTATGATGATGAATGTAAAGCTCTTAGGTGGACAGTCAGAAGATAGTTGAGGGTGTTTAAAAAGTCGTTAAAGTCTGAAGATAGAGCCACGTTTTGTCAGATTAGAACGGAGTATAAAAATTTATTACATAGAAAAAGAAAGCGGCTTTGGTGATTGAAAGTGTTCAATTGTTTATGTTGAAAAAATACTTAGGGATCAACAATAGAACACCAAACGATTTCATTTTTGGTGAGGTGGCAAGGTTTCCCTTAGCTATAAACTCAAGCGTTTGTTGTATTCGATATTGGCTAAGTCTAACGAGAATGATTGAAGAGAAATTGCCGTATAAGGCATATAAAATGCTATCAAATTTAGCCAACAGAGGAAAAATGAAATGGGCATCAAAAAGTCTGTGATATATTAAATACGTACAGTTTTCCATACGTCTGGGAAAATCGGAGTGTGGGTTGTATAAAGTCTTTTATAAAAACTTTGAAACAAAGATTAGTTGATTGTAGATGGCAAAATTGGGATTATCATATTAATACTAGTGATGTTTTTGCACAATATAGAAAGTTTAAACAGTCAAATGAGGTAGAAGCATACTTGTTGTTGGACTTTCACACATTTGTTAGATATGTGTTCACAAGATTTAGGTTTGGTTTGTCTGACTTAGTGCATAGACTAAGATATAAAGACGTGATAAAGAGACAACGAAATGCCCATTATGTAACAATGTTACTGATAATGAAATTCACTTTATTCTATGTTGTCCAGCCCTTGAGGATCTGAGACGCCTGTTAATTCATCCTAAGTACTACTACAAACCAAGTGATTTCAGGTTAACAATGCTCATGGCTTCAAAAAATGAGCGTACAATTAGACATTTGACAAGATATGTTCATAAAGCTTTTAAAAGAAGAGCGTTTGCCTTATCATAACGTTAAATTTTTGTGATGTATGTCTGTTGAACCTATTTATATGTTCCTGTTGTATTATTGGAGTTTGACTGTGAATCCTATATTGTAATCATTTCGAAATATTTGAAGTATGCATTATCCAAGAGCGATTATGAATTATGTTCTATGTTTATATAATGTTTATGATGTGTTCACACAAATTCTTGTGATGTGTGTCTGTTAAATCTATTTATATGTTCCTATTGTATTATTGAAGTTTGACTGTGAGTCCTATATTGTAATCATTTCAAAATATTTGAAGTATGCATTATCCAAGAACGACTATGTATTATATTTTGTGTTTGTATATAAATAATGTGTTCAAATGGGGCTTTGGCCTTACTGAATAAATTTCTGATTCCTTACTGAATAAATTTCTGATTCTGATTCTGATTCTTTCAAACAAGCTCCTGGACAGGTCTAGTGGGACCTATTGTTACTATCTTCGACAAATAAAACGTTCCCAAGTTTTAAAGGTAATGATTTTTCTATTTATTCTTTCTTTCACCTTTTCCTTTATACTTTTTGTAATTCTTTTTTTGTACTTTTTGTAATTCTTTTATATTTGATTCATACTGTAATTTTATTTCTATAGTTTTAATACGTTTATCATCGTTGCATTTCGCACTTTTTTGTTATTTTGTTTAGATATATGCAGAATAGCATGCACTAGATGTGAAGACAGGCCCAATGGGACCTAACGCCAATATTCTTGAGTAGCTGTTTTTTACTTATTTATCTTAATAAGTGATCGCGTTCTGATTTTCTTGGATGCTTTTATGCGCGTTGTTTTGTCCACACTATGCCGGCGGTATGCTGTTGCATATAGTCTGCATACTCTGTATTTGGTGGGCATGTTTGTTAGGGTATATTCATGTGTCTATAAGTCACCTTACATAAACAATGGCTTATACACTAAACGTGAAAAGTTGATGTTCTGCGTGCGTATAAACACAAAGGGGGTTTAGGAACAAGCAAATCCGTACACATGTTGACCTAGGAGATCGGAAACATCTTCACCCTGTACCCACCAGGCGGGAGGTACCCCAGGATCGAACACACACTTCCCCTTTGGAAGTCTGACAATTTACTCTCTTGACTATCACGCCCATCGAAATGTTTACAAGTTTTAAGCTTCTCTCTCTCTCTCTCTCTCTCTCTCTCTCTCTCTCTCTCTCTCTCTCTCTCTCTCTCTCTCTCTCTCTCTCTCTGTGTTATCAGCGCGTGCACGTGCAATGTATGTGCGTGTGTGTGAAAGAAGGAGACAATGAGAAAGAGAGAGAGTGTGTTGGTGTGCGTGAGCGTGTGTATGTGTGTTTGTGTGTGTGTGTGTGTGTGTGTGTGTGTGTGTGTGTGTGTGTGTGTGTGTGTGTATGTGTGTATGTGGTGTGTGTGTGTGTTCGTTCGTTCTTTGATTTAACGTCTTTTCACTATAAGTGATATTAGACGGGGGAGGGGGGAGGAGGAATAAAAAATGAATAAATAAAATAAAACGTAGAACGATAGTTGGCGGGTTGGATTGGGGCAGAGGGGAGATAGAGTAAAAAGACATAAATAGGTGGGAGAACAGGAAAATGGAACGAAAGCTTAACTCTAACAATTAACTTCAACAATATGAAGGGAAATTGTAACACTAATACACAAACTGCATAAAGTTAAAGTAATGCATTAACAGGACTGTGAACTAATGATGCTGAAATTTTAACTAATAAAGATTGATCTGATGTAACTTTTTGGAAATGAGTTTCAGAATACTTTTCTTGAGTAAACGTTTTTGGTAAAAAGGAACGTAACATTTTGCAGTAGAATAGGCAGTGAAACAGTGTGAACTGTTCGCCGCAAATGCACTTGACATTTTTACAATATTTTGTTTTCAGCGCGTTTAGCTGAATACGAAAACGAACAGCAACAATCGATCTCAAATAATATATGGAAGAATACTGTAATTTTTTACATACATTTTGAACGGTAAGTTTTATCATTTGTTGTGACACAGACTGTTCATTGAAATGTTCATGAAATCGAGTCCATGAGGTTGATTCGAGCAAGTTGCAAGCTTCTTATACGGAAGCAGGAACAAATAATTCTATAGAATTATCAGAATTCTGTGCGCCTTGCTTAGCTGCTCTGTCAACTACTTCGTTGCCGTGAAGACCAACGTGTGAAGGCACCCAGCACATACTGATATCTGTACCTATGACCCTTAAACGATGTATAAGATGATTTGCCTCAGTAATTAAATCAGGTCTTGTGTCGGTATCAAAAGACCGTAAGGCATATAATACAGATTTTGAGTCAAAAAGAAAACTATTTTGAAAGGCACGGGTTTAAGATTTACTAGATATTGCAATGCTTGTATTATAGCGACTAATTCCGCTGTAAAGATAGATATGTTTGCCCCAACGAAAAATGACCTTTTTGTTTTAAATTTTGGAACATAAAATGCTGCTCCAGCACATTTATTTTCTAAGACTGATCCATCGGTAAAAGTATGAAGGTGGGCACAGTATTTTTCATCGATGTGTTCTCTTGCTGTGATATCGAAATATTGACGTTTTCAGATTTCTTAGCGTCTGTATAATCAATATCAAAAGAGGCTTTTAGCATTTCCCATGTAGGGATAGGCGTTGTTGATGGTGTCTCAGCTATTTCTTCCATATTTATGTTAGATTGTTTGACCAAGTCAGAAATGTAAGTTGCAACAGTCATTTGTGATGAAATGCTTTTTGCTCGCTTTGGAAAGTCAACATCAGACCTGATTTTAATTTCCTTACTCACAAAGTTGTCCGTTTGTGAAGTAGTTCTAACTGCAAATTTTGCTGTCGCTAGCTCACGATAGTTGTTCAGAGGCAGGATTCCAGCAACTTTGTACGTTTCCAGATTAGAAGCATGAGTAGGGACACCTAGATCAATTTTAATACTTTTGCAGTCTAAGCTTTGTATCTTCTGTAATAAATATTTTGGTGCACTGAAGAACACTTCTTGTGCATAGGATAATTTAGATCGTACAAGTGCTGTTGATAGATGAATTAGTATGTTTGTATCCATTCCCCAAGGTAATCTGCTTATTATCTTTAGAAAATTTAAGGCTTTTCTTGCTTTTGTTGAAATATAATCAAAATGGACATTCCAGTTTAATTTCGATGTTATAAAGACTCCCAGAAATTTTACAACCTGTTTGTAATGTAACACTTCACCAAGCAATCTGAAAGTAGGTAAATTACTTAAAGTACCACCAGGATTAAATAGCATCATGTTAGTTTTTTTCCGCTGACAGCGACAGACCATTTTCTAACATATAGTTTCCAAGATTATCAAGATCAGATTGATACACTTTCCTAATGTAATTCTGCGCTCTCTGTGGAGTTGTCTTTTTTAAAGTAATATTCATCCAAATACTTATATCATCAGCGTACTGTGCCAACACAACATGATTTGAGAGTGCTTTAGGAAGATCCTGTATAAGGATATTAAATAAAAGCGGTGCTATCACTGAACCTTGTGGAATTCCCATATCAAGATGTCGTGAAGTAGAATAACTAGTTCCCACTCTTGCCTGAATAGTTCTATTGGCTAAAAAAGACTTAATGTAATCATACATATTGCCAGATAAACCAATAGATTTCAGCTTGTACAATAAACGCGTATGCCAAACTGGATCGTAAGCTTTCTTCACATCAAAAAAGTAGCTAAAAGATTTTTTCTGCGGACAAACTGTTTCTTGATGTGAGTTGTTAAGTTTAACCAGGTGCTGAACTGTGGATCTCCTTTTCTAAAACCTGCCTGATTTACTGGAATAACGTTATTTTTATCACAGTAATGTACAAGTCTGTTTAATACCAATTTTTCCATTAGTTTGCTCGTATGGGACGTCAACGCAATAGGTCTGTAATTATCTTTATTGTTTTTAGGCTTTCCTGCTTTTAATAATGGTATAACAATAGACTTTTGCCATAACTGTGGTATAGTTCCACTAACCCAGCATTTCTGAAAAATGTTGTGTAAGAAAATAATATAGTTTTCTGGAAGATGTTTAATCATTTCAGTTGAAACTGCATCGATACCTACCGAACTCCTTTTGTTGTGTGGAGACAAGATAGTGTTTTTTAACTCTTCTAAGGTGATTGGAGAATTAAAGCAGCGATCATTCTGAGGTATGGGATCAGTGCAGATAGGGTTGTTAGCTGCCATTTCTCTGTAGTGTTTGCAGGTAAGAGACAAACCATCTACTTTACTATTTTCGGCAAAAAGTTCCACAAAAGTTTCAGCTTTGTCCATGTCGGAAGGAAATTTGTGACATGTGTCAATCATTATTGGACACCTAGGTAAATCGGCTCCATTTTTCATTTGATTCATTTTTGTCCAGACTTTATGGAAATCCTTGAAATCTGAAATTTCTTTAGTGCAGTATGATGCCCAATAATTTTTCTTTGCTTCAGCGATGATTTTATTACACTGGGTGTTAGCTTTTTTCATTTCCATATGATCTTCAGGTCTCCTGCTTTTGATGTAGATTTTGTATTTCTCTTTTTTATTCTGAACTGCTTGCTCACATGCCTCCGTCCACCACACATTACCCAAACGGTTATTGGACTTAAAAGTTTTGAGTTTCGGGATGGATAGGTCTGCAGCAGCTAGAACTGACTCCTGGAATTTAGAAAATATAACGTCGACATTTTCATGTTCATAATGTGTGTAATCTTGATTGGCAAGAGCAGTCTGAAACAAGGACCAATCAGCGCGCGTGTAATTATATTTTGGTATAATATCAGGAGTGCTGTCTTTCATCCTGATGTTTTTGTTAGTTAGTGTTATGAGGATAGGTAAGTGATCACTTCCTAAAGTATCTCTGTGAGTGTCCCAGGTACAGCAGGGTACTAATTCTGGTGAAATTAAAGACAGGTCGATGGCTGTTGCCCGATGTTTGGAAACATCAGGAATTCTAGTGACACTCCCATCATTCAAAAGGTAAAGCGCACTGTCAACTATATTTTCTACCAAACGATTGCTTGTCACAGTACAGCAATCTTTTTCCCAAAACGGGGAGTGGGAATTAAAGTCTCCGCCTATTAGCCATTTACCGTGCTGCAGATCCGGAATTGTGCGCAGCCATTCTGTGTTGTGGTCATTTGGACCTGTTGGCAGGTAGACTGACAAAACGTTCAGGATAAAAGAATTACCGAATTGTACTGCGGTGGCACAAGCGTGTAAGTCTTCAGTTGATGTTAAAATTGGGGAAGTAATTATGTGATACTGTAACTTTTTAAGTATATATATTGCAGTGGCTACCTTCTTCCCGGGATTCCCATAGTCATACACTGATGGATAATAATAATTTGGGAAATTGGGAAGTTTGATTGGTATCACATTAAGCGACTGCAGAATCAAGATTTCACACTGATTTGAGGCGAGGAAATGTTCCAGGTATGCTGAATTGGTGGAAATAGACCTACAATTCCACTGTAAAAATTTGATTTTCATTGTTGGTTAATCTCTTATTTTCAATTAACGGTGATTTGTTTGATAATTACGAATGCTTTGGTTTTCTGTGTACGAGGAAAATAGGGAAAAATTGATTGCTTATACTACGAAGTTTAGGTAGAAAAAAAAAATGTAGTAAAACTATGGAGAAAAGAAGTCCTACTAATCTAGATATGAGTTAGATTTAGAACAGAAACAAATTACAAATAAATAAAACAATAGTATACACGCCTTCAAATGTACAGAGATTATAGTCTGAGTCCTGACTGATTGAGTCCTAGCGTTTATACACTTTCAACAAGAGAATTGTCAGAGATGTCGAGGAAAAAGTCCTGAGATGTTGATAACTGTAGATCTAAGACGATTCATTTAAAACATTATATGACAGCCACCATGGTTCACAGCTGTCAAAATAGGGGTACGGTCCTCGGGGGAATCTAGAGGCGTATAGCCGTGAAGATCGTGATCCTCCTGGTCTCCTAGGGATCTCCCAAAACAGATCCCGAACGTGTCTTCCAAGGTTCCCCGCTATCACGCCTGCTTCCTCTGGCAGTGGAAGAAACTATGAGAAACTGCTGGTTAGTACGTAGGTTTTCATGAGAGACAAATATGTTTTTATGTCAACAAGCTCAGCAGTTAAAAAAGCGTTGAGCAAATTCCGCCGAACCTCCATACGTGCATGTTGTACAGGGGCGACCTTGCTGATGACTATCTTTGAGTTTGGATATTTTTGTGCTACATGTTTGATGCAAGAAGCGAAATTTTGTGTTGTTGCTTTGAGATCTAGATCTATATTATTTTTTAGTTCGTGGACACCGCAGTGAAAAACAATACAGTCTGCAGGATTTTCAAAGTTGGAAAGTGTCTTGTCTAAAGAGCTTTTTATATCACGAATGTCATTCACAGCACTTGCGTCTCCTTCGAAACCATAAGATCGTCCCAGTCTCTTGGAGTTGATACCTTTCAACACCGAGTCGTGGATAGTTACAACATGGTTCTTTTTACGTTGCTCTGGTATCTTTTTACTGTGTGACGTTGTATGTTTGGGCTGTCAGGTGACGTCTTTAGCGTTTTTGATGTCATGATGTTGTTCTTTCCCGTCGTTGGTTTTCTTTTCCTTCATTATTTTTGCTCGCGTATTGCTTATTTTGTGTGTGTGTGTGTGTGTGTGTGTGTGTGTGTGTGTGTGTGTGTGTGTGTTGTGTGTGTGTTGTATCTGTCTGTCTGCGAATGGTATGTGTGTGTGAATGGTGTGTGTGTGTGTGCTTGTGTATACGTGTGTGTGTCTGTCTGTCTATCTGTGAATGGTGAGTGTGTGAATGGTGTGTGTGTGTGTGTGTGTATGTGTGCGTAAAAACGGCAAAATTTTACCTGTGTTTAATGAGGTCTCTCACAGTCTGTGATGTGATAATCAAGGACACTAGGCATCGATCTCCCCCAGCAGGGATGCCGGGGGCTCTTTCAGTATAAATAGTATCCCCACCTTCTGGAAATTCTGGGCATGAAATTTCCTCTTTTCTGTCATTCTCTTTGTTTCTTTCTTCTTCCTCCTCCTACAATTTTCTGCCTTGCTGGTCCTATATGTGTTCGATAAACTCTTACCTATTTTTTCTTAGGATTGATAACTGGGTACAGGTATGAAGCGCATTTTTTGGCTCTAGGGAGGTGAGATATGCATAAGCAATTCAAGGTAATTCATACCCGTTTTTATGAATATTTTGATGTCCTTAAGTATGCTTGAATTTGAATTCAGGTGTATTTTTTAAATCTCTAGTGCGATAAATTGGACGGAGTGGCCAACGCCAAAGGCACATCCTTAGATTATGTGCACGAATGCATTGATATGTGTACTTAATTTTCTGTTTTATTTTCTGTTGAAGTTTTGTGTTTTGAAGCGGTTATAGCCCTAATATGGCTCT
Source organism: Monoplex corrugatus (assembly GCA_030674185.1). Lineage (NCBI taxonomy): Eukaryota > Metazoa > Mollusca > Gastropoda > Littorinimorpha > Ranellidae > Monoplex > Monoplex corrugatus. Next base: position 44,186,208 of record CM060312.1, on the reverse strand, counting down.
ACGCAGTCGGCTGGGCTTCAAATAACAATAACACTAATAAGGCATCGATCAGTGTCTTAACCACTGTGCACCTCACGTCCAGACGGATAAAATGACGGGCGTATTGATTCACGGCTAGACCACCCGGGGAGGACAGCGGCATTAACAACAACGACAGCAGGACCACCATCACCCACAGCACTAGCAGCAACGACAGCAAGAACAGTGAGAACAGCGACAACAGCAGCATTTACAACAGCAGCCGCGGTCTTTATTATCATTTTTTCAGACTGAATTTACCGTATGAAATTCGGGCTGCTCTGTTGTGCTGATTAGCATCGCCGCAGTTAAGCGCCACCCATTATTTCTTCAGTACTTGTGTGCTTCTGTTTACCCTATGAAAGTTAATTTTTCCTTCAGGATGTTGCTAGGGACAACTGTTTTGTTACCGTGGGATCGCTGACATGAGCTAAATACGTTCCTCACACAGAACGTTAGTTTATCGTCTCATCCCAAAGAATAGAATCTTGACCAACACAGCAGAGGTGGGGAGGGGGGAGGGAGGGGGTGGATTCCCTGTCCTATCCGTGGTTAGTACACGGGTTGCTCATGTCCTAGGCAACACACTTTCCTACAAAATTCTTGACGACAACATCAATGACGATGATAAACAAAACAACATGACGTCTTACAACAACAACAAAGAGGACATGAAAAACAATTTTACATACACTAAAAAGAAACAACAACAAAAGAACAAAAAACACTACACACACACACACAATATATACACACATACACACACACACACACACACACACACACACACACACACACACACACACAACACACACACCACACACTCACACACACACACACACCACATATATATACACGCACACATACATACACACATACATCTATATATATCTATACATATATATGTATCTATACATGTATTTGTATATATATATATATGTGTGTGTGTGTGTTGTGTGTGTGTGTGTGTGTGTGTGTGTGTGTGTGTGTGTGCGTGTGCGTACATAATCAATGTCACAACAGGAGAAAAACATCAGCCTTGCAACGACAACAATCTGAACGATGACAACGATTATGATAATACCACCGTCACCATCCCATCGATTTTGTTAATTTAATCATGACAACAGTCATTTGACGAGGATAACATTAACAACAGTTTTACATCAACAACAGCAAAACATTTTCAACGACAAACAGGAACAAAACCAACCCACTACCAGTACAGCAGTAATAGCAACAAATAATAGGACACCAAAATAGACTTAAGAAAATAGCCACCTCTTTGCCGCGATGAATATAGATCTAACAATGTCGCCACTGTACTATCATCACACGAAAACAATTGCGAAAACAACAACAAAACAAACAAATCAACAGGTAACAAAAACAGTACACAAAACAGCAACAGTTGTAAAATAACACCATTAATGAACAATACCACTACCATCACAATCATGAACAAACATTATTGTCGGCCAATCAACATCAAAGTCGTCAGCTCTGGAAATTACAATCATTACTGACACGACCGCATTAACAAACACAGTAATAACACCCACAACTAAAGATGTAATTTCTTGAAATTAGCATCCTCATTATTATCAGGACTACCATCATATCACCGATAAACAAGAGAAGACAAGACTGGGGGAGAGTCAGCGAGAGGCAGAGGAAGCAATTGCCTCAGCAGCTATCGGTGAAGAAAGATGGACAGTATCAGTGCTACCCTAATACAGTTGCAATAGTATTGATCATTACATCGCGGATGAAGTGAGAGGATCAGCCGATTTCACTGACATGCGCTGGACTAGAGGTTGTTGTGCTGATTTGTATTTGAAGGTGTCTGGCTGGACGGATTTGTAATGCAATGTGTAATATTTCTGTTTGGTTGACTAGTTTTTGTTTTGTCTCGTTCGTTACCCCTATTTCTCTTTTCTTGTCTATTCCCATAATTACTTCAAAACATCACTCTTATCTGTATTTAAAGGTTAAAGGTTAAAGGCCCATGGTCAATATGGCCGTAGGGCGGTGAACTGTTAAAGATTCACCGTGTCTAGGGCACGGCATTATGAAAGGCGGAGCCCATCCCTCTCCTTTCGCCGCCTTTTTTAAACCTCCCCCGACCGAAGTCAGGTACCCATTCACTGCTGGGTGGACAGAGGAGTTTTCAGGCCGGAAAAATCGAACCAGCGTTTAGCGGATTCGAACCACCGACCTTCCGCACCGCAGACGAGCGCTCTAACCACTCGACTACAGGCCCCCCATTATCTGTATTTACGTAAAGCAAAAATCAATCACTCAATCAATAACGCAATCAATCAATCAATCAATCAATCATGGCGAGTAGGGGTGATGATTTATTTTGTTTCCTTAACTGATTAATTGCATTATTTTGTTCAATTATTCATTCATTCATTTATTCATTAAATTATGCATTGGTTCATTTATTCATTTGTCTATCTATTTCTTCATCATTTATTTATGTAATTATTTTTTGACCTGCGGGTCGTCAAAATCTAACCGTGCTTGAAAAGCGGCTTTGTCTTCTAATTATATATTTGTTCCTTTTACTGTTATCACAAGTGCATTTCAACTCAGTTTCTCGAAAAGCAAATTTCTACGCTTTCCAATCTTTGAAAACAACATTACCATTCCTGGTTTCAGCTCTGACCCACTTTCAATTTCAGGTCCTCTATTTCTCACTTACTTTTTCGAAAACTGTGACACCTGCAAAGAAACAGAATGTGCTTGTTTGCCTTTCCTCCCCCAAACTCCGTGAATCTAATTCTTGTTTCAGATCTACTCAAGAAGTTTTCACTGAGTTTTAAAGCGTCCTTACATGCTTCGTTGCCATTTTGACGTCATGGTGTGCAAGTCCAATAAGGTCATGGCGTAGGTCATAAAAGCCTGTATGCAAAATGTAATCTGTGAAAGCAACGTCATTGCCTTAGGATTTTACTTGGTTAGTTTGTTTCTTGGTTATCTATTTACTGTGGGTGTCATTGAGTGGAGTCTGACATGATGATGATGATGATGATGATTATTATTGGTTGATTATTGCTATTATTATTATCATCATTATCATTATTATCATCATCAGTATCGTTACTCTTATACAGTACTTATTATTACTATTATCATTATTATCTTTATTGGTATACTTCTTATTACTATTATTATTATTATTATCATTATATGTTGGTGATGGTTGTTCTCAGTATCAGTTCTTTATAGTGATCTGGATACTAGCAATTCTTCCAATGACATCAAACACGTGCATGCACCGGCTGACCTTCTGCAGGCAGAGGCACACTGTGTATTGATCGATCAGCGGGTAGTGAGCATCATGGCGGACAGACTAGCACCACTTCCCCTCCATCTCCATACACCGCCATCCTGCTGGCGCCAAATTCAGTCAGAAACCAGATCCTCGCTCTAAGAGAGCTGTCAGAGAGAAAGAGAGGAGGTGCACGGAAGGACGGAGACTGTAGCGCGAGAAAGAGAGTGGGTGAGAGAGAGAGAGAGAGACAGACAGACAGACAGACACAGACAGGGACAGAGAGAGACAGACAGACAGAGACATAGAGACAGAGTGTGTGTAATCAAATCAAATCAAATCAAATACTTTAGCCTTTGGATAACACCTTCAATATAACTGAAATAATTTCGCTTAACCACGGATATTAAAATAATAATATCAACAGCATATTAACTCTTTCTGTTTTGATTGTTCTTGCTGTTGTTGTTTGGTTATGGTGGTTGTGGTAGTGGCAGTGGTGGCGGTGGTGGCGGCGGTGTTCCCCCCCCCCCCCCCCCCAGCGTCCTTATCGATGGAATAAAATAGACAGAGGCCGACAAGTGGAGAGAGAATCCGAACCACCGACAAAATTATATAATTTCAAAACACGTGGTCGACAGACAGGACTATCCGTTCCTTTATTCAGTTATTATTACAACCTTTTAGTCACACTTTTGCTTTGGTGCATGTCTATACATTTTTCTCCCGAACAGAACTGTATTACTGAAATCACATTTTATCCATTCTCGATGAGCGTAATTCATGTGCACAAGTTTATTTATTCACGTATTCATTTATTCATGAATATTTGTGTACTCAATCTCATTTACATCCTTCCACCTTATCCATCCCCCGCCCCTCTCCGACTGACTGACTGACTGACTGCCAGTCCCACCACCATCCCCACATTTCTCTGGTTGATCCATATCTGATGTGTGTGTACTGTAGACCTTAGGGTGAGGCCGAATTTCAAAACGCATACGCATTGCTTATTTTACATTATCTTAAATAATATTTGATTTTGTTCCTGTTCTCTTTTCTCAAAATTTTAAGTAAAAACAATTTACAACAGTTTACATCTCTCTCTCTCTCTCTCTCTCTCTCTCTCTCTCTCTCTCTCTTCTTCTTCTGTGTGTGTGTGTGTGTGTGTGTGTGTGTGTGTGTGTGTGTGTGTGTGTGTGTGCATACATATATGTATACATATACATGTATATGTATACATATATATATATATATACACGTATACACACACACACACACACACACACACACACACACACACACACACGTACACACACACACACACACACACACGCACTCCTCTCTCTCTCTCTCTCTCTCTCTCTCTCTCTCGTCTCTCTTCCTACCAGATATCGTTCGTTATTTCTTTTAACGTCTATTCACATATGTGCTTTTAGATGTTCTATCATATATATATATATATATATATATATATATATATAATATATATATATATTGCATTGTATTGTATTGTATTCAAATCATTATCATCATCATCAAGTGCCCTCCACATGTATCTATCCCTTGTTGCTGTAAGCACATCCTCCACCCTCTTTGTCTTCAGCCACTCTGCAAGTCCGTCCAATATTTTTTCCCTGGGTCTCCCTGGTGCTCTCTTTCCCTCCAGCTTTCCTATTGTGACCAGTGCTCCAATTCCCTTTCCTCATAAATGGCTTATACATATATGTTGCCTATCTTTTCCTAATCTTCCTTATTAATGGTCTTCTTGTGTCTGCCTATACATATATATATGTATTATGTATATATATATATATTGTGTGTGTGTGTGTGTGTGTGTGGTGTGTGTGTGTGTGTGTGTGTGTGTGTGTTGAGAGAATGAAATTTAATTCATTTTAACCTACCTGTTTCCCATATAGGCAATTGTTGAATCTTAACTCCTTTGATACAACTGTAAATACGCTTTGCTTATGATCTGTGTCTCAGTCTTTTCTTTAAAATAATAAAACAAGTCAGAGTGGAAAAAAAAGATCACGACAGAAGCCTTTTGATAAATGGGACATTTCCCATCCTCACAATCATATGAGCACAACCAACACATAGATCTACATACAAACAGTCTCACACAGACACACAAACGCGTGCGTGCACGTGCACGCGCGCACACATACATAATCCACGACTTTTTAAGTGTAGCAGAAATCTTTTAAACATGGAGTTTCTCTAAACAACTGTCACACAGACACAGCCAACAGCGCTATGCTAATTGCTCTCTCTCTCTCTCTCTCTCTCTCTCTATATATATATATATATATATATATATATATCTTTCTCTCTCTCTCTTTCTCTCTCTCTCTCACACACACACACACACTCACACACACACACACACACACACACACACACACACACACACACACACACACACACACACACACACACACACACACACGCATATATAGCAGAAGTCTCCTAACAACAACAACAAAAAGCGATGGGAGGGGTGGGACATTTTCCTTCTTAAAACAGTCATATGAACACATGGAACAGTTGATGTGTCGGCTCTCCTCTGACATCTGATTGTTCGGCCGTGTGTGTGTGTGTGTGTGTGTGTGTGTGTGTGTGTGTGTGTGTGTGTGTGTGTGTGTGTGTGTGTGTGTGTGTGAGTGTGTGTGTGTGTGTGTGTTTGTGTGTGTGTGTGTGTGTGGTGTGTGTGTGTGTGTGTGTCTGTCTGCCTGTTCGTTCGTTCTTTGATTTAACGTCTGTTCACTATGTTTGTGTTTGTGCATGTGTGTGTGTTTATGTGTGTGTATCTGTGTTTCTGTGTACGTGTGTACGTGAGTACGTGTGTGTGTGTGTGTGTGTGTGTGTATCTGCATGAGCAATGTGTGTGTGTTTATGTGTGTGTATCTGTGTGTCTGTGTACGTGTGTACGTGAGTAATGTGTGTGTGTGTGTGTGTTGTGGTGTGTGTGTGTGTTGTGTGTGTGTGTGTGTGTGTGTGTGTGTGTGTGTGTGTGTGTGTGTGTGTGTATCTGCATGAGCAAGCCAGACTGAAATTTGTGGCCCTACAGCTGACTCAACTGACTCTCGCGAATGTGTTTACATGCGTCTCTGCTAAAGGAAAAGGAAACTCATACGCAGTAGGTACTCTTTCATTTCAATGGAAATTTTAAAACACACACTCACGCGCGCGTGCACACACACAAATACACACACGCACACGCGCGCGCGCACACACACACACAGATATATACATAAATACATATTTTTTCTATAAAGATAATTGTGTGCGTTCAAGAGTATGAATGTATGTATGTATAAATGTATGTATGTATGTATTATGATGTATGTATGTCTAATCATACAAAGCTATACATATATGTACATATATATGTATATATATATATATGTATATATATATATATATATATATATGTATATATATATATATATATATGTTTTTAACCACATTGAGTAAACTAGGCGTGCCTTCTACATGGAGAATTCACTTCAAAATTACTTTGTAGCGTAGTTCAAAACTATATAATACATGTTATATCTTTGGGTTTTGTTTATATCTTCTTTTCTCAGTCTGCCTGCCTGTCTGCCTGCATGCCTGCCTGCCTGCCTGCCTGCCTGCCTGCCTGCCTGCCTGTTTGTCTGTCTGTCTGTCTCTCCCCATCTCTCTCTCTTTTCTCTCTCTCTCTCTTTCACACACACACACACACACATTCTCTCTTCTCTCTCTCTCTCTCTCTCTCTCTCTCTCTCTCTCTCTCTCCCTCTCTCTCTCATACTCACGCACACACATACACACGAGCGTGCGCGATGTCACATGCGCATGGAAAGTGTTTCTAACAAGAACAACTTGTAAGAGAAAGCTCTGACCTAAACTTTTTATCAGTTAAGATCTCTCTCTCTCTCTCTCTTTCTCTCTCTTCTCTCTCTCTCTCTCTCTCTCTCTCTCTCTCTCTCTCTCTCTCTCTCTCTCTCTCTTCCTACCTCTAGTCCTTAATTTTTCTGGTCTTTTACTTCTTCTTTTCCTGTCTCTTTCTTGTCTTTACTTTTTAATTTTTTCTCGAAAAAGTCCATAGAAATGTATAATTAGGAGAGATTATGGCAAGTCTGGCGGGATAGGAGGTCACAAGATACGATCAAAGCTGGAGCCATTGATTTGAAAAACCGTGGGTTCCATACACGGTGTAATGACTCGGGTTCGTGGAGTTCGTTTTAACATTGATCTACCCACCCTGTCGACGCACGGTCATTACGAATAGAAATTGAATTTTTTTTGGAAGTATGGAAGAGGGTGCCGGGAGGATGACGGGCACAGAGTAAGGTAAGAGGGTGATGTGCTTGTTTGTATGTTTAGTGTCTGTGTAGAGTACGTAAATGTGGGTGGAAGTTGGGGTTGGAGGCGCGTGCACAGGTGTGGTGTTCTACGTCCAAATGCGTGTGTCTTGAGTCTCTGTGTGCGCGCGCCTGCGTGTGTCTATATGCGTGTGTGAAAGACTGGAGAGAGACACTGAGAAAGTGAGAAAGAGAGAGAAAGAGAGAGGGAGAGAGAGAGACTGTGTGCGTGTGTGTGTGTGTGTGTTTGTGTGTATGTGTGTGTGTGTTTGTGTGCGTGTGCGTGTGTGTATGTGTGTGTCTGTGCGTGTGCGTGCATGCATGATGTATATGTATGGTTATGTTGTTGGAAAAAAGAGAGACAGACAGACAGACAGACAGACAGACACCGAGAGCTGTTCGAAAACGAAGACTCAGCGAACTATGCAAATGTGCACCATTCATTCATTCATTCATAGTCGTGGTCATGTTTTGAACTTAACATAACCATTGGTGACACTTTAATATAGTTACATGTGGGCTCTCTGTGTGCGCTCAGGTTTATAAATTGACATCGGTGCAAGTTATGACGGTGAAACGAAGTCAATGTATGTTTGATATATCTATTTTCACATTTTGATTCCACATGACCAGCGCACATTACAGACAATTTCAATTTCTCGCTAACTGATCAAATGCATCTCGTAAGGATGTAGTGTAAACTTATCAGAAAAAAGAAAAACAGAGACCAACAATATATAAAATAACTCAATACAAAATACATCAATAAACAAATAAACAAAGATCCAAATGAATAAGTAAATACACATATAACAAAATGGATAAATAAATAAACAAATACAACTAAATAAGACCAGTGTTGGCAAACACTGCTAAGTAAAGCTGAAGACCATAGCCGAAAAAAATGCTGTCACAGTATGCAATAAAAGTGGCCTATTTAAGACGGTCAAATGAAAGTGACCGAAAAAGTAAATATAGCAGCAACAACGACAACAACAACGATAATAATAATTATTATTATGCTAATAATGATAATAATAATAATAATGACGATAATAATAAGAAGAAGAAGAAGAAGAAGAATATAATGATTACAATAATGACAATGGCAATAACAAGATCAATACTAACCATAAAAAGAACAAAAATAGGAACAACTGCTACAACTATAATAATATTATTACATAATAATAATGATAAATAATAATAATTAGTATCACTACTACTACTACTACAACTACTACTACTACTACTTCTACTAAGAAGAAGAAGAAGAAGAATGACGATGATGATGATTAAATAAATAAGTAAACATAATAATAAGTGATACATAGATGTAGAGTATGTATGTACACGTCCTAGTAGCATGCTGGATGAATGGTTTTGTAGAGATGTTTCATTATGATCTAGATAACATGTACTGTAAATATTTCAAATCTATTACAATTATTGAATAAACAAATTAATGCTCACCCATCCCCCATGATGTGTTCCATGGACATCAAACCTATTTAATGAATGGAATAGATAGATAGATAGATAGATAGATAGATAGATAGATAGATAGATAGATAGATAAATAGATAGATAGAGAGAGAGAGAGATAAATAGACAGATAGATAGATAGAGGGATAGAGAGATAGATAGATAGATAGATAGATAGATAGATCTGTGTAGATAGATCTGTGTAGATAGACGGGCAGAGAAAAAGGTTTGATAGACAGACAGAAAGATAAACAGATAGATATTGGCATTATTATGGATCTGAGGGTAGTGGTACGATAATTCAAATATTTGAAATAACTGAGGACAGGTCACAAGTGTCAAATATTTTTTACTTCAACCATTAACAATAGATCATTTTAATCACTAATGATAATAAACATAAGTTTAATTATCAATAACTGACATGTTTACACAACAGCGTTTGATAACTTTTATTCATGTGATATTTATACATGTGCCACGGGTATATTTACGACTCTATTTCCAAATTTCAAATAATTCAAAACAAATGATAGTACAAAATAATGAACAATTTGGACTTAGAAGTGACTGACAGCATATGTAGAAATTCAAATGTTAAACTAATTGTGTTGAAAGTTCTCACGAGTATTATAACTGTTGAAAGTACTCACGAGTATTTCAACTGTTGAAAGTTCTCACGAATATTAAAACTCTTGAAAGTTCTCACGAGTATTATAACTGTTGAAAGTTTTCACGAGTATTATAACTGTTGAAAGTACTCAAAATTATTACAACTCTTGAAAGTACTCACAAGTATTATAACTGTTGAAATTACTCACAAGTATCCTAATTCTTGAACGTACTCACAAGTATTACAACTGTTGAAATTACTCACAACTATCCTAACTCTTGAAAGTACTCACAAGTATTATAACTGTTGGAAAGTTCTCACGAGTATTATAACTGTTGAAAGTTCTCACGAGTATTATAACTGTTGAAAGTTCTCACAAGTATTATAACTGTTGAAAGTTCTCACAAGTATTATAAGTGTTGAAAGTTCTCACAAGTATTATAACTGTTGAAAGTTCTCATGAATATTAAAGATCACAATTTCAAGTGAATCTGCTGTTTATACATTACAGCATCTCCAAACAAAAATGTCCTTTGGATTATTCTTACAAATCGCTTACCATTATGTTAATTAGAACGCATATTTTTGTCTATAAATCAAGCCTTCTGGCTGTACACGTTTAGGCTTACTCGATAGTTTGATGGTCGATGACACTGTTGAAATATTTTGTGACTGAACGTACACACACACACACACACACACACACACACACACACACACACACACACACACTTTCTCTCTCTCTCTCTCTCTCTCTGTCTCTCTTTCTCTCTCTCTCTTTGTCTCTCTCTCTCTCTCTCTCTCTCTCTTGATCGATCCATCGAACGAGTCCGGGTGACCTAAATGACATCGATCTGTCCACGCCTATCAGCTTTCACTAAATGACGTATCTGAGTTAGTAAGAGCTCTCTCTCTCTCTCTCTCTCTCTCTCTCTCTCTCTCTCTCTCTCTCTCTCTCTCTCTCTCTCTCCCCTCTCTCTCTCTCTGTCTCTCAGTGACTCAAATAGGAATCATTGTTACAACATGATCATTGTCTGAACGGGGATGTGGCTTTGTTCTTTTAAAATCATTCCCCCTTTCAACGGCTGTGGCCTTCATGAATAAGTCATCTGGATAAGTAAAATTCCCGATTCAACCGCTTAAGCTCTGTCGATTGCGCGGGCGAGCGCCCGCCCGCGGTTAAGGCAAACAACATTATCCGGCACCATTCTGACATCAAACCACTGTTACCGCATGGACGAGGATAGTTCGAGAAAAACAGTTACACATAAATGAATAACACAGACAGTGAGACATCCATCGTGAGACTGTGATACACAACACAGAAAGACACAACACTGTGACATACACTGTGACATACACTGTGACATACACTGTGACATACACTGTGGCATACACTGTGAGACATACACTGTGACATACACTGTGAGACATACACTGTCACTGTGAGACAACACTGTGAGACATACACTGTGAGACACACTGTGAGACATCACTGTGAGACACACTGTTGGAGACATACACTGTGAGACATACACTGTGAGACACACTGTGAGACACACTGTGAGACAACACTGTGAGACACACTGTGAGACATACACTGTGAGACACACTGTGAGACATACACTGTGAGACATACACTGTGAGACTACACTGTGAGACATACACTGTGAGACACACTGTGAGACATACACTGTGAGACACACTGTGAGACATACACTGTGAGACACACTGTGAGACATACACTGTGAGACATACACTGTGAGACACACTGTGAGACATACACTGTGAGACACACTGTGAGACACACTGTGAGCACATACACATGTGAGACATACACTGTGAGACACTCACTGTGAGCACACACTGTGAGACAACACTGTGGACATACCTGTGAGACATACACTGTGAGACACACTGTGAGACATACACTGTGAGCACACACTGTAGACAACACTGTGAACACACTGTGAGACACACACTGTGAGACACACTGTGAGACATACACTGTGACAACACTTGTGAGACACAACACTGTGACGACATACACTGTGAGACACAACACTGTGACACACACTGTGAGAACACACTGTGACACACTGTGAGACATACACTGTGGACACACTGTGAGCACACAACACTGTGACACACACTGTGAGACATACACTGTGAAACACTGTGAGACAACACTGTGAGACACACTGTGAGCATACACTGTGAGACATACACTGTGAACACACTTGAGACAAACACTGTGACACACTGTGAGACCATACACTGTGAGCACACACTGTGAGACAAACATTGTGAACTATACTGTGAGACACACTGTGAGACACACTGTGAGACACACACATGGACCACTTGTGAGACAAACACTGTGAGACACACTGTGAGACAACACTGTGAGACAACACTGTGAGACACACACTGTGACACACACTGTGAGACAAACACTGTGACACACTGTGAGACCAACACTGTGACACACACTGTGAGACATACACTGTGACACATACTGTGAGACACAACACTGTGAACATACACTGTGAGACACATACACTGTGAACACACTGTGAGACACAACACTGTGAACACACTGTGAGACATACACTGTGACACACACTGTGAGACACACAACTGTGAGACAACACTGTGAGACACACTGTGACACACACTGTGAGACACAACACTTGTGACAACACTGTGAGACAAACACCGTGACACACTGTGAGACAAACACTGTGACACACACTGTGAGACCAACACTGTGAGACACTACACTGTGAGCACACACTGTGAGACATACACTGTGAGAACAACACTGTTGAACAACTGTGAACACTTGAGACAAACACTGTGAGACACACTGTGAGACATAAAACTGTGACACACACTGTGAACAACACTGTGACACACACATGGACGCAACACTGCACACACTGTGAGACACACACTGTGACACACACTGTGAGACAAACATGTCACACTGTGACACACTGTGAGACAAACACTGTGACACACACTGTGAGACACAACATGTGACACACTGTGAGACAACACTGTGACACACACTGTGAGACACAACACCGTGACACACTGTGAGACACATACAACACTGTGAGACACAACACTGTGACACACTGTGAGACACAACACTGTGACACACACTGTGAGACAAACACTGTGACACACACTGTGAGACAACACTGTGACACACACTGTGAGACACAACACTGTGACACACTGTGAGACAAACATGTGACAACACTGTGAGACACAACACTGTGACACATAACTGTGAGACACAACACTGTGACACACACTGTGAGACACAACATTGGACACACACTGTGAGACACACACTGTGAGACATACACTGTGACACACGACAACAACTGTGAGACACTTACACTGTGAGACACAATACACTGTGACACACTGTGAGACACATACACTGTGACACATACAACTGTGAGACAACACTGTGACACACTCGTGAGACCAACACTGTGACACACACTGTGAGACACAACACTGTGAGAAAAACACCACTGTGAGACAACACCTGTGAACACACACTGTGAGACAACACTGTGGACACACACTGTGAGACACAACACTGTGAGACACACACTGTGAGACACAACACTGTGAGACACACTGTGAGACACACACTGTGACAACTGTGAGACAACACTGTAGACACCACTGTGAGACACAACACTGTGACACACACTGTGAGACAATACACTGTGAGACAACACTGTGAGACACAACTGTGAGTGGACAAACATGTGACAACCACTGTGAGACAACACTGTGAAGACAAACACTGTGAGACACACACTGTGAGACACAACACTGTGGACAACACTGTGAGACAATACACTGTGAACACACTGTGAGACAAACACTGACACTGTGACACAACACTGTGGACACACACTGTGAGACACAACACTGTGACACACACTGTGAGACACAACACTGTGAACACACTGTGAGACACAACACTGTGAACACACACTGTGAGACACAACACTGTGAACACACTGTGAGACAACACTGTGGACAACTGTGAGACACAGTGACACTGTGAGACACAACACTGTGACACACACTGTGAGACACAACACTGTGACACACTGTGACACAACTGTGGAACACACTGTGAGACAACTGTAAAACACTGTGACACACTGTGAGCACAAACACTGTGACACACACTGTGGACAAACATGTGAACCACTGTAACAACACTGACAACTGTGAGACAACACTACAACTGTGAGACACAACACTGTGACACACACTGTGAGACACAACACTGTGACCACATGTGAGCAACACGACAACTGTGAGACACAACAACACCTGTGGACACACACGTGTGTGAGACACAAACTGTGACACACCTGTGAGACACACTGTGACAACTGTGAGACACAACACTGTGACACACTGTGAGACACAACACTGTGACACACTGTGAACACAACACTGTGACACAACTGTGAGACACAAACACTGTGACACACTGTGACACTGTGAGACACAACACTGTGACAACACTGTGAGACACAACACTGTGACGACACACTTGTGAGACACAACACTGTGACACACTGTGAGACAAACACATGTGACACACTGTGAGACAACACTGTGACACAACTGGACAAAACACTGTGACACACACTGTGAGACACAACACTGTACACAACGTGAGACACAGACACGTGACACACACTGTGAGACACAACACACTGTGAACACACTGTGACACTGTGAGACACAAACACTGTGACACACACTGAGACACAACATGTGACACACTGTGAGACAAACACTGTGAACAACTGTGAGACACAACACTGTGCACACATACAACTGTGACACACACTGTGAGACACAACACTGTGACACACACTGTGAGACACAACACTGTGACACAACATGTGAGACACAACACGTGACACACACTGTGAGACACACAACCTGTGACACACACTGTGAGACACAACACTGTGACAACTGTGAGACACAAACACTGTGACAACTGTGAGACACAACACTGTGACACACTGTGAGACACAAAACACTGTGACACACACTGTGACAACATTGGGACACACTACTGTGAGACAACACTGTGAGCAACACTGTGAAATGACACACACTGTGAGACACAACACTGTGAACAACTGTGAGACACAACACTGTGACACACACTGTGAGACACAACACTGTGACACACACTGTGAGACACAACACTGTGACAACTGTGACACAACACTGTGACACACACTGTGAGACAAACATTGTGACACA
>CM060312.1:44163626-44166126 GCA_030674185.1 Monoplex corrugatus | reverse complement strand
TATCTCACCACCTCCCTCCTGTTCCAGCCTCCGTCTGTCGCCGAGGATTTCTCGTTCCCTCCCCCTGTGTGACGTACAGCAGTACACGAGTAGGCAGGCCGGCAGTCGTCAGGCTGTGTGCAGCAAAGCGGGCAGGCGGGGAGTAGTGCGGTGAGCCCCTACTTGGCACTCATCAACCAATCAGGGTTGTTTGTTGCCTCGTGACAGGTGTATAGATTTGCATGTGATTAGTACCTGGGCCAGGGTATAAGTTATGTGAAGGTTGGTTTAGTTTCTAGTCTATCATTCATCTCGTTCCTATGGGCTATATCGTCTTACAGCTCAAAGCAACGCTGGTTTCTGAAAGTTCTGCATTTGGCATTGGAAGTTTTCGCTCGTTTTCGAACTATATTTCTCGTGAAAAACGGATATTGGCCAGTCTGCACACCGATATCTTTATATCTTCACGACGAGCAAGTGCCAGAGTTAATTAGCCATGTTTGAAATCCACATCGATTTTTATTCTCGATGAATCATAAACCCGTTGAGATAATCTTTGTATCGCATGGTAAATCCATTGTGACAAGAAAACAGAGATCTGAGAAGAGAGAGAGGGGTGAGGGGGTGGAGAAAAGAAAAAGAAGAAACTGAACAGGAACAAAGCTCGGTTAGCAGGATAATTCAACAGGACCGACGCGCCAAAATCACAAACAGTTTGGACAACAACCAAGGAGGGGATCAGGTCTTTAATTCAAACTGATTCAGACAGGAGTGTATGGTGATCAAATAGACACTATCCGGGAAACGAGATATCCTTGGCTTGATTCCCGGTCGGAAAGTGATTTTCTCTCGTCTTCTCTTGATCTTGATTTGTAATCTGGATGCTAGTATTTCGTATGATATAATAACACCAAGATCATGTGTGAAATTTGCAGTATACGCATGTTAAAGTCACTATAGCAACACAACAGTTGTTCTTAGCAAAATTCTGCCGAAAATTCTGTTTTCATAGATATTTAAATGATTTGTATATACATATGTGTACATACATATCAAAAAGGAAATGCTATAGTCTACTGTGGCAGCATACTTTTCCCAAGGAGCGCAACAAGAGTTTCACGCAGAAAAAGAACTCCCGTCCACTCCAGTTCAAATCAATTCAGTTAAATTCATCGAAAACCAGTGTGATGCTTAGATTATTAACACAATAGTCCTTCAAAATTTGAAATTTAAGTTAAGATGTCACCGATTTTCTAAAACGTGCACAATGTATCTGTTTTGTTACATGTAGATTAGCAGCGACA
This sequence comes from Monoplex corrugatus, assembly GCA_030674185.1. Lineage (NCBI taxonomy): Eukaryota > Metazoa > Mollusca > Gastropoda > Littorinimorpha > Ranellidae > Monoplex > Monoplex corrugatus. The sequence goes on along the minus strand of CM060312.1, from coordinate 44,164,843 downwards.
AATAAAGATAATGTCTAAAGCGTTGGAAAACAAAGTTTCAGTTCATTTCAGTGCATCAACAGAGGTTTCCAGCTCCCAGCCCTACCTTGACCCCCCTCCCCCCCGAGAAAAGAAAAAACAAAACAGAAAAAGTGAGAATAATTAGAGCTCAGTGTGACCATCACGCTTTAATTAATACTCATTGTGTAGGAAGGAAGGAATACAAGACATAAGAAGGAAAAACATGAGAGAAAGAAAAATTAAGTGTGACACAAATTGTGAAAGAAACTGGGAAGTAAAAAAAGAACAATAAATGTAACATAACAAAAAGTTTAAAAAAGAAGCAAGACTGACAACGCCAAAGACGAAGAAAAAGAGGAGCAATGGTGGCAACAAGAACAACAACAAAACGCTTCAAATAAAAAGAAGAAACAAAATGCACACAACCACCCAGCACACACACATGCACGTGAAAATTTCATTAATTCAAAAGCCAGGGTGCTAATAAATTAAACACTAGAAGCCCGCCACAAGTTTGCGCCAAAAAATACCCATACAAAAATTATAAACTACCTACCATAATCTTTCAACAACAAAAAATCAGCCACAAATACAACAACAACAACAACAAAAAGGGAAAAACAGGAATGAAAGAATAAACAAAATGAACGCAGTCTCTTCAAAACATTCTGACAATTCAAAGACATGGTCGGGCGTTCAACCGCGCGCGCACACACACAAAATACATGCGTGCACGCGCGCACGCACGCACGCACACAGGCCTCTCACATACGCAATCGCACACGTACTACTCTTGTGTATACATGCACGGGTGCACACACACACACACACACACACACACACACACACACACACACACACACACACACATCACACACACACACACACACACACACACACACACACACACACACACACACACACACACACACACACACACACACACCACACACACACACACACACACACACCACCGCCGAATTTCTAAACAAGATGTACACACACAAACACACACACACACGCACGCACGCACATACTGACCATCAAGCCACATGTGCGCACACATTCACTACTAAAATGGAAGCAAATGGTGTATCACAGGAGTCTTGAGTCTCGTAAACTCTATAAGTCTCTCTCTCTCTTTCTCTCTTCTCTCTCTCTCTCTCTCTCTCTCTCTCTCTCTCTCTCTCTCTCTCTCTCTCTCTCCTCTCTCCTCT
>CM060312.1:44116126-44158626 GCA_030674185.1 Monoplex corrugatus | reverse complement strand
TAGCTTGACATGCCTACGGTAGAGAGTCCAGGACTTGCATCCATACAGCAGTGCAGTCAGGACTACTGATCTTGTATTCTGCGCACTTCGTCTCCAGTATCAAGCCCCTTTCGTTCCATACTCGCTTGTGAGAGTCTGTCATAGGAAGCAGTTGCCTTAGCGATACGGTTGGATACCTCCTTATCGAAACTGTTGGAAGAAGAGAGACTACTACCAATATAGGTGAAGAAGTCGACATTGTTAAGGACTTGCCGTCAATCTTTATTTCAGGCATGTTTGTTTGTGATTCCTTTGCAGGTTGAAACATCAACTTCAGTCTTCTTGATGCTTATCGTGAGTCCAAAGCGCTTAGTGGCCACAGACAGATAATCTGTAAGTCTTTGAAGGTCATCCTCTGAGTGAGCAATGATAGCACAGTCATCAGCATACCAGAGGTCATGAACAAGTGATTTAGTGACTTTTGTCTTTGCCTTCAGGCGTTGAGTATTGAAGATACCTCCATCTGTCCTGTATGTGATTTGGATGCCTGCATCTGAGTCTTTAAAGGCAGAGAGAAGCATCATACTAAAAAGGACGCTGAAGAGTGTTGGAGCAAGAACGCATCCTTGCTTGACTCTGTTAGTGACAGTGAATTTATCATCTTCACTGCCGTTGAGTATTCTTGCATGCATGCCGTCGTGAAAGCATCTGATTATTTTTACCATCTTGGGAGGGACTCCAATTCTGGGAAGTATGTTCCACAGTCGTAGGCGTGACACTATGTGGAACGCCTTGGTGAGGTCGACAAAGAGGATGTAGAGATCCATGTTTTGTTCCTTACATTTCTCTTGGATCTGTCTTGCAGCGAATATCATGTTGACTGTCCCTCTGTTCTGGCGAAAATCACACTGGATTTCTGGTACTGTCTCATCAAGAAGATGGATATTCAACCTGTTTAAGATAACATTTTGGATCAAGTAAGTTGTTTTTGATTATTGGGTTAAGGATACATTTTATCAGACAAGTCAAGATACGTGACTTACAATAATTGGATGAGACACGATGTATCTATGTAAATAAACCTGTATTCTCCTCATTTTGGAAGGGCTGTTGACTGCTTTGACTGTACCTAGTCCGGGCGAGTCTGTCCTCTTATCTATCCTTGCGAGTTGATATCCCCAGCCCCATGACACTTGATGGAGACGACAATTTGCAGGGGTGACACAAACCCATGCCTGCCATGCTAGGTGAATATGCTCTCAACCACTTCTTTTGATACATGCATCAAAAACAAATAAATACATCTGTAACACTCATAAAACATACTATTTTCAAAGCGGTCAGAAGAAATGAATATGCAGGTCGTATCTGAATCAAATGTGTGGTCTTAGAGCTGAAACTGCGCTAACCATTCTCTCCCTGTCTGCCCCCTTCATATCTTTTCCTCTCGTTCACACGTGATTCTCTATTGTTCTTGTCTTTTTCTCGACTGTTCGTAGTGACACAACAATTGTTTACCATCTCTAACATTTTTATTTCCTCGTTTCTTTGATTGATTCTTCCTTCTAGTGTCAACACGGTAAAGAGCACAAAAATATAGAACCGACTTTGTCGACACAGATCATTCCGCGGATTCGCAGGCACTACGATACCCGTACTGTAGGAAAGAAAAGGTAACTCATCCTAACTCATCCCGGCCCAGAGTGACATCATCTGCACACAGCCCATATTGTGTGTGTGTGTATGGAATTTAACAGATTTATCAGATATGTGTTCAAAATATTTAGATTTGGGAAGTATGACGTAATCGGTGCATAGATTAAGATATAAAGGACGTGGTGAAGAGGCAGCAAAATGTCCATAATGTAAAAGGGTTGCTGAAAAACAAATTCACTGTATACCATATTGTCCAGCTTTTGAAGATCTGAAACGCCAATTTATTCAGCTTAAGTACTAGGCCCTTCCATAATCCAAATGATTTCAGATTAATGGGGCCTAATGTTCATGGCTTCAAATACTTGCTCGTACAATTAGAAATCTGGCAAAACACATCTACGAAGTTCTTAACAGATAAGAGAGTACATTGTCTAAAAGTTAGATTCTGTTGATGTGTGACTGTTAAACCTGTTAATATACTTTTATTGTATTACTGAAGTATGGCAGTACGATTCATATTGTATTCCCAAAATATCTGAAGTATACATTACCCTAGAATGACTATGCACTATATTTTGTGTTTGCACAATTTTTATTATGTGTTCAAACCCCTTCAAATCTGGCTTTGCCTTGTTCAATAAATTTCTGGTTTTGCTTCTGATTCTCTCTCTCTCTCTCTCTCTCTCTCTCTCTCTCTCTCTCTCTCCTCTCTCTCTCTCTCTCTCTCTCTCTCTCTCTCTCTCATTCTCTCTCTCTCTCATTCTCTCTCTTTCTCTTTCTCTGTCTTTCTCTTTCTCTCATGTGTTCAGATTGGCAATAAACCTATACAAGTCTAAATAGTTTGTCGGAAAGGTGGTTTTCATGTCTCAAAGAAAAATGAGATCTTAATAACAATAATTTGGAAGAAGTAAAACTCTTAAACGTATTTAGACATCATCTTTTCAACTAAACATAGTTTTAAGACTACAGTGGAAGAAGCTAAAGTTAAAGGTAAAGAAAAATACCAACCCTATTTTAATTGCATTGTAAATCACCAGACATTTTCTTTAAACTTTTTGACGCTCAGGTAGTTCCATTACTACTGTATGGTGCAGAACGCTGGGGGTATGGGGTAGGTTATCGTCTTGAACAAGTACATGTATATGCTTGTAAGAGAATTTTACACGTAAGAAACAAAACGATAAAAGATCTCGTGAATGGAGAATTTGGACGTATTCCTCTTTGGATAACTGCTATTTTTAGATGTATTAAATATTAGGTTCCACAACTGCTACAGCCAGACACGCGGTACTAAAAAAAAAAAAAGCATACGAAATGTTACTCGCTATGCATGAAAACGATCATGGAACTTGGATGACTAAGATAATTAAAAAAAAATAAAAAAACCCATTTAGATTATGTGAAAATCGTTTCGAAGAAGCTTGGCTTTTCGGGTGTGGTGACGAAAATAGATTCGGTGAAGATTTCAAAAAAAGATTAAATTAAGCAGCAGTTTCTGTGACAATTAGCAAAACTACTTAGATAATAATTACTAGCGTATAATAGATTTCAACCTTTATTTGCAAGAGCAAAGTTCATCAAAATACTGTACGTGGAAGTGTACAGAAGTGCTATGCTATATAATCTAGTATGGGTGTGTCGAACTTAAACGTTCACAGATATGCTTTCCGCCTACGAAGAATGAAAACACTTAATGTCAAGTTCGTCCCAATATACTGGGAAACGAGATACATTTTCTATTTCAGTGCCTCTGTACAATCAAGTCAGACTTATCATTTGGATATTCTTCAGGGCGACAACTTAGAAGATCTTTTGACAGACGATTCTGCAGAAACCATAATTTATTTGGCGAAGTTATGGCCCGCTGCATTTAAAATGAGAGAAAAAAGTATTTCTAACATACAAACACGAATCATCATTTGTACATTTCTATATTGATAGCTTACAAAATATTCCCGTGTATATGTTGACAGAAAATCAGAGGATAGTGTATTGAACAACAATGGAAAATTGTTATTGAATGTGTGCTCAGCTTTTGATTTATCTATTCTGAACGGTATGTGTCGTGGCGACCTGTAAGGTTGCTACCCGTTCGTGTCAGAAACTGGATGTAGTGTGAATGACAATTTTATGCTGCCTTGTTATCTTTTTGCGCTTGTGTGTGATTCATGTGAATAAAGCGTGTCCGAAAGAACTGACTCTGATCACATGCCTGTTGAATTCCGTTTCACTCGTTTGACGTATAAGCAGAGTAAACCGCAAATCAAAACAATAATACTATGGAAAAATATGTTTGGAATAAAATCTATGCTGATGTGTATAAATGTAATATAACTTCAAAACAATTCCAAGAACGGACAGAGTATGTTGTTACTCATATTAATGTTGATGCCATCGAAGCTATGCAAGTCTATAACGAGTGTAAAAAAGATGCTGCAGAACGCATGAAGAAACATACAAACACCAAGGATTAATGTAAATATCAGTAATGGTTTGATACGGAATGCCGTAATTGCCGAAGAAATGTCTGTAAATTGTTTAAAAAAATCGCCGCTCCTTTTGAGCTCACGTCTGACAAAAAATACAAGTACTGATAATACGTTGCTTGGCGAAGGAGATGAAAAAGAAAATAACCTTAAACCGCCCAATTTCTAAAGAAGATGTACACTTTGCCATAGGAAAAAAAAAGAACGTTAAGCTTCCGGGCCAGATGGAATAATTGGAGAGCTGCTTAAAAATGCTTGTAAAATTGATTCAGTTTTAAACTTCTTGGCAAAACTTTTCAACTCGCTATTTGATAGAGGAATCTTCTCTGAGAAATGGACTGAGTCTGTCGTTCTACCTCTCGATAAGAAAGGAGATGTTACACACCCCAATAATTATAGAGGCATACCTCTTTGTGATGTAACTAGCAAAGTATACAGCAACATTATTGATTGTATGTTGCAGGAATGGATGGAAAATGATAACATCACTGGAGGATATCGGATTCAGACATAAGTATTCTACTATAGATTATATGTTAAGTTATATAGATTATATGTCTAAAACCAGTTATCTTTTAACCGTATGTTGTATGTTGAACTGGATGAACCATGAACTGGATGTCGTCCATGACTTCATTTATCTGGGCTCAACTATCTCAGACACCCTCTCATTTGACGCAGAGCTCAACAAGCGCATCGGCAAGGCAGCTACCACCATGACCAGACTGACAAAGAAAGCATGGAACGACAGCAAGCTGACTGAGCACACAAAGATCCAGATCTACAGAGCCTGCGTCGTGAGCACCCTCCTGTATGGCAACGAGTCCTGGACTTTGCGTGCCCAACAGGAGCGAAAGCTCAATGCTTTTCACATGCGTAGCCTTCGACGCATTCTGAACATCACCTGGCAGGACAAGGTCTCAAACAACACTGTCCTGGAAAGAGCTGGATGCACCAGCATGTACACGCTGCTGAAACAGAGATGTATGCGCTGGCTCGGCCATGTCGTGCGCATGGTCGACGGACGGATCCCTAAAGACCTCCTCTATGGAGAACTTGTGCAGGGAAAACGTCCCACAGGCAGATCACAGCTGCGATTCAAAGACGTGTGCAAGAGGGACCTAAAAGCCTTCAACATCGACCAGAACAACTGTGAAGCAACAGCCCTCGAACGGTCAGCCTGGAGACAGACTGTGCAGAAAGGTCTCTCCAAGTTCGAAGAGACACTCGCTCAGCAGCACGAGGAAAAGAGAATGAGAAGAAAGGCTGCAGCCCAGGCAGACAGACCAGCGTCAGACTTCAACTGTGCCCTCTGCCACAGGGACTGTTATTCCCGCGTCGGACTGGCCAGCCACACCCGACGCTGTACCAGAATAAACGCCTAGAGCGCAACTCCATAGTCTTCCGAGACTGAAGGATGCCTATATATGTATGTATGTTGCATACATACATTTTGAAAAAGGTATTCATTCAATCAACAGAAGTATTCTTTGGCCAATTTTGCTAAAACGTGGTGTGAGAGGAAAGTGATTCAGATGTATGATAAGTATGCATAACTGTGTGAATGCAAGACTTAGGTGTGGCAGAAAGTTGACTGATTTATTCAGTGCACTTGTGGTGTAAAACAAGGTGATGTGTGTAGTCCTATTTTGTTTTCGCTTGTTATTAACGAATTAACTTCTGAAGTGGTTTGTATGGAAGACATGGTGCTCAATTTACTGTAGATACATTGCAGTTACTTATCCTCATTTTAGCAGGTGATGTTGTTCTAATATCTGAAACAGTCAATGGTCTACAAACGCAACTGAATAGTTGATATCGAGCTGCATCTTCTCTTCAGTTACGAGTAATTATGTCTCAGAGCAATATCATTGTTTTCAGAAATGCTGAGTATTTAGCTAGTAGTGAACGATGGATTTACAATGGAAAATGCCATGCCTGTTATTAATGTATATGAATATCTAGGAATATATTTTTCAACACGATAAAGTTTTACTGTTGCGTGTAAAGACCTGGCAAACCGAGCAAAACGTCATGCAGAAATTGCCTATTCTATGAAATAAATCTTTTGATATACTTATGAAATTGTTTGATTCGCAAGTTCAGCCTATCACACAGTACGGAGCTAAAATATGAGATCTCAATAGCTCTGCAATACAATAAGAAAATGTTAATTTGTTTGCCATAATACCATTTCTTGGTGTGTCAGTGCAAACTCTTAAAATGATTTATAGGGAAACATATATCCGATTTATGTTAATTCTGTTGTCAAATGTATTTGTTCATCATCATCATCATCATCATCATCATCATCATCATCATCATCAAGTGCCTTGTAACATGGCGTCGGCGATCATGGCCCTCCATATGGTTTCGTCCTTTGTTGCCGCTTGCACATCTTCCACCCTCTCTGTCTTCAGCCACTCTGCAAGTCCGTCCAATATTTTTTCCCTGGGTTTACCTGGTGCTCTCTTTCCCTCCAGCTTTCCTGTTGTGACCAGGTGCTCCAATTCCCCTTTCCTTATAAAATGGCCTATTAATGTTGCCTGTCTTTTCCTAATCTTCCTTATGAATGATCTTGTGTCTGCCTCTATCAAGACTGTCTCGTTTGTTTTCTTTGCTATCCATGGAACTCTCAACATTCTTCTAAGAAACCACAACTCGGCTGCCTCAATCTTGTTCTGGCTTTGCTTGTTGACTGTCCACGCCTCACATCTGTATAACATTATCGGTTCTATATAACATTCAAGAACTCTCCTCCTGATGTTAATTGATGTTAATTCGTTGGTAAGAATTCTTTTCGTCTTCTTGAATGCTGTTTTGGTTTGGCCAATTCTGCTGGCTATTTCTGATGATGAAATGATCGTTCCCAGATCTTTAAACTTATCAACCTGTCTCAAGGTTGTGCCGTTTGCTGTTATTTTGCATGAGGGGATTTCATGTTTTTTAGCTGATCACCATGACTTCTTGCTGTTTAGTTCCAACCCCTTACCTTTGCTTTCTATTTCTAGTATATTCACAAGGTTTTGTAGTCCCTTTCATTTTCTGCAATTAGCACGGTGTCATCTGCGTATCGACGATAGTTTATCATTTTCCCTCCAACCTTTAATCCAGTGTTTCTTCTAGGTTTCTCATGATGTTTTCGCTGTAATGTGAAAACAGATCTGGTGACAAAACACAACCTTGTCAGACTCCTCTTTTGATATTTTGGAAAGAGCTTATACCATTTTCTATTCTCATTGCAGCTGTTTGTTCCCAATACATATTTCTGATTATTACTAGATCTTTTTCATCAATATTGAGTCTTTCTAGTTGGTTGATCAATTCTGCATGTCTTACCCGATCAAAAGCCTTAGTAAAATCAACAAAGCATAAATATAAATCGACTGACCTCTCTATGATAGTTCTTAGGATGTATATGGCATCAATAGTTCCTTTCCCTTCAACAAATCCACACTGTTCTTCTGCTATTTCTCTGTTGATTTTATTCCTTGTCCTCATCATGATTATTCTTAATAGGATTTTTGTTACATGACTCATCAAGCTGATTGCGCGATTGAGTTCGCATTCTATAGTCCCTGTATTTGTTATTGATTAAAATATCACAGATACCAGAAAAGAGTTTGTCGAGGAAAGCATATGATAATGTTGTTTGACTGGATGCTAGAGGGAAAACAAACTGGGTGACAAGGGTGAGAGTTAAACAGTTAGAACTGGGACACGGATTTGTGCGAATGAATCAGAGTGTGGGGGAAATAAACGCATTTGTTCGTGCATTTCGTAATAGACTGACATTGATTGAAGATGGCAGGATTGGAGTGCTCCTGTTCATAACAGTATAGGAGTTGACTTTTATAGGCAATTTAGTCCATCATACTGCATTCCCACCTATCAATCGATTGGCGCTTACCGAATCACGGCTGGAAATGCTCAATAGACAACGAGTATGGGACAAATGGAATTCCCGTGTGTCTGAGAAAGAAGATTCTCTACCAAGCGCGGCATGAAGATCAACAGAACGAAAAAGGGATGTGCACACTCTGATGAACGAACAGTAGCGCACTGCACCAGCAGATAAGGAAAACCAAGGCCAGGAAACAAACCACAGTGCCGAGGACACCCAAGCTTGTTGGCTTGGACGAGACATTTGCACAGGCTCTTAGTGATAAAGCCAGAAACCGAACTTGCCACCTGCAATACAAAAGAGGAATGGGAGAGGATGGATAAAGAAATTGTCCCCAAACTGGATCCACTACTAGGAAGAGGCACCCTGGAACACAAATCGATTGCTTTTGGAGACATTGTATATGCAACATGTAAGGATGCCTATGGAGTAAAGCAACCAAATGTGAAAACTTGTCCCCAGAAATCCAGACGCCAACATCAAATGGAGGATATGAGAAAGAAGAAAAGGATTCTGAAGAAACAAATGAAGGCTGCTCCAGAAATTGAGAAGCAAGGGCTAGAGAAACTAAGGAAAGACCTTAAAACGAAACACAGCGGCCTTAGCAAAGCAGAATCAGCAAGGAAGTGAAGGAGCAAAAAGAAGAAGATCCAAGATCGCTTCTTTAAAGACCCCTTCCAATTCGCCAGGAACATGTTTGAGCAGCCCAAAACCGAGGCACTCACAGTGGACAAAGAAGCACTTGAACAGCACCTCAGGAAAACATTTTCCGACCCGCATAGGGAAGCACCGCTTGAAATTCAGGATCTGTTTTGGCCTGCAATACCAGACAAGATGTTTAATAAGAAGCCACCAACACTGGATGAAGTAAAGAAAATGGTAGAGAAAACCAAAGCCACATCATCGCCTGGGCCCAATGGAATACCTTACACGCACACACACGCACGCACGCACGCACGCACACACACAAACACATACACACACACCACACACACACACACACACACACACACACACACACACACAACACACAACACACACACACACACACACACACACACACACACACCACCACACACACACACACGGCTATAAATGGGGAGAAAGAATAAAAGCAATGGAAAATTATAGAGAGCATATTACATACAATTATATATTACAATGTCATTCCCCTCCGAGTGGAGACAGGCTGCAGAGGGGGTTGAGTGAGGTCAGGATTTTATGCAGAGGAGAAAAGGTGAGTTTTGAGAGCGGACTTGAAGGAGACAAAAGTAGGTTGCTGACGGACTGAGAGAGGAAGTTTGTTCCAGGAGAGTGGACCAGAAACAGAGAAGGCTCGTGGACCATAGGTATTGAGCTTAGTGCGTGGAAAGCGAAAAGTCAGAGGATCGGAGGCAGAGCGGAGGGTACGTGAGGGAACATAGATCTCAAGTAGGCTTGACAGGTAATCGGGGGCTGCGTTATTGAGGCTTTTGTAGCACATGGTGTCTAGTTTGTACTGTATGCGCTTTGATACAGGGAGCCAGTGAGTTGTGCCAGGAGAGGAGATATGTGGTCAGCTTTTTTCTTTTTGAGTACAAGGCGTGCAGCATTGTTTTGAATGCGCTGTAGCATGTGAATGGTGGAGGCAGGAAGACCAGACAGGAGTGAATTGCAATAGTCAATGCGAGACATTATGAAAGAGAGAACGAGTTTTGCAGTTGTTTCCACAGAGAGATACTTCCTGATCAGGCTTATACGATGGAGGTGATAGTAGCAAGATCTGGCAGTTCGAGAAACAAAGTTGTTCATGGAGAGGGTAGAGTCAATGCAGACACCAAGGTTTTTAGCTGAATCAGAAATTGGGACTGATGTGTTACATAATAGGAGAGAAAGAGGAGGCAGCTGAGAAAGTTTCTGACGGGTGCCAATGAGGATCATCTCCTTGGCACACGAAAAGATTTACCTCTCCCAACAAAACACACAAATGAAGAACTCCCATGTGTATTCTCCAAGTATTTCACCACCAAAATACAAACTCTTCGTGGCAGGCTTGACAGGACACCCTGTCAACCATGCCCACCTGACCCTTCCTTCTCTGGCACACCTCTTACTACTTTTACCCCAGTCTCACAAGAAGAAATTCTCAACACAATCAGATCCATGTCGTTCAAAACCTGCGAACTGGATCCTCTTCCAGGTTCTCTCTACTCCGACTGTCTCCCTACTCTCCTCCCATTCATCGTTGACATCATCAACACTTCTCTTCAAACTGGAACTGTCCCAGATTCTTTCAAGTCTGCTATTGTTCACCCTCTCCTCAAGAAATACAATTTAGACCCAAATGAACTGAAAAATTACCGACCTATCTCTAATCTCTCTTTCTTGTCAAAACTCCTTGAAAATGTTGTCCTCAACCAGCTGAACTCTCACCTGTCTGCCAACAATCTCCTCAATCCTTTCCAGTCAGCCTACCGCCAGTGCCATAGCACTGAAACTGCCCTACTACACATTCTCAACAATCTCCTCCTTGCAACTGATACTGGCAAAGTCTCTCTCCTCACACTCCTTGATCTGTCTGCAGCCTTTGATACCATTGATCATGGTATTCTCCTTTCTAGACTTCATCATACTTTTGTCATCTCTGACATTGCTCTCTCCTGGTTCACTTCATATCTATCAAACAGAAAACAAACTGTTCTCATCAATGGCACTTACTCTCAACCTGTATACCTGATCTGTGGTGTTCCACAAGGATCTGTCCTTGGCCCTGTTCTTTTCACTCTTTACATCTCCCCCCTGTCCACCATCATCAACTCCCACTCTATAAAACACCACTTCTATGCTGATGACACCCAACTTCAAGACAATGAACTCACCTGACAATATACAGCGCCTCTTGACTCGCACCACTGAGTGTTACTCGGACATTAAGATCTGGATGACATACAATAAACTTCAGCTTAACGACGACAAGACAGAAGCTATCCTCATTGGCACACGTCAGAAACTTTCTCATCAGTCCCAATTTCTGATTCAGCTAAAAACCTTGGTGTCTGCATTGACTCTACCCTCTCCATGAACAACTTTGTTTCTCGAACTGCCAGATCTTGCTACTATCACCTCCATCGTATAAGCCTGATCAGAAGTATCTCTCTGTGGAAACAACTGCAAAACTCGTTCTCTCTTTCATAATGTCTCGCATTGACTATTGCAATTCACTCCTGTCTGGTCTTCCTGCCTCCACCATTCACATGCTACAGCGCATTCAAAACAATGCTGCACGCCTTGTACTCAAAAAGAAAAAAGCTGACCACATATCTCCTCTCCTGGCACAACTTCACTGGCTCCCTTTATCAAAGCACATACAGTACAAACTAGACACCATGCGCTACAAAAGCCTCAATAACGCAGCCCCCAATTACCTGTCAAGCCTACTTGAGATCTATGTTCCCTCACGTACCCTCCGCTCTGCCTCCGATCCTCTGACTTTTCGCTTTCCACGCACTAAGCTCAATACCTATGGTCCACGAGCCTTCTCTGTTTCTGGTCCACTCTCCTGGAACAAACTTCCTCTCTCAGTCCGTCAGCAACCTACTTTTGTCTCCTTCAAGTCCGCTCTCAAAACTCACCTTTTCTCCTCTGCATAAAATCCTGACCTCACTCAACCTCCTCTGCAGCCTGTCTCCACTCGGAGGGGAATGACATTGTAATATATAATTGTATGTAATAATGCTCTCTATAATTTTCCATTGCTTTTATTCTTTCTCCCCATTTATAGCTATGCGCGCACGCGCGCGCGCGTGTGTGTGTGTGTGTGTGTGTGTGTGTGGTGTGTGTGTGTGGTGTGTGTGTGCGTGCGTGCGTGGTGTGTGTCTATTTCAGCGCTTAGATTTGATTTTATCAAGATTTTGCGCTATATAAATATTGTAATTATTATTAATTATTATTATAGGCAGAGACCGGCAGAGAGAGCGAGAGAGAAGCAGAGAGAGGCAGAGAGAAGGGCAAATAGAGGCACAGAGAGGCAAAGAGAGAGAGGCAGAGAGAGAGAGGCAGAGAGAGAGAGGCAGATAGAGAGAGAGAGGCAGAAAGAGAGAGCAGAGAGAGAGAGAGTGATAGAGAGGCAAAGAGAGGTAGATAGAGAGGCAGAGAGAGGCAGAGTGAGACGCAGAAAGAGAGAGAGGCAGAGAGAGAGAGGCAGAGAGAGGCAGAGAGAGAGGCAGAGAGAGAGAGAGAGGCAGAGACCGGCAGAGAGAGAGAGAGGCAGAGAGAGAGACAGAAGAGAGAGAGAGGCAGTGAGAGAGGCAGAGAGAGAAAGAGGTAGAGCAAAGGCAGGTATGCAAGGAGGCAGGCAGGCAGGCAGGCAGGCAGAGAGAGAGAGAGAGAGAGACAAAACAGACACTAAAGCTCTCTTTACTTACTGTTATTGAGTTGTATTGGTTTTAACCCAGTTTGAATGGTTGATTGAATAGTCGGTTGACTCTGGTTCTGCAGGATGTTAATTATTTAAAAAACCAATTTTACTATGAATCAGACATGAACAGGCAGTGACAAAAATATAACAAACCAGACAACTAACCTGCTGATTTCTTAGAGAGTCATGTTACTTAGTTTGTCAAAAGATTTACTCCCAAGTGATGACCACTGGAAAACAGTTCTCTGTTCTTATGAGTTTACAACCACCGATGCCAACAAAAGAATCGGCGGGTTCTGCGTTTCATATCTCTCTCTTTCAAGTGTTTGATGAGGCTGGCATTTACACATAGGCCAGATCAGTTTGGTCAGTATAATAGGTCTATCGACATTTCCGACCATTCTTCTGAGTGTTTCTTAGGAGCAGCGTTTTATACGGCTACTTGTTTCCTCTAGAATATAAAATTGTTCACCATATGATGTTTGAAAGACATCTGCAAGTTGTGCACCATTAATTTGCATTGGTCTTTGTTGTATCATTTTGCAGAACTGTCTAGTAGAAAAGAACCAGCCAGAATTACTGTCATTTTGATTTCAATCACTATTTTGCTCACATTTGGTTTTCATCTCATCTACTGAGGGGCATTTGAAACGCTGCGATAGGGCGTCAACTTTCTTACAGCGGAATAAAACAATAACCACAAAAGGCCACATTCAAGAAGCATCTCCTTTCAAATAACTGTCATACAATGTGTTCTGCATTCATATACAGTGTGCCCTTCATTCAAATTCAAACAATCAAACAAACAAACTAAAGAAGAAACATCAAATTATATGACAAATTAAAAGAAACTTAAGAGACAAGGACAATATTTCTGTATTTCATATTTCTATCATAATCACGCCGTTAGTGTTTTGGTGGTGTCTGCAGAAGCAACTCTATAATTAATTTGATAGAATTAGATTTTGTTTCTTTTGATTCGAATACGTAAGACACAGAATCTTGACACGCGTCTATTCAGATTATCTTTCTTCAATGTCACTAAAGCTCATTTTACCTTAAAACCAGATACCAGAGACACCTATTGTTTTGATTGGAGTAAATTACATAATTTAGACACATACTGTGCACAACATGTTAGAGTGTGGTTTTTAGCCTAACAGCTTGAGTTCTCTGTGTTCAGCTAAAACGTGTGATAATGTGTAATGTGCAGTGAGTCAAATAAGTTTTGCAAATAGCGCTAAGCAAAAATTTAATGATGATAACAATGATAATGATAACAATAATAATATAATAATAATAATGACAATACTAATAATGATAACAATAATAATATAGTGATGATGATGATGATGATGATGACAACGATGATGATGATAGCAGTAGTAATAATGATATAGTTTCGAGCAAAAAGGAATACACCTGGGGTTGTATTTAAAAATAGCATGCATCCCTATAAACAAAAGAACCTATCAAACAAAAGAACTCATTGACAAGCTGGAAAAAACAAACTCATACAAACCAAAGCAAACACTCACAAACCAAAACAAACACACACAAACCAAAACAAACAAACACACACAAACCAAAGCAAACAAACACACACAAACCAAAACAAACACACACAAACCAAAGCAAACAAACACACACAAACAAACAACAACACAACCAAAGCAAACAAACAAACAAACAAACAACAAAACAAACAAACAACACATAACCAAAACAAACAAAACAAACACACAAACCAAAGAAAACAAGCACATACAAACCAAAGCAAACAAACACACACAAACCAAAACAAACACACACACACAAACCAAAGCAAACATGCACACAAACCAAAGCAAACAAACACACACAAACCAAAACAAACAAACGCACAAACCAAAGAAAACAAGCACACACAAACCAAAGCAAACAAACACACAAACCAAAACAAACACACACAAACCAAAACAAACACACAAACCAAAGCAAACAAGCACACACAAACCAAAGCAAACAAACACACACAACCAAAACAAACAAGCACACACAAACCAAAACAGACAAGCACACACAAACCAAAGCAAACGGAAGAAAGGAGAGTAAACTCATTGATCTGTCAAAGTCATCTGTCGGTGATCTCTTAGATAGCGCCGGACATATCTCCTGAGAGCGCTTGGGGAGAGACCACAGACGAAGGCGTCGCGAAGCTGCGTTGGTGATTATGTCCCCTCTTCAGTTTGGTTGGCCTTCGTCCGGAGTACGCGTAGGTGGGTTGCGTACTCAGTGACAGTCTCTCCCTTTTCCTGCTGCCTGTTGTAGAATGTGGCAGCAAGTATTGTGGAGTCCTGCTGGTGACCCCAGTTGTCCTGAATGTTGAGAGTTCCATGGACAGCAAAGAAAACAAACGAGACAGTCTTGATGGAGGCAGACACAAGTAGATCATACATAAGGAAGATTAGGAAAAGACAGGCAACATTTATAGGCCATTTTATGAGGAAAGGGGATTTGGAACACTCGGTCACAACGGGAAAGCTGGAGGGAAAGAGAGCACCGGGTAGTCCCATGGAGAAAATGCTGGACGGACTTGCAGAGTGGCTGGGGACGAAGAAGGTGGGAGAGATGCTAGAGGCAACGAGAGATAGAGACAAATGGAAGTCCATGATCGCCAACGCCATGCGGCAGGGCACCTGATGATGATGATGATGAGATTTGTATCATTTCTGACCACTGACAATGGTAAACTTAGCCATGAGGGATGGGAATGCCTGATTTCTAATCATGACCAATATGTTAAACCGAAGCCCTGGTACAGGTTTCAAGGGCATCAACTGTGAATGCTGTGTAGAGGGAGTTAAGGGGAATTCCGTAATTTGCCACTAGTCGTGGTCGTGCTGATCCGTATGGCCTTAGCGTGAGTGGAAGTTCAGACCAATTATTATAAGCCTGTCTGCCATGGGGATGAGACGTGTTGTCAGTCGTACCTCCTTTGGCCAGTGTGTGAGCCTATTGTGTCCTTTGCGTGTTTGTTATGCACAAAGGTAGAGTTTTCTTTGTTCGTGTAAGACAAGAAGCCCTGGCAGATATTTTTCCCAGTCATAACTGTTATTTTAAGAAGCTTCGCATAACTGTAGTGGCAGCTGTCAGAGGCTGGCGTTATCCCTCTGTCTTCTTCCAGGGAACATGTCTGTGTAGGCTTTGCCTGAGACTTGTTCAGCCATTGTGTGGAACCACATAGCCATTGGAGAGCGTGGTAAATGGAAGGTTATAACGAGCTCAAAATTTCACCGTGGTGGGTTGTTTTAATTTGATAACTTGCAAAGGAATAGTGACTGAGCCTAGCTGAAGTGTAGCTGTGCGTAGGTAATGAGTGCTTCTAGAAGTTTCTCATTAAAACAGAGGCTGTCCTGGAAGTTTCTCAATCAACAATGGAAGTTCATTGTAGTATGTAGATCAAGTTGTATTCATTGCTTAGATAAAGAATAGACTTCAGCTTAATGACGACAAAACAGAAGCTATCCTCATTGGCACCCGTCAGAAACTTTCTCAGCTGCCTCCTCTTTCTCTCCCATTATGTAACACATCAGTCCCAATTTCTGATTCAGCTAAAAACCTTGGTGTCTGCATTGACTCTACCCTCTCCATGAACAACTTTGTTTCTCAAACTGCCAGATCCTGCTACTATCATCTCCATCGTATAAAGCTGATCAGGAAGTATCTCTCTGTCGAAACAACTGCAAAACTCGTTCTCTCCTTCATAATGTCTCGCATTGACTATTGCAATTCACTCCTGTCTGGTCTTCCTGCCTCCACCATTCACATCCTACAGCGCATTCAAAACAATGCTGCACGCCTTGTACTCAAAAAGAAAAAAGCTGACCACATATCTCCTCTCCTGGCACAACTTCACTGGCTCCCTGTATCAAAGCGCATACAGTACAAACTAGACACCATGTGCTACAAAAGCCTCAATAACGCAGCCCCCGATTACCTGTCAAGCCTACTTGAGATCTATGTTCCCTCACGTACCCTCCGCTCTGCCTCTGATCCTCTGACTCTTCGCTTTCCACGCACTAAGCTCAATACCTATGGTCCACGAGCCTTCTCTGTTTCTGGTCCACTCTCCTGGAACAAACTTCCTCTCTCAGTCCGTCAGCAACCTACTTTTGTCTCCTTCAAGTCCGCTCTCAAAACTCACCTTTTCTCTCCTGCATAAAATCCTAACCTCACTCAACCCTCCCCTCTGCAGCCTGTCTCCGCTCGGAGGGAATCACATGGTTATAATATATAATTGTATGCTATGCTCTCTATAATTTTCCATTGCTTTTATTCTTGCTTTTATTGCTTTTATTCTTTCTCCCCATTTATAGCCATGCGTGTGTGTGTGTGTGTGTGTGTGTGTGTGTGTGTGTGTGTGTGTGTGTGTGTGTGTGTCTGTATGTGTGCGTGCGTGTGTGTGCGAGCGTGCGTGCCTGCGTGTGTGTCTGCTTCAGCGCTTAGATTTGATTTTATCAAGATTTTGCGCTATATAAATATTGTAATTATTATTATTATTATTAGAATAACCTATGCTTTTTAGTAGTAGTAGTAGTAGTAGTAGTAGTAGTAGTAGTAAGCTACTGCGACCAAACTCAAACTCAAAAATATCAAAATTGCAACATAGAACATCAGTAAATTGTTGCAAAAAGGTAAATTAGACAATATAAAAATGGAGATGGAAATGCTTAACATTAGTATTTTAGGACTAGGGGAAGTGAGATGGAAGGGGGCAGGCATGAAAACATCTGGAGAGTATACAGTGATATATTCTGGTGGAAACTCATGAAAGAGGAGCATTCATCGTAATGGACAGGGACAAATCAAAAGCAGTTAAGGGATATACTGGACTGTGTCCGACAGAGTTCTGCTGGTCAAATTGGGAGGCAGACCATTTGATATCAACATCATTCAGGTGTATGCACCAACATCCGCAAGTACTCAGGCAGACACTGACAACTTCTACAAAGTATTAGAGATGGCCAAGGCCCAATGTAAAGCGCAAGAAGACACAGTAATGATGGGATATTTTAATGCTAAAGTGAGACAGGATAGGGTGGAGGATATAGTTGGACCTCATGGCCTTGGTACACAAAATCAAAGAGAGGGAAACTTGTAGAATGGGCACAGATGAATGAGTTCATAGTAGAAAACACCTGGTTTGAGCATCCTAATAGAAGAAAATGGACTTGGATGAGTCCAGGAGATAATACCAAAAATCAGATTGACTACATCCTGATTAATAAAAGATTTAAAATTCTATACTGTCAGCAAAAACACTACCAGGCACAGACTGCAACAGTGACCACAATTCTGTAGTGGGAAGATTTAGGCTGAAATTAAGGAAAAGGAAACAGACCAAAAGCAATATCAAACTAAATCTTGAACTCTTAAAGACAGATGAAGTGATACGTAAAACATTTAATGTACATGTTCAAAACAAATTCGGTGCCCTGGAAGACGTTGGTGACAGCGAGGAACAATGTACAAAGTTGAGAAATTCGATAAATGAAGCTTGTGAAGAAATCACTGAAGTAGATAGAAAAGCAAAATGGAACTGGATGACAAAAGACAATTTAGGCTTGATGGGGAACGGAGAAAGGCAAAGAGAAACGAGGAGATATACAGGAAGATAAACAAAGAAATCAGGAATAGGTGCAATAAGCTAAGGAAGCTTGGCTGAAAACAAAATGCAAAGAAACAGAAGACCGACACAAAACGGATCCTCAGGGTATGTACAGACGAATTGAAGAAATTGTCCACAGGAAAATTATATGCACATCACCTGGTTGCTTAAAATCGAAAGATGGTACTCTTATCATGGAAAAAGACCAAATATTAGACAGATGGGGAGAGTACATTAAAGACCTTTTTGAAGATGACAGAAACGAAGAACACATTATAAGAAAGAACATTGAAGGACCCCCATAATGAAAGATGAAGTTAGAGCAGCACTGAAAAAGACGAAACCAGGAAAAGCCCCAGGACCAGACAACATTACTACAGAGATGACTGAAGCCCTGGAGGAATTTGGTATTGAAAAAATAACAGTCCTCCTAAATGAAATTTATGACACTAGAAAAATCCCCAAAGATATGTCAAAATCAATTTTCATTGCACTTCCAAAGAAAACAAGGGCTATAGAATGCGAACTCCATTGCACAATCAGTTTGATGAGTCATATAACAAAAATCCTATTAATAATAATCATGATGAGGACAAGAAATAGAATCAAAAGAGAAATAGCAGATGAACAATGTGGATTTGTGGAAGGGAAAGGAACTGTTCATGCCATATACATCCGAAGAACTATCATAGAGAGGTCAATCGAAATGAACAAAGATTTATGTTTGTACTTTGTTGATTATGCCAAGGCTTTCAATTGGGTAAGACATGAAGAATTCATCAACCAACTAGAATGACTCAATATTGATGGAAAAGATCTACGAATAATCAGAAATATGTATTGGGAACAGACGACTGTAATGAGAATGGAAAACGATATAAGCTCTTTCCAAAACATCAAAAGAGGAGTCAGACAGGGTTGTGTTTTGTTACCAGGTCTGTTCTTACTTTACAGCGAAAACATCATGAGAAACCTGGAGGAAGACCCTGGATTAAAAGTTAGAGGAAAAATTATAAACAACAGATGACACCGTGCTAATTGCAGAAAATGAAAGGGACCTACAAAACCTTGTGAATATACTAGTGTTAGGTTGCAGTCGTCTTATACTGATTCAGTTCTCACCAAGCCTTGATTGGGTTATCGTTTCTGAACCAAGTTAGTTTCATGGCTTGCAGGTTTGCTTGGATTACGGGTGGAAATTTCAGTGGTGCTCTCTTGGTGGTCATGGGAGACTAATTTTTGTTTCGGGAAATATTTCTCAGTAGGGCTTGTTTCCCTTTCTGCTTTACTCACATTTGGGCGAGGTTGAATATCTGTAGTTCTGAGTTTCAAGTGGCGAATCACGCTGAGTTTCTTTTGGACCTGGGAATCACGCTTTTTTACACAATTCGGTGGATTGTGGGGCCAACCTGAGTCCAGATCTGATTTTGTGAGTTCGTGTTATACTGACTTGGAAATTTCTAGGCAGTTGTCGAATATCTGTGTTTCTGAGATGACCTGGTTACTTTGTAACAGGTTATGTGTGAACTTAAGATGTTGATCTAGTTCACTTCGAGATTTTTCTATATTTTCTATGTTCACCCTGTTGGTCCAGTTGGGTGAACCTAGGCAAGGATGATGTTGCATCTGTACGAGTTTGTGCTGCTCGGTGCTGTTCCAATCTCTATGTCGTTTTGAGGAGCAGAAGAATTCTGGTGGAGATCAGTGTAGTTCTGTGACTCTTTTGAAGATGTGATTCGTCCCTGTAACCAGTCCCCGTAACTCGTCCCTTATATCCCATATCCAGTAATCTGATTTGTAGACCTGTGCCATGCAACCAGTACAGCACAGAATATTATACGCTCGACCACCATTCATCAGATCTCCGTGGGAAGCACTAGCGACTCAGGATGTCTGCAGTTAGCTGCGGCGCGTGTGAGGAGAGAAATCCCTTTGTCCTTCATCGAGTTCCGTGAGAAGATTCACCATTTACGCGGATGGGATCAGTGATCTTCTTCCTTGTGCGTCTTGCTACGTGCTGCAGTTCCTGGGCGTCAGCGTGGGGTCTCAGAATCGGCCAAGGAATGTGTGGGGTTGTGTGTGGATCAATCATGTGTGTGCTTTGTCATGGGTAACGAAATCGTTACCTTCATATGTTCGTAAAATTTTGTCAGGGCTAAGTTAAATCATCTACTTTGCCTTGGGCAACGTGATGGTTACTTATACCTGATTTCAAGTCCATTTCGGTTGATAGTTTAACTCAATTTCAAGGGTTTATGTTTTTGTTATAATTTGATTGTGCTTTGTCTTTGAAGTGCTGTGGAATATACCATGTTAGTACATTGTTGTGCACTCGATGAATTCGTGGTATTAAGCTTGCTTTGAGGACCGTTTGTGTGGTTTAACCAGCCTGGGACTGCCAAGCTAGGTTAGACAGCGTTCTGGTTAAGACTGCCGATAGCGAAGGCTATCGTCAGTTCGACCGTCCAGTCAAGTAACTCTGTGCGTTCGCTGTTAGTCCGGGCGTTGTGGGGTATTTGGATGCGGTTGTTTGAAAATGTGGGGATGAAGCAGTGTGGGTTTTTGTTTTGTTTTGTTTTGTTTGTTTGAATAATTTTGTTTAAGATATGATGTTCATGTGTTATTTGTGAACTCCTGTATTGTTGAATGACAGTATTAAATATGTGTGAATGAAGAATAGTTGTTTGTTGACCATTACTGTGTGATGGGGCGATAGGTAAATAGGACTGTAAATTCTGTCTATCCCTCTTAGCAAGATCAGGTCTTAGCGAGCTGACAACTAGAAATAGAAAGCAAAGGTACAGGCTTGGAACTAAACAGCAGGAAGACTGGAGTCATGGTGATCAGTAAAAAACATGAAATCCCCTCATGCAAAATAACAGCAAATGGCACAAAAATTGAGACAGGTTGATAAATTTAAACACCTGGGAACGATCATTTCATCAGACGGCAGATGCACATCAGAAATAGCCAGCGGAATCGGCCATGCCAAAACAGCATTCAAGAAGATGACAAGCATTCTTACCAACAAATTCCTATCAATTAACATCAGGAAGAGAGTTCTTGAATGTTATATAGAACCAATACTGTTGTACGGTTATGAGGCGTGGACAGTCAACAAACAAAGCCAGAACAAGATTGAGGCAGCCGAGATGTGATTTCTAAGAAGAATGTTGAGAGTTCCATGGGCAGCAAAGAAAACAAACGAGACAGTCTTGATGGAGGCAGACACAAGTAGATCATTTATAAGGAAGATTGGGAAAAGGCAGGCAACGTTTATAGGACATTTTATGAGGAAAGGGGAATTGGAGCACCTGGTCACAATGGGAAAGCTGGAGGGAAAGAGAGCAGCAGGTAAACCAGGGAAAAGATACTAGACGAACTTGCAGAGTGGCTAAAGACAAGGAGGGTGAAAGAGATGCTTGATGCAACAAGAGATAGAGACAGATGGAAGTCCATGATCGCCAACGCCATGCGGCAAGGCACCTGATGAGTAGTAGTAGTGGTAGTAGTAGTAGTAGTAGTAATAGAGTAGTAGTAGTAGTATATTTGTATACTGGTGTGATGTAGTATGTATCCTTGTGGAGACGTCATTATAATGTGCATACCAGGTTGTATTGACTGCTTGGCAAAGAGTGGCTGCTACGGCTTATCATGTGTGCCTGATATACTGTTGTTGAGTACGGCGTTATGAACAAGTGATAACTTTAATGTTGAAAAAATGTATTTTGATTTGGGAGTGATTGTTCCCTTTCTTTTCTGGTGCTAGAGGGCTGGCTTGGTGTGGTTGAAAGTAGATATGGTTTTCTGTATTTTACTTGGGAACTTATGGCCGGGTGCTAATTGTTGTTTTTAAGATCAGTACCACTCCGATCAGTTCAACCCCATTCTGCATATGAATTGTTCTATCCCTTCAACCCAGTTCAACAAAACAGTTGGGTCAGCCGTAAACCTTCGAGCCCGTGATCAGCTGGATTGTCAAGACAAATGCGTCACCTTCTCTTTCCTTGAAAAAAATAAATTATCAGAAGCTAAACAATTGTCCAGAAACGGCCTGGACAACTAAACCTTTCTTAAATATTTCCTTTTCAGAATTTGCTTAATTGTGAATTAAGTAAATAAATTTAATTTAGTATCTAGTAAATTTGGTGTTTAGAAACTACTCAAGCATGGTAATTTTATTTTTTGTGTCAATTTCTTTATCTGAAAGAATTAAAACCCATTGCGTTGGATAGATTGTTACACCATACAAACTTTTATTTATAACTGTAAATAGTGAGGGAGCAACTGGGTAAGTATGAGTGAATTTATAGATTAGTAATGAGAGGCATGTGAGCTGGCTTATGTGCTAATAGGCATACTGATGGAAAATAAAGTTTCCTGTCGTTTCTCTCTCTCTCTCTCTCTCTCTCTGAGTGTGTGTGTGTATGTGATGTGTGTGTGTGGTGTGTGTGTGTGTGTGTGTGTGTGTGTGTGTGTGTGTGTGTGTGTGTGTGTGTGTGTGTGTGTGTGTGTGTGTGTGTGTACGCGCGCTATGTGTTTGTGCAAGAGAGACAGACATACAGACAGGTGGACCGGCCGGCTAGCAGACTGGCAGGCAGACAGACACAGATAACCGGAGAGAGAAACAGAGACAGCAAAACAAAGATACTAATAAACCAAAAAGCAGACAGGTAGATAGAAATATATTCAGAGATAGAAAGACCAAAACAAAATAAACCAAACAAAAGAAAAAACAACATGAACGTTGGACAGGAACATAAAGAGGGCATTTAAGAATACAATTTTTATGACTTATGTCTTTTAAATCATTCAGCCCCATCAAGACATGGGACTGATTTCAAACTACAAAATAATGACATTGAAAATAACAATATTCAGTTACGGACATGTCAACCAAGATATGACTGGTCTCACTGAAAGGTAAGTCAAACAATAATTATGTTGTATTTTATTTAATCTATGAAATTCGCTATCTATTCTAACGTAACTAAACAAGTCTGCAGATAGCAAAGGACACATGCACGCGTAGGCGTTCTACCTACGAGCACACACCCACACATACACATACACTTCTACCAGGCTGGTAGGGACTAGAGTTCAGTCAATCTAAAATATGAAGTTCTGCAAGATTTTTACTGTGAGAATTCTGATGAACTGCATATGGTCTGTCCTGGAGAGTGTCATGGCCATTATGTTCATCATGATCCGCTAGGTCAGGCTTTATGTAGGCAGTCAGCCAAGGAGACCACGCAGGGCAATCATCTGTGACCTTTTTGCAATGACTGGTCTTAATCCCATTGACATGGTATTTTCTTTAGACAATCTTTGACCTTTTACATCAATACACTGCAATTAACCATAAGTCTTTCTAAAGCCTTCATTTGCACTGTGACAGTTGAGAAGACTTTAAAGTGATTAGTATACAGGAGTTTCAGCTTCAGTGCTACACACCTAGAAAATGAAAACAGAACTCGGGGGTGAAGGACTATCAATTTGTATATTTCAACTGTTATGTATGTTTCAACTGTCCCACTTGGGGCAGTAGGAAAAACTGGTTGTGGATATGATTTAGCTTTACGGGGGACAAGAAGCCAACAGCACGAGCAAATTTTAGCTTTGAAAGCCAAAAGCTCGAGCAATTCAATAACAAAAGCGCAAACCTCAAACAATGAAAAACAATGGCGTTGTGATTAGCGCAACAGCTTGATAATTGAGGGGCCAGAGTTTCCACGCCTCATGTCATTGTGAGATTTTTCGTTCTGAACGAAAAAAGTACGAAAAAAAAAGTGCTATACTCACCATAATGGCTGACACAACAAGATTAACAGACAGGCCACCTTCCAGTTTTGACGCTTGAGATTTGAACAGAACAAGAATAAAAAAAATAAATTACAGGAAAACGACTGTGTATGATGTCAGTATGGGCAAACCCCTCCATCTTGATCAATCCTCCAATGGATTCCTCATTTTCTCTTATATGATACATCAATGAGATCAATAGCAACAAACATCGACAACAACAATAACAACAGCAACAACAACTATTTTCACACCAGTTTTAATTTATTGCGTGAAAACCATTACTTGGACAGAAAACCCAAAGGAAGATATCTTGAGTTCATCTGTGCTGTTTTCGATGCTGATGATACCACAGTCGATGATATAAGGCAAACCCGACACGGTCAGCAGTTTAAAGCCTGAGTAAAAGGAACTGGTCTGAAAGCTATCTGAGTTCGCTATCTGTGGCCTTATCAAAACAACACACCCATCGCCTTCTCTTCTTGAAGTTTTGAAATGGTAGGAAACGTGTTTCACAGATGAAAGTGCATTCTTGAGTGGTTTTGTTCTGTCTATAGCTTGTTTTTCTAACATAATTGTAGATCTAGTTATATCAGTAATAAAACACAGGTAGAAAAGAGATGGGTGTACCTGGACATTTGTGATGCCTAACTATAATTATTCTGCTCGTCTTATGCTATGACAAATTGACATCGGTTGTAATTTTCATGTCAGGAAATGTTTCAAGCACATAATAAGAGAGTATTGTTTCCCAACATACCGTGACAAGATGGGGCGTGCCTGTTTTTGTTTTGTTTAGATGTGTTTGTTAGCATTTTACATTGTTTTATTTTTTATGGGAAAGAAATGCACTGCACTTAGTTTAGGACTTGAACAGTGTTCACACTAACTCGGACGCAAAACGGTATTCCTTCTACGTCTGTATGGGTGTGAACAATATTCAAGTCAAAAGATGAATACAGTCCTTTCCTCTGTCATATTAAATTCTCATGTCACCTGTATTCATTCTTCTCGTTTTTAATTACTTTTGTCTTTTCTATCTACTGTCATTTTTTATCAAACGTTTTTGTGTTAACCGAGAAGTACGTCTACCTTAAATTCCAGTCCTCTTCTTTCATGTCCACGATATTTTCTTAGTGGATGTAGAAGAATATGTCTTGAAAATTAGTTTGGTAACTTACGTGTCTCACATGCGACAGCGTGACATAGAGACATTTGCTGAACACATTTGTTGGAACAAAAATAGCGGTAGGATGTGATGCAACACGCCATATCATCAAGCAAAACAAGCCTAGTGCAGAATGTCAGTTACACACACACCCACACACACACACACACACACACACACACACACACACACACACAAGCACAAACGCGCGCGCACACGCACGCACGCACGCACCCAAACACGCACGCACGCATATACGCACCAAACACGCACGCACGCAAGTACACACACATACACACACACATACGCACACACACACACACACACACACAACACACACATACTCACACACACACACACACACACACATACTCACACACACACACACACACACACACACACACACACACATACGCACACACACACACACACACACATACACACACACACACACACTCACAGAGCAACGTGATGTGTACAAACACAGCAGCACTAAACTAGCACATCTCGAAGACCAAGACCTTGACCCTTACATGAGCAAAGTTTTTCTTAGGCTTTTGACGCGCTCCGACAGTTAAAATGAGTGTCGTTTAAAATGATTAATAATGGCTGCTTCAGAGCTGTACAGTTAGAAACTGAAACAGAAAAAAATAGCACAACACAAGAGGTGAATAACCACCAACTGACATATTTCTACGGCTACTTGCCTTTCAGCTGTCCCATTAGGGGCAATGAGAATGACTTGTGATAAGTATGATTATAGCCTGACGAGGAACAAGCATACTTTTACCTTGAAAGCTATATAAAAGCATGTATCTTGAACAGTGAACACAAAGAAAGTGAGGGGGGGAGAGAAGAGAGAGATAGAGATAGAGAGACGAACAGACAGACAGAGGCAGAGAGACAGAGAGAGACAGAGAGATACAGAAAGAGAGAGGTTAAACTTCAAACTTTAAAACAATTCATTACCGGTACTCAAGGATAGTGACATTAGGTCCCAGTGACCCTGTGCACTGAACCTCACAGCACGTCCTTGTTATGCTATGCACAAAACAACACCATCATCAACAAAATAACAGAAACATTAAAGTGAAATACACTGATTAAAATTGAATAAATGAAAGAAAAATGAAAGCAACAACAACGAAAAACGCAAACACACCCCTAAATTACAAACAGAAAAAGAATAACAAGAAAATAAAGGAAGTATTAAAACAAACTAGGGAGGGGGATACAAAAAAGTTATGAAACTAAATTACATTAAAATATCGACTTTTGTACGTCAACTGGTCAAACGCTTTACAGAAGCGTGACAGACAGTTGCACATACATGGAAAGCAAATACCTTTACCCCTACTAACAAACAAAGCAACAATAACAGTGTAACAATTATAGCAGTTGTAATATCTATCACCAGATCTGTTTTCGTTTTACAGTGAAACCATCAAGAGAAACCTAGAAGAATGCCCTGGAATAAAGATTGGACGAAAAATGATAAACAGTCTTTGTTGCGCAGATGACACCGTGCTAATTGCAGAAAACGAAAAAGACCTATGAAATCTTATGAATATAATATAAATAGAAAGAAAAATTAAGAGCTGGAGCTAAATAGCAAGAAGACTGAAGTGATGGTAATCAGTAAAAAACAAGAAATCCTCTCATGATAAGTTAACATATCTGGGAACGGTCATTTCACCAGACGGCAGATGCATATCAGAAACAGCTAGCAGAATCAGCCAAGCTAAAACAGCATTCAAGAAATAAAAAGCCTTCTTACCAACAAATACCTATCAATTAACATCAGAAAGAGAGTTCTTCACTCTTATATAGAATCGATACTGGATGTGAAGCGTAGGCAGTCAACACGCAAAGTCAGAACAAGATTGAGGCAGCTAAGTCTGGTTTCTAAAAAGAAGTTAAGAGTTCCATGGACATCAAAGAAAATAAACGAGACAGTCTTGAAGGAGGCAGACACAAAAATAACATTAATGAAGAAGATTAGGATAAGACAAGCAACATTTATTGGACATTTCATGAGGCAAGAGAAATTAGAGCACCTAGTCATAACAGGAAAGCTGGAGGGGAAAAAGAGCACCAGGTAGACCAAGAGAGAAAATACTGGACGGACTTCCAGAGCGGTTGAGGACAGAGAGGGTGAGAGGTGTATTTGCAGCGACAAGGGATATATTTGTACGGAGGGCCATGATCGCCAAGGCCATGCGGCAGAGCACATGATGATGATGAATACCTGACAAATCACTGTTATCACACAATGAAAAGAGCAATAGTACAAAAAAATCTTTAAACTTCAAAACACTTTGATAGTCAAGGATAATAGCGTTAGATCTCTCTGGACCTGTCTTACAGCTAGTCTTTGCTATTCTACACATGTTCTACAAGATTACTAAGAAACAGATGAATCATAACACATACAATGTCAGTGAAGTTATAAAGATGATTGGTAATAAAATATTGACTTCCATGAGAAGATCTCAGTTGGTCAAGCGTTCAACAAAAGCGTGACAGACCAAGGCATACACATGTAAAGCATATAATGCCATCCCTAACACTCAAAATCCTAATAACGAAAACAACAAAAATAGCATAACAATGATGGTAGTTGTAGTAGAAGACAGACAGAAATCGACAGGCAACCATACCGAGAACGATTTTAAAGGAATACGGAGGGATTATTGCAGCACTTACTTGAGCTACATTTTAAAGTAAAAAGTAAACAAGAGTCTTTCAACAGATAAAATAGAATGAAATTCTTACTGAACACCACCAACGTTTGTTTCACCCACAACTGAGTGTCCTCGCTGGCAGACAGGTAAGGGCAAACTATGGAAAGAGAGAGGATGAACCAATATGTCAACGTGTACGTGATATCGCCAGTCAGCTTTGTTGTTATCTAGTTATGCAATTTTTCAATTCAAACGCGTAGTGATCAGGCTACAAAATGATTGAAATGACAGAACCTGTTTCAAGACAAAAAGTATCTCTATTGCATTAAATAAACCAATGAAACAAAAAGAGACACAATCTTCAGAAAAGAACCCCAAGATTATATTTTTAAAGTATGTTCTAATGATTAAGTAAAAAATCACTTGAGCACAATGCAATTGTCCAAAAGTGTTTCATTCACACACACACACACACACATGCGCGCGCGCGCGCACACACACACACACTAAATGAGCAAAAGTAATATAAATGAGGAAACATGAGATGGACCGGTCGATGACATAGCAGTTCAGCAACATGGAGGGTTGGCAATACAGCGGGTTGGCAAAATAGCGAGTACGAGTACCTCCCGAAAGACAGATGCACAGAGAGCATATTCATGTAAACAGCGTGTAGTCATAGTTAATTCAGATTAGCCTTAAACTCACAGTCATGGTTGATTAAGATTAATGTTAAACCCACAGTCATACTTAATTCATATTAGTGTTAAAATCACGATCAAGAGTTAAAATTGATAAGAAATGGCTAAGACTGAGAGCATGATAAATAAAGATGGTAACATTTAATTTACAAAAAAAGAAACGCAAAAATAGAATAAGAACGTGAAAATGGCAGACATGGTTTAAAATCCGCCGTATTTTCCTGCTAAGCAGGAAATCTTGCTATTGCTTTTCTTTCTTTTTAATCCACTAAGTTTTGTGTATTTATTGTTTGTTGTTTTTTGTATACGTTCGACAAAGGCCAGTTGGCCGAAAACATGCATTTGTCTTATTTTGTGTACTGAATACGTGTTCTCATTCTATTTTTGTGTGCGTCTGGTTCGAATTTGCCTTTACGCTGGCAGCCACGTTGATGTACAGTTCAATTCATGGTTCAAGTATTTCAAATGAAATAGTAGCAAAATGATTTTGTGGTATCAAGACAGACACTCCTCCACCTTTGCCAATCTTCATGTCGTGCTTCATTTTCTCTTATCAGATAGGGCAATGATAGCAACAGTAACAAATAAACAAACAAGCTAACAAACAAACAAACAATCAAAAACCAATAAGCATGTCCTTTGGTTGAATGTTTAAGATTTCTACAAAAATCATGTTTACTCCAACCTCATGTCATACGTCAATGTATGGGTGTGATGAACCAGCCGGAAGACCGAGACGAACTTCAAGACTAAAACGTCAGAAACTGACAGCACGATTCATGATGGATGAAAGAAGACAAACCTGACAGAGGCAGCAGCCTAAAGCCTGAATAAAGAGAACAGGTCTGAAAACTATCTGAGTTCGCCATTTGTGGTCTTGTCAACACAGTATACCTAATCGCCTTTTCTTTCTGTTTTAAGGGCAGTGACAGGATGAGAACGCTTGTAACAGAAGAGATGAGAAACTTGTTTTGACAGTAGATTTTGCTGAGTTTGTAGTTCAGGTGTATTATTATTCATTCTATTTTCCCTTTTTTTCATGACACGCTGAAAGACATTGCCAATACTGTATTAAGAAACTGGTTTTGAAAAACATATGTGCACAGTATTTGTGATGCATGTCTGTGATTATTCTCTTCCATTTGCAATGCATATCTAATTATTCCGTTCTTTTTGTTACAGAGGCAAGATAACATCAGTTATTATTCTCGTATTAAGAAACTTTTCATGAACGTACCTAAGAAACTGAACTAAATATGCAGACTGTGAAATTAAAATGTAATGCTCTCTTTCAGACTGAGAAAGTTGATGTGTTTCTTTCAAAGTACATGTGCTGGTGGATGGGAACTAGAGAAACATACCCTAAAATTTGTTTGAAACGTGGGCTTCATTCAAATGAGACCAGATGGAGGGGTATGCCCTCTCTGTGGCATACAGGATCATCTTCATCACTTTCAGAGTCAACTTCCACGTACATGACCATGCAGACTTTGGAATAATGGTAATAATTTTCTCAAGCTCAACAAAACACAGGGAAATTCCGTTGTTGTATTTGTCGTAAGTTTTGTGTATTTGTTTCTTTGTTTCTTTTGTTTACGCTTGACAAAGCCCAGTTGGCCGAAATTGTGCACCTGTCTTGTTTCGTAAATCAAATAGGCATTCACATTTTATTTTCGCGAGGTGCAAGTAATAATTACGGTTACAGAGATTCAAAAGACTTGGAAATTATTTTATGCTAGATCTGGCCGCAAATAGAATAGAACTCAAAGAATTGTTCATCACATTATACGTAACATCCCACTACTGTTTCAATATCTGTTTGTCTAAGTCACTATTTTTTTTTCACTTTCCTCACATTGAACACAGCAGCAGGGACGTTTCAATCTTTTTCTCAAAATTTTTGTATTTAGTGTTTGTTTGTAATCTTACGCTTGACAAAGGCCAGTTGGCCGAACATTTGCGCCTGTCTTGTCTTTTTGTATTAAATACGCGTTCATATTCTTCTTTCGTGTTTTTTCTGGTTTATGTTTGCTTGAACGCGGGCAGTCACACTTGTTTTGAACTTATTTCAGTGTTGTGCCATTTGCTGTTATTTTGCATGAGGTGATTTCTTGTTTTTTACTGATTACCATGACTTCAGTTTTCTTGGTATTTAGCTCCAGCACTTTATTTCTGCTTTTTATTCATATTATATTCACAAGATTCTGTAGGTCTTTTTTTTCCATTTTCTGAAATTAGAACGATGTCATCCGCGTAAGTGCAAAATACAGTGTGATATTATTTTTCATTTGTTTTCTTCTCTTCAGTTTCAGCCTAAATCTCGTCATCACTCGACTGTGGTCACTGTTGCAGTCTGCCCGTGGTAATGATTTTGCTATCAGTAAAGAATTTCTAAATCTTTTGTTTATTAGGATGTAATTGATTTGATTTCTTGTAGTGTCTCATGGTTTCAGTTTCAGTTTCGGTTTCTCAAAATGTCTCCGCGCTCAGAATGAATTCCATATGCATTAACGTCACAGATGCCATGTGTAAGGTTGTCATCGCACAAGCCTTAAGCCTTCACATAAACCCATGAGCTGGTCAAGTCCCGAGGTCCTACGTAGCCTATGTAGCCTGTTTTTATCAATTCTATATTTTTATACCAGTTCTGTATCAGTCTATTACAGGAACAATCTTGTTTATATGTAAATGACATGTGTATCTGTGTATATTATCTTCAAAGAAAAGAACAGATTATAATGTAAATGAATAAATAGTTAGAGAGATCTGAATCACAACAGAGCTAGCTACTCAGTATAAACTCGTCTCACATGACAGAAAGCCCCCTCCCCCCCCTCCCCCCTAGTCAATGCACAAAGCCTCAGCTGTCTATCAACAAGGTGAAGTCAATCTTTCCTTAGGCATAGCCCCGCCAGTCTCTCGTCCACTTCAGAGGAAAGAAAAAAGGAAATAGATAGGTAAGTAAGTAAGTCAGTAAGTAAGTTTCAGTTTCAGTTTCAGTTTCTCAAGATGACGTCTCCACGCTCCAGACGAATTCCTATGCACTAGCGTCACGGGTGCCACGTATATGGTGACCATGGCACATGCCTTAAGCTTACACATAAACCTATGAGCTGGCCAGGTCCTGAGGCCCTACCTAGAATATGTTTTACCTAGTCTATATTATACTGGTATTTTATCAGGCTACCGCTGGAATAATCTTGGTTACATGCAAATGACATGTGCATGTGTGTGTCTTACCTTCACCAAAGGAACATATATATAAAGTAAATAAACAAATAATTAAAGGTCTGAATCACAACACAACTAGCTATTCTATATAAACTCGTCTCACATGACAGACCCAGTCAATGCCCAAATGCTCAGCCATCTATCAACAAGATGAGGGCAATGTTTTCTTAATCATAGATAGATAAGTAAGTAAGTAAGTAAGTAAGGAAGGAAGGAAGAAAGGAAGGGAGTAAGTAAGTAAGTAAGCAAGCAAGTAAGCAAGCAAGAAAGTGAATGAGTGAGGAAGTAAGTGAATAAGGAGTAAGTAAGTAGGTGAATGAATGAATAAATACAAAATAAAGGAGTATGTAGATAGATAAACAGGTAAGAGAGAAAATAACAAATAACAGTAAATACATGCCCACATCCCCGCACATAACATATACATATACATTCATACATATACACCCATATCGACAGAGCATGATGGCCGACAACAAAGTACACAACACAAAACAACAACACCAGCAAAGAGGAGAGGACCCATATATACATATCATGTCCAATTTACAGACATGTCTGGATAACAGTCAACAAACAGCCCACAAACACACGCACAGACCGTTTGGCAAACTTGCTTGTTCTCCAGTTGTCTTTTCCTTTTCTTCTCTTTTCTTTTATTTCTGTTCCATGAAAAGCCAAAATACTTTCCATTTCACGTTATAAGCCTGTGCAGTGTTACTTTTGAGATGATTGCAATGTTGGTCTGATTAATCGATTAATGATAGCTCTTTTTTTCCTTTCATTGTGGATTTCCGATCCCTTCCTTTTTGGGTGAGACGTTCGATTGTATGATGACTCACATTTTGTTCACGAAGATATGACTTAAAGCATCTTAGAACCTCAGACTTTACCAGATGGAGAGTTTTTGTTGTAGTGGCATTCCTGCAAGTTTATCTGACCTTCATTTCCCTTAACACCAGCGTGTCCAGGGCAGTAGATCCACGTGAGACTTTTTAGGTTGATACTGTTCATTGCTTTGAGCCATTCTGGGGTCCCTACTCCATTTTGCACTTTCTGAAGTAGATTCATTAAGTCAGGATGAAGGCTTGGCTTTCTTTCATGTCGCCATCCAGTGAGGTTAACCATTTTAGAGCATGTGTGACTGCCTCAATTTCCATTGTTAGACTGGAGGTTGTGATATCATATGTAGCGTTTTCTTCATGTTTGGTGTTTCCATTCTGTTTGACAGTGAAGCCCCATCCAGATTTGTCCTCAGATTTGTTATGGTGACGAGCTATCTGTGTTATGATTATATCTTTGGGGTTGCAGCTTAGTTGCTCCATGGTAGCTGAATTTCTGCATTTGTTTTCCCTTGTGGCCATTTGCGACAGTGTCTCCTTAGATTTTTGGGTATGATAGTTTTGTACAGATTGTGGAAACGATTTGGATGTTTTTTCCATTCCTTTGTCCCTTTAAGTTCTGTCAGTTGACACACATGCTGAATTGAGTCTTCTGCCTGTCCCATCCATGATTTTCCACTTTGGAGTCTGTTGCCTTTTGTTGTTCAGACTATCTGGTGGAGTGGGTTTTAATAATAATAATAATAATTACAATATTTATATAGCGCAAAATCTTGATAAAATCAAATCTAAGCGCTTTGTGGATTCTCCAATGCCCTGAAATATGCCTTTACTTATTCTATTTTGTGTTTCGGTTGTATTGAAGGAAGGTCGAGTAGGTATCGCATAGTCTCCGTGGGTGTGTCTTTTGTGGTTCCGAGGATCACTCTCATTGCTTCGTTTTATATTCTTTCTAGTTTTAGCAGATTTGTCTGTGAGGCCCAGTCCATAATCGATGACACTCAGTATTATAGCTTGGTATCGTTGAAAGAGATGACGTTGTTCAATGCCTGTAGCTGCCATTGCTTTCAAGAATGAAAGGCCTTTTTATATTTGAGTGTAGTGGTTTCCACATGTTTTTCGAAGATTAACATTCTATCAAAACTGATGCCAAGATAGCGTAAGTTGTTTGTTCGTTCGATATTGGTTCCTATGAACGTAACTGATGGACATTTTTCACTCGCTGATTTGTTGTCAAGGGTGCAGAACATTACCTGTGCTTTGGTGGGGTTGATTGCCGATCCGGTTTCTTGGCACCACTGATCTACATTGTTTAATTGTTCTTGGACTGCTTTGTTTCTTTCTGATGCATTCTTACCTTCTTGTAGATGAGTCCGTCATTAGCAAAAGAGAGGATACGGGCTATTCCGTTGTTATTTAGGTCAGCAAACCCTTTTGTATATATGTTGTAGAGAACAGGGGAAAGTGGTGATCCTTGAGGCAGTCCCATGGAGAGTTTTTATGGTGCTGAGCACCAGTTTCCAAGTCGTAGGACTACTGTTCGTTCTTGGAATTTAGCTGCAATCCATCTTGTGACTGTCATGCTGACACCATATAGCTGAAGTAGTTGCATGAGTAATGTGAATTGTACTTTATTGCACGCATCCTCTAGGTCAAAGGCTACAGCTATGGTTTCTTCTTTGTTCTGAAAACCTTCGTAGACTTCGTGAGCAAAGGCAGCTGCATTTTCCCATGTACTTTTTCCTGTTCTAAAGCCACCTTGATTAGGTGGGAATAGTTTCCTCTCTTCTAGGTCTCTAGCTAATTTCTTTGCTATTATGTTTTCCATCAGTTTCCCAGTTACGTTTTGCATAGTCAGGATGCGATATCCATTTAGTCTGCAATGATCTTTACCCGGTTTAGGTGGGACTTTTAGGAAGCTGTGTGTCCATTCATCAGGAACCTGACCTTTCTCAAAATTGTCTTGATAGAGGGTGTACAATTCAGTTTTGTCGTGTTCAGACAGCA
This sequence comes from Monoplex corrugatus, assembly GCA_030674185.1. Lineage (NCBI taxonomy): Eukaryota > Metazoa > Mollusca > Gastropoda > Littorinimorpha > Ranellidae > Monoplex > Monoplex corrugatus. The sequence goes on along the minus strand of CM060312.1, from coordinate 44,124,120 downwards.
TTTTGATGTCAAAGTATCGAATCTTGTCTGGACCAGGGGCTGTGTCTTTTCTGCACCGTGCAAGTGCTTCATGCATTTCTTGTTCAGTTATTTCATCATCTAGTCCCGTCTGTGCCAGTTTTTTGTTTTTGTTTGTTTGTTTAGGTCCACAATGAGTTGTTTTTTCTCTGCAAGATTCTTCTGATCACTCTGTTGCATGAAACACTTTAGTAGACCTTGTCCTTTCTCTTCGTTTGTTCTTAATATGGTTCCATCTGTGTTGGTGATATCTGGTATCATGGTGTTTTGGTTTAACCTTCCATTTGTTTGTAGAACTGCCAGAATTGTGACAGTGTTGCATCAGCACTGAGTCTTTTACAGAATTGTGTCCATTTATTGTCTTTTGCTTCCTGGGCTATGGTTTTGAACCGTTCTGTTTTTTGTTTTTTTTATCCATTTTTCTTTTATACTTGTCCGTTTTTCTAATGCTCTCAATGTCTGAGTGATGTCTTCTTCTGTGTTTTTGCCAGGTTTTTACAGCAGCTCGTTTTCCTTTCCAGGCAGTCTTTGTGTCATTGTTCCACCAGGGAGGTTATTTTCTAGATGTTTGGTTGTTTCCTGTTTTCCATTTTGCTTTCATAGTTCTCAGATTAGAAACAATATCCGATTGTATACTGTCATACTGAAACGGGTTTCATGATTGACATACGGAGATTCTAGGTGATACGTGTTTCCTTACATTGAAAAACCACTGGACGGTCGTCACTGCCATGTGTGTTCAGTGTCTCTGCACTCATTAGTGGTGTTAGTTTAGGAGAGATGAGTGCTGTCTGTGTCTCCTTGTCTTGCACCCATATGGGTTGGTGATGTTGTTGTGAGTGGGCTGAACTGGGTATCGCACAGCATCTCTTCCAGAGCATCTCTCTGGGTGTTAGTTCCGTTCTGATCCCACATTGCAGATCCTGCATTGAGATCGCCACAGACCACCGTAATGTCTCCTAGTTCATCTTCTATTTCTTCTAAGAAATTCTACATTGTTTTTGAGGTACAGGATCCTGGGTGCACATAAGCATTGATGAGTACGATGTTCTTCTGTTTTTCGTTTTTTAAGTGAGCAAGCGAGCAAGCAAGCAAGCAAGTAAGTAACCAAGCAAGCAAGCAAGTAAGTCAGTCAGTCAGTCAGTCTGTCAGTACGTAAGTAAGTAAGTAATAAGCAAGAAAGCAAGCAAGTAAGTAACCAAGCAAGCAAGCAAGTAAGTAAGTAAATAAGTAAGCAAGTAGGTAAGTAAAAGATAAAGGAGTATGTGGATAAATAAAACAAGTGGAAAATGAGAAATTACAAATAACAGTAAATACGTGCATATAAACACACGCCCACACACACACACGCACACACACACACACACAAATAAGAAATGAGAAATATGACATAAATGAATCATTTCAAGTTAGTGTTGACAATTCAAATGATTGGCAAAAATTGAATTGCGTGTCACTAAACCCTCACAATCTTAACTCATGCTTATAACAAGAAAACATGAAAAACATAATTTCAGAATAACTCTTTTAAATGTTTCAGCAAATGACTAAATGATAAGAGACGCTGAGAATCAGTGAATCTTAAGCATCAGTATTGACATTATTCTTTCTTAGACAATTCACATGATCGAATTATGAAACACTGGCAGTACTGTACAGTAGCTATACAAATACGAACCAGAAAAATATACTGTCATACTGAAACGGGTTTCTTGACTGACATACTGCGATTCTAGGTGATATGTGATGTAGAACGCGTATTTGATATACCAAGCGCAAATTTTCGGTCAATTTTTTTTTCGTCTAAAAGCACTTATGTGAATAGACGTTAAAAGAAATAACTAACGAACGAACAAAGTAAACAACTTCCCAAACATGATGTCCTGGCAGGAGAAAATGGCATGTGTACTTGTTGATGGTTTTGTTTGTGTGTGTGTGTGTGTGTGTGTGTGTGTGTGTGTGTGTGTGTGTGTGTGTGTGTGTGTGTGTGTGTGTGTGTGTGTGTGTGTGTGTGTGTGCGTGTCTACTAAGTGTTGTGCATTTATTATTATTTGTGTGTGTGTGTGTGTCTTTTGTATAGTTTACGCTTCACAAAGGCCGGTTGGCCGAAAATTTGCACCTATTATATGAAATCTATCACGAGAACATGCCATCCTATCTTGCGAACCTCCTGCAGGGTAACAAACCTTCTCGAACGCTCCGCTCTTCTGACACCTCACTGTTGACTGTTCCTCGCTTCTCTCTAGACACCTTTGGTAAAAAGTCTTTCTCTGTCTTTGCCCAAATGTATGGAACTCTCTACCACTGTCTCTCAGAAAAACTAAGTGTTTCTCAACCTTCAAACGGCACCTGAAAACCCACCTCTTTCAAACTCATCTAACCTGAACAGCCTTAGTTTGCAAGTCTGCCATCAGACTAATCTCTCCTGCCTGTATAACAGTATTTTGTATAAGGGCCTATAGAGCGAGGTGTGTGTGTGCGTGCATTTGTGTATGTGTGTGTGTGTGTGTGTGTGTGTGTGTGTGTGTGTGTCTGTGTGTGTGTGTGTGTGTGTGTCTGTGTCTGTGTCTGTGTCTGTGTCTGTGTGTCTATGTGTGAAAAGTTGTATTTACCAGGTGGTATCACTACCACCTATTCTAATTTCATGTTATGATCTGCTGCTATTCCTGATGGATTATGTTGATAATGCATTGACAATTTGGTATGTGTAGTCGACTATTCGGACTATGTACTGATTTAATGCACTGACATGGCAAACTTCTCCCGGGATTTTTATGTAAAATGCAATGAGCATTCTCTGACACAGACCGTTTATAAAAATGGCATGGAGGATGATTTTTTTTTTTTTTTTTTGGGGGGGGGAGGAGGGGAAAGAAGGGAACAGAGTAAGAGACGGAAAAAAAATTAAAAGGAACCGGCAAGGTCTTTAGAAAAATGATATGGATGATCAGAGAAATGAAACTAGAACAACGCTAACATCAAATGTAAAAGAAAAACCGTCATAAAAAGCAAAACAAAACAAAATAAGATAATGATAATTAAAATAATAACCTTAAAGTAACGCATTAACAGGACTGTGAACCAATGATTCTGAAATTTTAACTAACAGAACTTGATCTGATATCACTTCTTTAAAATGCTTTTCAAGATAGTTTCCTTGGGTAAACATCTTTGGTAAAAAATAACGAAGCTTTCTGCAGTAAAACAAACAGTGATACAATGTGAATTGTTCACCACAAATACATAAAACGTTTTTACAATATTTTGTTTTCAAAGCGTTCAGTTGAATACGAAAATATATGGTAACAATTAATCTCAAATGATATATCGAAGAATACTGCATTTTTTTTTACAGATATTTTGAACTGAAAACTGAGCATGTGTGTGTCTCACTGTATGTGTACAGCTGAGGAAGGGATAGGGGAGAAATTGAGTGGGAAAGAGATTGAAATACTTTAAATTTTTAATCTTTGTTTCTATGTAAATTGTGATGTATGATATGTGAATAGTTTATAATTTGTGAGGTAATTTTGATTGTCAAGGTGTTAATGCTGTAATACTGAAGTTATGTTTTTCCTATATATGAATTAGAATTTTTCTGTTTTTACCTTCATTCAAAATATTGATTATAATTTTATGTACAACTATTGCATGCACAAACACACACACACGCATGCAAACATAGCACACGCACACACACTCACACACACACACACACACACACACACACACACACACACACACACACACACACACACACACACACACACACTTTCTTACATACACACACGCGCACAGCAACGCACACGCACGCACACACACGTACACACACACACACACGTACGCAAGCACACACACGCAGCAATATATAAACACAGTATGCCTCTTTATTCATATGAAAAATCTGTTAATCTTTCTTCATTACATAAGTCAGTGTTTAAATTTTAATATTCTGTGGTTTCTTATATGTCTTCTTACTTGTATAGCTTTAATGTTTGTTGTTATCTTATTGTGTATGTAATTGTGAACATTTTTTATCACCTTTTGCCTTTCTTGCGAAATGTAAAGCGCTGGTGAGCATGTTTTTATATGGAATGTGCGCTATACAAATAAACATTATTATTATTGAATGCACGATCTACTTCATTAATTTGTTGTTGTTGTGTTTTTCTGGTATGTATTTGTTTGAACGCTGGCAGTCACTTTAATTCAGATTTGAGAAAAATCAAACGATTATGCCAGACACCCATTTTCACATGTTCATAGCTATTCTCGTTAACTATGGCTCAACAATCTTTAACTCTGCCAATGGCAAAACCATAAAACCATTATCAGTATCTACAAACATGCAAAGAAAGCTGTTCTAAAATCATCTAGTTTGCAACTAAAGAATTACATAACAATGTGTGTGCTCTGATTGAAAGAAGTGTTTGCCATTAAAAAAGGAATATCTATGCAGCAAATTGTTCTAGGATCTGTTTGACAAATTTTGTGCTCCAATAAAAACACTAGACACATTCTCGACATTCTGTTGAACTTCGGAATGGACTATCTAGGACTGACATGTTTAGATCAAGTCTTACGTACTCTGATAAGTTACCTTGAATACCTTTCCACCTTATCTAAGATCCCGTCAGAACACGGCAAGCTGGAAGTAAAACTTTCATATCACAAATGCACTTAAAACATAATGGCATGACATACTCCAACCACACAAAGCAGTATTTAGAAAGGCAGAGAGAGAGACAGAGACAGAGACAGAGACAGTGAGACAGACAGACAGACAGACAGACGGACAGACAGACAGACAGAGACAGACAGAGACAGACTCTCTCTCTCTCTTTCTCTCTCTCTCTCTCTCAGTCTCTGTCTGTCTCTGTCTTTCTGTCTGTCTGTCTGTTTGTCTGTCTGTCTGTCTCTCTCTCTCTACCTTTCTAAATACTGCTGATATTCTATTTAATATTTTTGCATTATTTTGATGTCTTCATGTTATTTCAGTTAATTGGATTTAGCAGCACTGACCTTCTGTGGGCTACCTGTATGAGGGTTTGGTGTAATAAAGCGTTAATCTGCTTATGCTACTGCCCTCGGAATAACATTTTTTGCTCCTGTTCTCCTTGTCTCACACACACACACACACACACACACACACACACACACACACACACACAACACACACACACACACGGGAATTCCACAGGGTTCCGTAATATCTCCTCTATTATTCAATATTTTGATCTATGTCCTGCCAACGCAAGTCTCAAACAATGTAAACGTAGCCCAGTACGCTGATGATCGAGCGATCTGGATGAATGTTTCGTTGAAAAAGAAGGCTTCCCTAAGAGAAATAAAATACCTTAAAAAGGTCTATGAACGTGAAATTAATCATATCTCCACTTACTTGACAGTTAACGGTCTGAAAATGTCCAGTGAAAAAAACACACATGATGCTTTTTAATAATGGTATCAGTCCTTAAGAGGTACCGTTGTTTACAATTGATAATGAGGAACTAAAATATACTACTCAGGTGAAATTTCTGGGAGTACACTTGACTTCTAGTTTACAGTGGAAAGAACATATTGATGCCTTGTTATATAAAGCTATGAAAAGCGATAACTTAATAAAAAAAAAATTAGTAAACAGTCATGGGGACATGACACTAAAACGTTGTTACATCTTGTAACAGCTTTAGTCAGATCGAAGTTGGCTTTAAGGCCTAGAGGCCTATTTTTCAGCTCCAAAATGCTATTTGAAAAAACTTCAAAGCTTAGATAGTGAAGTTGTTAAATGTGCTCTCGGGGTACCAGTGTATACAAAAACACAGGAAAACAGCCCACATCCTTCCCTTGGAAGATTGGGGGAAGTTATCAGCTACTAAATATATAATCCAAAACAAATGTGACTGCCCGCATTCAAGCAAACAGGAACTAGAAAAGACACGAAAAAAGAATAGGAACGCGTATTTTAATACAAGACAAGACAGTCGCAAATGTTCAGCCAAATGGTCTTTGTCAAGCGAATGATCACAAACAAACAAACACCAGATACAAAAATTAGCAGAAAACTGTTCCGCTCTTTTTTGTATCTGGTGTTTGTTTCTGATCAAACGCTTGACAAAGGCCAGTTGGCCGAAAATTTGTGCCTGTCTTGCTTTGTTGTAATAAATCCGAGTTCTTATTCTTTTTTTTAATTTTTTTTTCGTGTTTTTTTCTGGTTCCTGTTTACTAAATATATATATATAGTTAGAGCAAATGCAGTAGCTGATTATGTCAATGCAGAACTTAAAATTCGGTCTGACATCAATTTCCCCAAGAGAACAAGAAAAATAAAAACACAAGAAACAATATCCACTTACACAATGAGCTCTTCAAAATTTCTCTAGTAGTACCTGACAAACTTTCATATAAAATGATATTTTGTTCTCTACCGCCTTGGGAATTGTCGAATGCAACTTTTGATATGCATGTAAACTACACTGATACTGACTTTAAAAAAGATATCAATCCACATTTGTTAGCAATTGATGTTCTGTCACATCTACATACAAAATATTTACATTACTTGAACATATGTACTAATGGCTCTGTTCTGGATGACGGTGAAGCAGGCGCTGGCTTTTTAATTCCTAAATATAGAATAGAAAACAATTACTCTTTAGGATAGGGACATTCAATCTTCACTTCTGAATTAGTTGTCATCCTAATGGCACTGAAATATATAGTAGATCAACACATAACCTCGTTTAGTATCCTATCATGTGTAGATTCCAAATCAGCCTTAGAGTCTCTAAAAAGTTGCCAGTATAAAGTAAATAGTAGGTTTTGAGATAGAATTTCTAATTCATTGTTTAATAACAAATAATACACAAGTTACTTTTCGTTGGATCCCATCACACTGTGGTATCATGTACAACGATCGGGTCGACAGAATAGCAAAAACTGCAGCAATGAATAGGGCTGGCAGTACTAAACTCTCCTCCCATTCATCACTGACATCATCAACACTTCTCTTCAAACTGGAACTGTCCCAGATTCTTTCAAGTCTGCTATTGTTCACCCTCTCCTCAAGAAACACAATTTAGATCCAAATGAACTGAAAAATTACCGGCCTATCTCTAATCTCTCTTTCTTGTCAAAACTCCTTGAAAAAGCCGTCCTCAACCAGCTGAACTCTCACCTGTCTGCCAACAATCTCCTCAATCCTTTCCAGTCAGCCTACCGCCAGTGCCATAGCACTGAAACTGCCCTACTACACATTCTCAACAATCTCCTCCTTGCAACTGATATTGGCAAAGTCTCTCTCCTCACACTCCTTGATCTGTCTGCAGCCTTTGATACCATTGATCATGGTATTCTCCTTTCTAGACTTCATCATACTTTTGGCATCTCTGACATTGCTCTGTCTTGGTTCACTTCATACCTATCAAACAGAAAACAAACCGTTCTCATCAATGGCACTTACTCTCAACCTGCATACCTGACCTGTGGTGTTTCCACAAGGATCTGTCCTTGGCCCTGTTCTTTTCACTCTTTACACCTCCCCCCTGTCCACCATCACCAACTCCCATTCTATAAAACACCACTTCTATGCTGATGACACCCAACTTCAAGACAGTGACTCACCTGATAATATACAGCGCCTGTTGACTCGCACCACTGAGTGTTACTCGGACATTAGAACTGGATGACACACAATAGACTTCAGCTTAATGACGACAAAACAGAAGCTATCCTCATTGGCACCCGTCAGAAACTTTCTCAGCTGCCTCCTCTTTCTCTCCCATTATGTAACACATCAGTCCCAATTTCTGATTCAGCTAAAAACCTTGGTGTCTGCATTGACTCTACCCTCTCCATGAACAACTTTGTTTCTCAAACTGCCAGATCCTGCTACTATCATCTCCATCGTATAAAGCTGATCAGGAAGTATCTCTCTGTCGAAACAACTGCAAAACTCGTTCTCTCCTTCATAATGT
>CM060312.1:44081126-44111126 GCA_030674185.1 Monoplex corrugatus | reverse complement strand
GTCAGAAAATAACGACCAGTCATTTACTTTCTTGCATTAGTATAAAGCGATACATTCCAGTATTTTCTACTCACACAATTTCCGACATATCTGAATCATCATATTAACATACGAATTTTTCGTTAACCTATCTAAAAGTCCCAATAGTTCAATATTTGTAATTCGTTCATCTTCCTGTTCATAGTTACAGTTAGCTAGTTTATTATAATATTTGTTGTAGTATGCTACTTCATTTATTATGTTTATGCTTCCCTCAGACATTTGCCTTGTCCTTGCTTCTTACTTGTTTTTCGCATGGTTTTAGCCTAAATATGTTTTTGATGCTCGAGTGGGCTATAAGTAATATGAATTTAAACTTGAACTTTCGCTTTTTTTCTTTTAAACCAAGATTGACTACACATAAACATCTGCATTTACCCTTCCTGTTTCTACTCTCCTTCCCAACATCGCTTTTCTCATTTATTCAATTAATTATTCATTTATTTTGTTTTAATTTTTATCTATTTATTTGTTTATCATTATTATCAATTTTTATGTTTTATCCATTTATTTATTTTGTTGTTGTTGTTGTTTTATTTGTCTAAAATCACTTAAGTGAATAGACATTAAACCAATGACCACACACACACACACACACACACACATACACACACACACACACACACACACACACACACACACACATACATACGTAACACACACACACACATACACACAACACACATACACCACACACACACACACACAACACACATACACACATACACACAACACACAACACACACACACACACACACAACACACACACACACACACACACACACACACACCACACACACACACACACACACACACACACACACACACAACACACACACACACACATACACACACACACACACCACACACACACACACACACACACACGCGCGCGCGCACACACACACACATACACACACTTCGCCCGAAGTGTGCAGGCGTTATGTTGCTGCACAGTCTGAATATTCTGTGGGCATGTTTTGAGTATTTTCGTGTTTTCTTAAGCGCAGTCTGAATATTCCGTGGGCATGGCATGTTTTGAGTATTTTCGTGTTTTCTTAAGCACAGTCTAAATATTCCGTGGGCATAGCATGTTTTGAATAGTTTCGTGTTTTCTTAAATTAAGCACAGTCTAAATATTCCGTGGGCATAGCATGTTTTGAAGATTTTCGTGTTTTGTTAAGCACAGTCTGAATATTCCGTGGGCATAGCATGTTTTGAGTATTTTCGTGTTTTGTTAAGCACAGTCTGAATATTCCGTGGGCATGGCATGTTTTGAGTATTTTCGTGTTTTCTTAAGCACAGTCTGAATAATCCGTGGGCATGGCATGTTTTGAGTATTTTCGTGTTTTCTTAAAGCACCAAATACTGAAACAGTCTGCGTATTATTAACCCGAGTATTTGATGTTCTCTGTGCGTATTACTCATGAACGGGGTTCAAACACAGGGAGATCTACAGATGTGTTGACCAGGGAGATCGAAAAACCTCCTCCTTTTACCCCCAGGAGTGAACAAGGCAGGATCGGACTCGTACCCTCTGATTGGAAGTCTGATTTCCTAACCGCTTAGTTATCACACATCTCACCGAGTAAGTTTCATGCACCATAAAGATGACCGGTCTCTTCGAATTTGTCAGTGATTCTTTCCACCATTGTATCTAGCATGTAAGGTTATTTTGATTTAAATCCATAAACGACATGTAAACACTTAAGCGTTGATATTCAAAATACAGTGATCCCATGACCTTGGCACGCTTGTCATCGGCAGATGTGATGCGTCTAGTGTGTCGGCTTCAGCCTGCACCGCTGACTAGCACTGCTGCTTGCAGCTATGCGAAAAGAAGAGCAGAAGGCGTAAGTCTCTTCCTGTCAGTACATGGCCTCTCCATCAGCAAGCCCTACGCTATGCCTCCTCGTGGCGACAGGCGGTAACTGAGCACCTCACGGACTCAGGCTAAATCTCGTGGGACTCGGAGGAGGTCTGGTCCCCACACATGAGGCACGCAAGCCCACCGGCGTGTGGATATGCCCTGGTGCCCACGAACCAGATCCCCAAGCTATGGGTGAATAGCTCCACTGCCTTGTGGACATCTCGGGAGAAAGTAAGGCTAGCGGAGAGACCATACACAAACCGAAGGAAGGTACGGGAGACCACCATCGTAATTTTCCCAGGTTACTCATGGACAGAAACAGAAAAATGGAAAATAAAGACAACGACGTAAATAGGAGCTCCTGTGGAGCAGCTTCGTCCGGCAGGGACCGTCATGCGGCGCAGGTGACACCAGACCGTCAGCAAGTTACTGCGACCAAACCCCTAAACTCAGATTTAAAAACATCAAAGTTGCAACATGGAATATAAGAATACTGTTGCAGAAGGGTAAATTAGAAAATATCAAAACAGAGATGGAAGGGCTTGACATTGGTATTTTAGGACTAGGGGAAGTGAGATGGAAGGGGGCAGGCATGATAACATCAGGAGAATACACAATGGTATACTCTGGTGGTAACTCACATGAAAGAGGAGTAGGCATCCTGATGGACATGGACAAATCAAAAGCAGTTAAGGGATACTGGGCTGTGTCCGACAGAGTTTTGCTGGTCAATTTTGCTGACCATTTGATATCAACATCATTCAGGTGTATGCACCAACATCCGCAAGTACTCAACAAGACATCGACAACTTCTACAAAGTATTAAAGATGGCCAAAGTCCAATGTAAATCACAAGAAGTTACTGTAATAATGGGAGATTTTAATGCTAAAGTGGGACAGGATAGGGTGGAGCATATAGTTGGACCTCATGGCCTTGGTACGCAAAATGAAAAGGGAGAGAAACTTGTAGAATGGGCATAGATGAATGAGTTCATAGTAGGAAACACCTGGTTTGAGCAGCCTAATAGAAGAAAATGGACTTGGATGAGTCCAGGAGATAATACCAAAAATCAGATTGACTACATCCTGATCAACAAAAGATTTAGAAATTCTTTACTGTCAGCAAAAACACTACCAGGCACAGACTGCAACAGTGATCACAATCCTGTAGTGGGAAAATTTAGACTGAAATTGAGGAAAACGAAACAGACCAAAAGCAACATCAAACTAAACCTTGGACTCTTAAAGACAGATGAAGTGATACGTAAAAAATTTAATGTACACGTTCAAAACAAATTCAGTGCTCTGGAAGACGTTGGTGACAGTGAGGAACAATGGACAAAGTTGAGAAATTCGATAAATGAAGCGTGTGAAGAAATCCCTAAGGCAGATAGAAAAGCAAAGAACAGCTGGATGACTAATGAAATTTTGGGCTTGATGGAGGAAAGGACGAAAGCAAAGAGAAATGAGGAGATATACAGGAAGATAAACAAGGAGACCAGGAATAGGTGCAATGAAGCTAACGAAGCTTGGCTGAAAACAAAGTGCAAAGAAATGGAAGACCGACACAAAACGGATCCTCAGGGTATGTACATGTACAGACGAATTGAAGAAATTGTCCACAGGAAAAATACATGCACATCAACTGGTTGCTTGAAATTGAAAGATGGCACGCTTAAAATATTAGACAGATGGGGAGAGTACATTAAAGACCTTTTTGAGGATGACAACAACGAAGAACACATTATAGAAAAGAACTTTGAAGGACCACCCGTTATGAAATATGAAGTTAGAGCGGTACTGAAAAAGATGAAACCAGGAAAAGCCCCAGGACCAGACAACATTACTACAGAGATGATTGAAGCCCTGGAGAAATTTGGCATAGAAAAAATAAGTCATCCTAAATGAAATTTACGACACTGGAAAAATCCCAAAGATATGTCAAAATAAATTTTTATTGCACTTCCAAAGAAGACAGGGGCTATAGAACGCGAACTCCATCGCACAATCAGTTTGATGAATCATGTAACAAAAATCCTGTGAAGAATAATCATGATGAGGACAAGGAATAGAATCAAAAGAGAAATAGCAGATGAACAGTGTGGATTTGTGGAAGGGAAAGGAACTATTAATGCCATATACATCCTAAGAACTATCATAGAAAGGTCAACTGAGATGAATAAGGATTTGTATTTATGCTTTGTTGACTACACCAAGGCTTTCGATCGGGTAAGACATGATGAATTGATCAACCGACTGGAGAGACTCAATGTTGATGGAAAAGATCTACGAATAATCAGAAATATGTACTGGGAACAAACAGCTGCAATGAGAATAGAAAACAATGTAAGCTCTTTCCAAAACATCAAATGAGGAGTCAGACAAGTTTGTGTTTTGTCACCAGATCTGTTTTTACTTTACAGCGAAAACATCATGAGAAACCTAGAAGAAGACCCTGGATTAAAGGTTGGAAGGAAAATGATAAACAACATTCGATACGCAGATGACACCGTGCTAATTGCAGAAAAATGAAAGGGACCTACAAAACCTTGTGAATATACTAGAAATAGAAAGCAAAGGTAAGGGGCTGGAACTAAACAGCAGGAAGACTAAAGTCATGGTGATCAGTAAAAAACATGAAATCCCCTCATGCAAAATAACAGCAAATGGCAAACCTTGACACAGGTTGATAAATTTAAATACCTGGGAACGATCATTTCATCAGACGGCAGATGCACATCAGAAATAGCCAGCAGAATCGGCCAAGCCAAAACAGCATTCAGGAAGATGACAAGCATTCTTACCAACAAATTCCTATCAATTAACATCAGGAAGAGAGTTCTTGAATGTTATATAGAACCAATACTGTTGTACGGATGTGAGGCGTGGACAGTCAACAAGCAAAGCCAGAACAAGATTGAGGCAGCCGAGGTGTGGTTTCTAAGAAGAATGTTGAGAGTTCCATGGACGGCAAAGAAAACAAACGAGGCAGTCTTGATGGAGGCAGAAACAAGTAGATCACTCATAAGGAAGATTAGGAAAAGACAGGCAACATTTATAGGCCATTTTATGAGGAAGGGGGATTTGGAGCACCTGGTCACAACGGGAAAGCTGGAGGTAAAGAGAGCACCAGGTAGACCCGGGGAGAAAATGCTGGACGGACTTGCAGAGTGGCTGGGGACGAGGAGGGTGGGGGAGATGCTAGGGGCAACGAGAGATAGAGACAGATGGAAGTCCGTGATCGCCAACGCCATGCGGCAGGGCACCTGATGATGATGATGACCTTGGCACACAAAATGAAAGGGGAGAGAAACTTGTGAATGGGCACAGATGAATTAGTTCATAGTAGAATTACCTGGTTTGAGAAGCCTAACAGAAGAAAATGGACATGGATGAGTCCAGGAGATAATACTAAAAATCAGATTGATTACATCCTGATAAATAAGAGATTCAGAAATTCTTTGATGACAGCAAAAACACTACCAGGCGCAGACTACAACAGTGACCAGAGATTTAGGCTGAAACTATTGAAAAGAAAAAAGACCAAAAGTAACGTCAAACTAAATCTTGGACTCTTAAAGACAGATGAAGCGACCCGTGAAAAATTTAACGTACGCGTTCAAAACAAATTCAGTGCTTTAAAAAGTTGGTGACAGTGAGGAACAAGTGCAATGAAGCTAAGGAAGATTTGCTGGAAACAAAGTGCAAAGAAATAGAAGACCGACACAAAACAGATCCTTAAAGTATGTACTGAAACACTGAAGAAGTTGCCCACAGGAAAAAGACTTCCATATCAACTGGTTGCTTAAAATCAAAAGATGGTAGGCCTACGATTATCACGGAAAAAGACCGAATATTAGATAGATGGGGAGAGTACATTAAAGACCTTTTTTAATGATGACAAAAACAAAGAACACATTATAAGAAAGAACGTTGAAGGACCACTCATAATGAAAGACGAAGTTAGAGCAGCACTGAAAAAGATGAAACCGTGAAAATCCCCAGGACCAGACAACATTACTACAGAGATGATTGAGGCCCTGGAGGAATTCGGTATTAAAAGAAAATAACAGTCCTCCTAAATGAAATTTATGACATCGGAAAAATCCCCAAAGATATGTCAACATAATTTTCATTGCACTTCCAAAGAAAACAGCGGCTATAGAATGCAAACTCCATCGTACAATCAGCTTGATGAGTCATGTAACAAAAATCGTAATAAGAATAATCATGATGAAGACAAGGAATAGACTCAAAGAGAAATAACAGAAGACCATTGCGGAGTTGTCGAAGGGAAAGGAACTTTTAATGCCATATACATCCTAAGAACTACCATAGAGAGGTCAATTGATTTGAATAAGGATTTATGTTCATGCTTTGTCGATTACACCAAAGCTTTCAATCGGGTAAGACATGAATAATTGATTAACCGACTAGAAACGCTCAATACTGCTGGAAAAGATCTAAGAATAATCAGAAATATATATATACTGGAAAGAAACAGCAGCAATGAGAATATAAAACGATATCAGTTCTTTCAAAAATATCAAAAGAAGGGTCAAGCAGGGTTGTGTTCTGTCACCAGATTTGGTTTCACTTTACAGCGAAACCATCATGACAGAACTAGAAGAATGCTCTGGGATAAAAGTTGGAGGAAAAATTATAAACAAAATTCGTTACGCAGATGACACCGTGCTAATTGCAGAAAATGAAAGGGACATACAAACGCTTGTGAATATAATAGAAATAGAAAACAAAAATAAAGGGCTTAAGCTAAATAGCAAGAAGACTGAAGTTATGGTAATCAGTAAAAAAAAACATGAAATCCGCCCACGCAAAATAACATCAAACGGCACAACTTTGAAACAGCTTGATATGTTGTAATATCTGGTTACGGTCATCTCACCAGACAGCAGATGCATATCAGAAATAGCCAGCAAAATCGGCCAAGCCAAAACAGCATTCAAGAAGATAAAAAACGTTCTTACTAACAAATGCCTGTCAGTTAACATCAGGAAGATAGTTCTTGAATGTTATATAGAACCGATAATGGTATACGGTTGTGAGGAGTGGACATTCAAAACACGCAAAGCCAGAACAAGATTGAGGTAGCCGAAATGTGGTTTCATAGAAGAATTTTCAGAGTTCCATGGACAGCAAAGAAAACAAATGAGACAGTCTTGAACGAGGCAGACACAAAAAGATCATTGACAAAGAAGATAAGGAAAAGGCAAGCAACATCCACAGGCTATTTTACGAAGAAAGGGGAATTAGAGCACCTGGTCACAATAGGAAAGCTGGAGGGAAAGAGAACACCAGATAGACCCAGGGAGAAAATATTAGACGGACTTGCAGGGTGGCTGAAGACAGAGAGGGTAGAAGATGTACTTGCAGCGACAGAGAATAGATTCGTATGGAGAGCCATGATCGCCAACGCCATGCGGCCGGGCACATGATGATGATGATGATGACACATTTGAAACAATTTGTGGAAATGGGTATGTGTCTAAGTTTGATTAATGTCGACCAGTAAACCATCAGGGCATCCTTGCTGACATCCGTAAATGATTCCGATCATCATAATGAGATTTACAAAAACATACGTTCTTACTTAACCACTCACCTGTTTCAAATTTGACTAAAATCCGCTCATGACCAGCCGAGATACCGTGCAGTCATTATCTTCTTGAAATCACATTAAGATCACCCATTTAGTGCATATGGCATCGACTGCGTATTGCACTGTAGCGGTTTGACAAACAGTAATCCGAAATTGCCATTGCTTCTAACAAAGAGGGTGGTTTTGCAAACAAGTAAACATACACTATCAAAGAATGGCTCGAAATTAGATGCGATAATACCGAATCGTTACTTTCAGATATAGCTGTACGCCCTTCCTTCGTATTTATTGATCACTTTGCTGAATCTAAACGGAAAGAAACATGATAGACTCTATTTGAGAGAACAGCCTACTCCTATTTTTTTAAGAAATGCGTCTCTTCGATCTTCCCCGTACACAATCTAATTTGCTTGAAAGCCTAGCGTCCCATACAATAAAACTTTCTGCGGAGAAGCAAAAGATCTCTCGATACATTTACGTATCGATGTGTAGTCATTGCTCTTGAAAAAAAAGGACACATCAGTCAGTCGTGAATTTTGGACATTGAGACCTACATCTTATCTGACGCTTTTAATGTCCTCGACATGGAAAACATTTCTTTGCCATTTTGATAATGAAATCCATTTTTGTTTGAGACTCAAAGTGAAGTAATAATTTGCTGCCACAAATGTGAGGGAAGATTCTGATTTAATGTTTTCAAAAGCTAAGAGACAGGAATGATGTCAAAACACTCACGGGCAAAGGGTAGTCAAGCTATACATTGTTCTCTTTTACTGACTCAGTTGATGCAGATTTACAATTCAACTTTCAAAGGCTTCTTGAATTTAAAAAAAATATGTAATACGATGAATGCAGACACACATGAAGAGAGAGGCAGACAGACAGACAAACAGACGATGCAATATTTCTGTCAGTTGTCCACTTGTTTATTGAGAAGACGTAGGGCTTTTTCTCGAAAAATGAATGTTGAACACTGCATCATTAGAACTGGTTTTTCGTTTGTTCACATGTCTTTTGAAGTGGATCAGATAAGCAACGTGTAACGTTTTTCCTCTTCTACATGTACAAGCCTACTCCATGCAGATAGAATGGCTCTCTGTGATTCTTTTCTTTGGTATATTATGTGATTTTCTCCAGTTTTTCTATGAATGTCAAAACAGATTTGTGACCGCGAGGGATTTTAATTTTCATGTTGATGATCCTGATGATGCACACGCTAAAACATTATGTGAACAGCTCCAAATTTTCAGTTTGACGCAGACTGTTACTTAACCAACTCATAAATGCGGACTACCGTACTCTCTACTTAACATATGTACAGATATGCTGACAGTGTTGTCCATTTCACTGTAGTGTTCAATGACTTTACCTCTGACCACTTTGTTATTTTGTGCCATCCTGCTGCCCCACCCCACACCCACGCCCCCACAACCCAAAAAGTGACCTAAATGTCCTGCAAAATTTGTTTTGCTCTCTCCATCGTCGGATCATGATAAATTTGCAAGTGATATTACAAGTTTTTTTAACGCCAAATTTGTCTGTTTCCTTACTGAACGCACAGCTTACTACCCGTTTTTCAGAAGTATGCACCTGTGTGTCAGTGAAAGGTTCGTGACAAAACGCCTACGCCATGGTATAACACTGTTGCCAGTCAGCTCCGTGAGCTATTTATTGAACATGCACGTGCTGAACATCGCTGGAAAAAACACTCTAGCTAAGAAGCCTAGTCCACAAACAGTGCAAACACTGCCAAAACCGATTTTTACTCATCACTCTTTTTCGGTTCAAACGCATGCAAACAGTTGGGTTTTTTTTAACATGTTATCTCTTCTTGGCAAAACCGAAGCAGTCACTCTGCTTTCCGTTTAGATATATATCTATTACCAAACACATTTTCTGACTTCTTTAGAAACAAAATTCCAGCTATTCACACCAGTCTTAACTCTGGTCCACAGTTACAAATTCTGTTCAACTTTTCTGAAGCACCCTCTTCGTGCCTTCAGCCCCGTTTGAATATTTTGTCAGCATTAAACATTTAGACACCAATAAAGTGAACAATTACCAACCTATCTCAAACTTTCTGTGTCTCTCTAAATTTCCAGCCTAACCACTCACAATAATCTCAGCGCTCACCAATCCAGATATGGGCCTGGGTGTGATAATGAGACTTATTTTGCACATTGTGAATGATTTGCTAAATTTTCTAGATCAAGACAAGGTTTCTACCACTCTGGGACCCTCTTCATCCTTCGATACGATAGATCACGAAAATGTCCTCTCCCGTTTGGACCGAGGTTTTTGAATCACTAGCACCGTTCTCGACTGTCCCAAGGTTGGCCGTGAAGACGAAAAACAGATCCTCAGAGTTAGTTCTCGATTTTGGTTTCCCTCAAAGCTCAGTCTTTAGCTCTGCTCTGTTCATACTCTATACCATTTGATATCTCCTCTCATCGATATGTACTGTTTACCATGGAACATATGCCCATGATACCTGACTGAATCTCAATCAAACTACAACTATCTGATTCAGACTATTCAAGACTGTGTGAGAGATATGAAAATGGATGTCAGAATATCAACTGAAATTTAATGACGAAAATATTTAGACCATCAGACTTTCCTTCATGAATAGAACCTATCTCCCTACCTCCCACTTTTGCTTTCGGAAACAATTATCCCATTCTCTTACGATGTCTGCAATCTTCACTTTATCGTTGACAAACATATTTCCATGCAACAGCACATCACCAAAACATGTCGAGCTGTGTACACTGAAATAAGACAAATCACCTCCATACGACACTACCTCACAATTGATGCAACCAAAACATTAGATCTAGTTAGATCTCACATTTTGTGATATTCCCTACCCATTTGTTGTCAACAAGCACTTCGCAGATCACTACAGCAATTCAAAACTCCGCCACTGAGTTAAAATTTAAAGCAAAATGATCTCAGCACTGCACATCTTCTTAAACAGTTCGACCCGATGCCCATTCAATACCGAATAATACAAAGTTACTTCTGTTTGCTACCAACTCATTTCGGGAACCGCACCGTAGTGTCTTACAAAACTTCCGGAATTATGTGTTCTATCCTGATTTCTCCGTTCCGCTGCTGATGACGGAACTTTTCGTGTCCCAAGATTAAAAAGAGACAATGGTGACAAAACTTTTACAGCACTTGCTATTAAAATCTGGAACTCCCTAACTTTCATTGTCCGACCCAGTTCAACACTGCTCATTCAAATCCAATCTCAAAACGTGTCTTTTCCAGCAGTCCGTTCATTAGTGCTCATTTCCTCAGTCTTTTTGCGCTGGAATGTATTGATTTATTAGGCTATGTTCTTGGTGTGTTGCATGTGCGCGCATACACCCGCACGCTCTCTGTGTTATGCATACGTGTGTCAATGTGTGTGTGTGCCTTTGTGTGCTTGTGTGTCCGTACATGTTTGTGAGCGTGTGTGCTGGTATGGGTGAGTGCGTTTATATTATTATGTGCGAGTACGTCTTTAAACATATAAAAAGTCGTTAAGTTGTGAAGCGCTTTGTGCTTGACAAAAAACGTCATCATTATAATTATTATTGTTATTATTATTAATAGTAATAATAGTAGTTGAAGTAGTAGTAGTAGTAGCAGCAGCAGCGATAGCAACAGTAGTAGTGGTATTATAGAGTCTGAAAGAAGTACCACAGCACCAGTAAAAACAAAAGAGAAGAGAGAGAAGAGAGAAGAGAGAGAGAGAAAGACAGACAGACGGAGAGGTGACCATGCAAAAGTGTTCGTTTTATTATTTTTTCTCGTGTCTAAGATTATCTTGGTTCGACACAGAAAAAAGAAAACAACGAAGATTCTGAAATGAAATGGCTAAGAGCCTTTGACTGGTGTCAAGTTCCCTAATCATTCGTTTGATGTAGGCATTATGTAAATAGCTCCACTGCCTTGTGGACATCTCGGGAGAGAATAAGGCTAACGGAGAGACCGGGAAAAAAAACAAAAAAAAAACGATGGAAGGCAACGGGAAACCACCATCGCAGTCTCCCAAGAACATTATGGACAGAAAAAAGAAGGAAAATGAAGATAACGACGTGAATAGGTGCTCCGATGGAGCACCTTCGTCTGGTAGGGACCGTCATGCGGCGCAGGTGACACCAGACTGTCAGCCAGATACTGCGACCAAACTCAAACTCAAAAATACCAAGATCGCAACATGGAATGTGAGGACATTGCTGCAAAAGAGAAAATTAGAGAATTTCAAAATGGAGATGGAAAGGCTTAACATTAGTATTTTAGGACTAGGGGAATGAGATGGAAGGGGGCAGGCATGATAACATCCGGAGATTATACAGTGATATACTCTAGTGGAAACTCACATGAAAGAGGAGTAGGCATTGTAATGGCCAGGGACAAATCAAAAGCAGTTAAGGGATACTGGGCTGTGTCTGACAGAGTCTTGCTGGTCAAATTGGGAGGCAGACCATTTGACATCAACATCATTCAACTGTATGCACCAACATCCACAAGTACTCAGGAAGACATCGACAACTACTACGAAGTATTAGAGATGGCCAAGGCCCAATGCAAATCACAAGAAGTTACCATAATAATGGGAGATTTTAATGCTAAAGTGGAAAAGGATAGGGTAGAGGATATAGTTGGACCTCATGGTCTTGGCACACAAAATGAAAGGGGAGGGAAACTTGTAGAATGGGCACAGATCAATGAGTTTGAACAGCCTAATAGAAGAAAATGGACTTGGATGAGTCCAGGAGATAATACCAAAAATCAGATTGACTACATCCTGATCAACAAAAGATTTAGAAATTCTTTACTGTCAGCAAAATCACTACCAGGCGCAGACTACAACAGTGACCACAATCCTGTAGTGGGAAGATTTAGGTTGAAATTACGGAAAAGGAAACAGACCAAAATCGACATCAAACTAGATCTTGGACTCTTAAAGACAGATGAAGTGATACGTAAAAATTTAATATACATGTTCAAAACAAATTCAGTGCTCTGGAAGAGTTGGTGACAGTGAGGAGCAATGGACAAAGTTGAGAAATTCGGTAAAAGAAGCTTGTGAAGAAATCCCTAAGGCAGACAGAAAAGCAAAAAAGAACTGGATGATAAAAGAAATTTTGGGCTTGATGGAGAAAAGGACGAAGGCAAAGAGAAACGAGGAAATATACAGGAAGATAAACAAAGAAATCAGGAATAGGTGCAATGAAGTTAAGGAAGCTTGGCTGAAAACAAAATGCAAAGAAATGTAAGACCAACACAAAACGGATCCTCAGGGTATGTACAGACGAATTGAAGAAACTGTCCACAGGAAAAATACATGCACATCAACTGGTTGCTTGAAATCGAAAGATGGTACGATTCTCATGGAAAAAGACAAAATATTAGATAGATGGGGAGAGTACATTATAGACCTTTTTTGAAGATGACAGAAACGCAGAACACATTAATAAGAAAGAACTTTGAAGGACCACCCATAATGAAAGATGAAGTTAGAGCAGCATTGAAAAAGATGAAACCAGGAAAAGCCCCAGGACCAGACAACATTACTACAGAGATGATTGAAGCCTTGGAGGAATTCGGTGAGAAAAAATAACGGTCCTCCTAAATGAAATTTACGACACTGGAAAAATCCCCAAAGATATGTCAAAATCAATTTTCATTGCACTTCTTCCAAAGAAGACAGGGTTATAGAATGCGAACTCCATCGCACAATTAGTTTGATGAGTCATGTAACCAAGATCCTATTAAGAATAAGGATGATGAGGACAAGGAATAGAATCAAAAGAGAAATAGCAGATGAACAGTGTGGATTGTGGAAGGGAAAGGAAACTATTAATACCATATACATCCTAAGAACTGTCATAGAGAGGTCAATCGAGGTGAACAAGGATTTATATTTATGCTTTGTTTACTATACCAAGGCTTTCGATCAGGTAAGATTGATCAACCAAATAGAAAGACTCAATACTGATGGAAAAGATCAACGAATAATCAGAAATATGTACTGGGAACAAACAGCTGCAATGAGAATAAAACGAAAACGATATAAGCTCTTTCCAAAACATCAAAAGAGGAGTCAGACAGGGTTGTTTTGTCACCAGATCTGTTTTCACTTTACAGCGAAAACATCATGAGAAACGTAGAGGAAGACCCTGGATTAAAGGTTGGAGGGAAAATGATAAACAACATTCAATATGCAGATGACACCATGCTAACTGCAGAAAGTGAAAGGGACCTACAAAACCTTGTGAATATACTAGAAATAGAAAGCAAAGGTAAGGGGTTGGAATGGAACTAAACAGCAGGAAGACTGAAGTCATGCTGATCATTAAAAAACATGAAATCCCCTCATGCAAAATAACAGTAAACGGCACAACCTTGAGACAAGTTGATAAATTTAAATACCTGGGAACGATCATTTCACCAGACGGCAGATGCACATCAGAAACAGCCAGCAGAATCGGCCAAGCCAAAACAACATTCAAGCAGATGACAAGCATTCTTACCAACAAATGCCTATCAATTAACATCAGGAAGAGAGTTCTTGAATGTTATATAGAACCAGTACTGTTGTGCGGTTGCGAGGCGTAGACAGTCAACAAGCAAAGCCACAACAAGATTGAGGCAGCCGAGATGTGGTTTCTAAGAAGGATGTTGAGAGTTCCATGGACAGCAAAGAAAACAAACGAGACAGTTTTGATGGAGGCAGACACAAGTAGATCATTCATAAGGAAGATTAGGAAAAGGTAGGCAACATTCATAGGCCATTTTATGAGGAAAGGGGAATTGGAACACTTGGTCACAACGGGAAAGCTGGAGGGAAGGAGAGCACTGGGTAGATCCAGGGAGAAGATACTAGATGGACTTGAAGAGTGGCTGAAGACAGGGAAGGTGGAAGAGATGCTTGAGCCAACAAGAGATAAAAACACATGGAAGTCCATAATCGCCAACGCCATGCGGCAAGGCACCTGATGATGATGATTGTGAAACATAAAGAAAATTAATGAAAGGAACACGTCAAACAAAGCAGAATGGTCAACCGTTGCATAAATTTCCTTTTTCTTAAATTCTTTATTGTTTATTCCCCTAGAGGTATTTCATGATATTGTGACATGTTCAATTGTAGCCATGCTCTTTTCAGATAAAACGCTAGTTTGTTATCTCTTTTAAGGCATTGTCCATATCACCAGTAACTTAAAAAGGGGAACCAGAAAAACATGAAAACAGAACGCGTATTTGATACAACCAGACGAGACAGGCGCAAATTTTCGGCCATTGGCCTTTTTCAAGCGTAAATGTAAGATCACAAACGAACAAACAGCAAATACAAAAATTAGGAGAAAGAGTCTGAAACTTCCCTGCTGCTTCGTCCAGTGGGAGAAAGGCCACTTGGCCAAATGTTTGCGTCTGACTTGTCTGGTTATACCAAATACGCGTTCCGATTCTATTTTCGTGTTTTTCTGGTTCCTGTTTGCTTGAACACGGGCAGACGCACTTGTTTTGGGTTTCTTAAAATGAGGAGACAATTTGTTGCTCAGAGACGAGATATGTGTTTGTTTGTTTGTGTATGTGTTGTGTGTGTGTGTGTGTGTGTGTGTGTGTGTGTGTGTGTGTGTGTGTGTGTGTGTG
Source organism: Monoplex corrugatus (assembly GCA_030674185.1). Classification (NCBI taxonomy): domain Eukaryota; kingdom Metazoa; phylum Mollusca; class Gastropoda; order Littorinimorpha; family Ranellidae; genus Monoplex; species Monoplex corrugatus. The sequence continues at coordinate 44,095,944 of CM060312.1, read as the reverse complement.
TGTGTGTGTATGTGTGTGTGTGTGTGTGTGTGTGTGTGTGTGTGTGTGTGTGTGTGTGTGTGTGTGTGTGTGTGTGTGTGTGTGTGTGACAAACATCTCGGAACAAGATTTTCTTATCTGTTGATGTGTGGATCTTTCACAGCTTTTGGTCATAGGCGTAGCCCCTGGAGTGGTCCTGAGGACAAGATGTTAAAGTTAAGGTCACAACGTCATACAGCCCCAAAAGTGCCTAAAATCAGCATTTATTAAAGTAGTTGGGTAAACAGCATTCTATCTGGAACAAATTGTTTCGAGTCCGTTGTCGATGTTGTGACAGTTTATCATTGTCCCCGAGGCAGCTCAGGTTTTAATTCAGATGAAGCTTTTTTTTAAGGTTGCAGAGACATTAAGATGTACATAAGCTGGATTTTATGTAATAATGTGTTTGTGTGAAAAGGGAGATTGTGTGAATGACTCAACCATCTCGTCTTTGCTTCTTGTTTTTCTTCCTCTTCCAATTCCTCGTTGTTCTTTTTCTTCTTGCTCTTCGGTTTCTTTCTTTCTTTCTTTCTTTCTTTGTGTTTTTTTTTCTTTAATTTCTTTCATTCTTTCTTCTGTATTCTTTTTGATTTTTCTCTTCTTTGTTTTCTTTTGCATTCATTTAATCTTTTTCAACATTTTTTTCCATTGTCGGTTCCTTTATGTTTCACAATATTATCACAAATAAAATGACACTTTGCTATTCTTCTTGATTATTTAGGACGATTTCAAACATCTATTTTTATTTAAATAGAGTCTGGGATGATGACTGTGTCTGAACTGTATCCGGCTATCTACTCAAAGTACGTTACCAAATGAAGAGCTTCTTTCAGACAACAATCTACCTTGTATGGCATGAACGTCTGCTAGTGCTCATATTTCAAACGCCTTTTACATCAATACTTTTGTCTGGGGCAGACGTGTTATTTCAGTCATATAGACATACAGACGCCAACCCCTTCTACCACACAAATGCGTACGTACAGCGTATGCAAACGCACACATGCGCCCGGGCGCACGCCAGCGGGCGCTTACACAAACACACATACATACGCGCGCGCGCGCGCGCGCGCACGCACACACACATACATATTTACATTGATATACAGAAAAGAGAGGGTTGAAAGCAAGTTACATGTAATTGAGAGAATGTGAGAGAGAGAAATACACAGAATTTGGTGTCCTTCAAGTGTGTCCTGTGCCTGATCAAATGGACAGGTGTGCACAAACAAATGCAAGCACATGCAAAAGCACATGCACACACACTCGCACGCTTAATCACGTGTATGCACGCATGCAGTCGGCAAACACACACACACACATACATACATACATACATACATACATACATACACACATACATACATACATACATACATACATACATACATACATACATACATACATACAATACATACATACATACATACATACATACATATACATACATACATACATACATACATACATACATACATACGAGGGTGAGTCAAAACGTAATGCCTTTATATATATATCAGACGAAGTTTTTGATAAAATTACCTGAAATGTTGCTCAGTTACAAATGATTATAACTGTTACGGACTGAAATATTTTTTTTGGTATGTTTCCAGTTCATAGACACGTGAGGAAAATTCAAAATGGCTGCCCCCTTAGAGCTTTGTCAAAAACAAAGAGCAGTGATTGAATTCCTCGTTGCTGAGGGGGAAACCCCTGTGAACATTAACAGACGATTACAGAACGTGTATAAGTAGAATACTTTAGATTACAGCAAAGTTTGCAGGTGGGTCTGTCGTCTGAATGATGAAAAGGTGGGAACTGCGAGCGTAGCCGATAAACCCCGTTCTGGCCGTCCGTCCATTTCTGTTGGGTACCGAGAGAGCTGACTACCGAACGCAAGACTGACAGGGTCAACGCCTGCACTGAACTTCTTGAACAAAGTCAAAGAGACAACACTGTCTTTGGAAGGCTCGTTACCGGTCATGAAACATGGATTTACCATTATGAACCGGAATCAAAGAGGCATTCAATGGAATGGCGCCACCCTACGTCACCAAAACCGAAAAAGTTCAAGACGGAAAGTCAGCTGGAAAAATCATGGCTACTGTCTTTTGGGATGCTTAAGGTGTCATTTTGGTTGATTTCTTGCTAAGAGGAGAAACAGTAAACTCTGAAGCATACATTAAGACCCTGACGAGGCTCAAAGCAAAAATCTGACGAGTGAGACCCAACTTGCAAATTGATAATGTCCTCCTTCTGCATGACAATGCTCGACCACACACAAGCATCAGGACATAGGAGACAATCGCCTCATTCTGGTGGACGGACAACTTTACCGCATCCTCCATACCTGCCAGACTTAGTGCCCTCAGACTATTATCTCTTCGGCCCTATGAAAGACGGTTTGAGAGTCAAACATTATGCCAGTGACGAGGAAGTGAAAGCTGCAGTGAAGACGTGACTCCAAACACAGTCAACAGAATTTTACGAGGTAGGGATACATGCCCTCATTCGAAGGTGTAACATTGCTATTGAGAGAAACGGTAACTATGTTGAGAAGTAGGGATGTGATCCCCAGAGGACAGCTTCATTTTGATGTATGATACATGTTCCTGTGTCGGCAATTGTTCCTGTACTAAAGAAAAAGGCATTACTTTTTGACTCACCCACGTACATACATACATATACATACATACATACATACATACATACATACTACATACATTACATACATACATACATACATACATACTACAAAAAGCGAAACAACACAAAACAAAAAGAAAAGAAAACAAACAAACAAACAAAGAAACAAAAATCACGCACACGAGTTTTCACATAGGTAATTTTTGCTACGATATTGACCAGAGTCACAAATGCCAAACAATTTCAGACTAAATTATTTCTTTCATTTAAATTTTAGGTGATTTTCATTTTAAGTGAAAAACAATTTACATGTGGTGCTTGGCAGTGTTTGTTTAAGCTTTCGAGGTTTTTCGTTTGGTAGCTGATTTCTTGCATGGCGTGGGAGGGGGGAGGGAATGGGCCACACCCTGCTGCACTGGCCTTAAACGAGTTGACAGGGGGGAAAAAGCTAGCTCAGGGTTTCCTCCAGTTGGCTGTTGAGATCTACCTGTCCCTAGGCGTCACTAGACAACGACCAACCTCTTACTTGAGGAACTCGGGTGGCTTTTCACAAGAAACCAAAGATCTGATGAAAAAATCAGAAATTTAGAAGAAAAAACAAGAAAAAACAACAACAGATAGAGAAAAAATAGAAGCGGCAGAATTGAACAAGTTTATTCCAAAGGAAACAAAGAGAACACCAATGAAGACACACAACAGAGATCATCGGCGACATCATAGATCAAGGAAGGGGCTTCACAATGGCAAAGAAGAAACTCTGCGCTGGTAGATTTCAAATCACCGAAATCCAGGAAGCGAATGGAGAAGTAAGAACCGACAGAGATAGAATTGTCAAACTTGCACAAGAGTTCTACAAACATCTTTACTCTTCAAACCCCGTGCCCCAAGTGCAAGACAACCATGAGACCAGCCACAAATTTGACAACTTCCCAAAAATACTACCATGGGAGGTGGAACTTGCAGTCAAACAATCAAAGACAGGAAAAGCATGTGGCCCAAACAACATTACCATCCATCTCCTCAAGGAAGCTGGCGTTGTCATCAAGGACAAACTTGCTGAACATTTCAACGAATGCCTGAGACAAAGCAAAGCACTAGAAGACTGGAATCAGGCATTAATAATTATTCTCCTTCTTAAGAAAGGTAATCTAAAGGACCTATCGAACAACCACCCTATTAGTTTCCTAAATTGTGTCTACAAGATTTTCACAATAGAATCTCAAACGTCCTAGAGGAAAACCAACCTAAAGAACAAGCCAATTTCAGGAAAGATTTCTCAACAAACGACCACCTTCACTCGACTGGCCAAGTAATTGAAAAATGCAATGAATACCGAAACCCCTTCATCGTAGGGCTAGTTGACTACCACAAAGCTTTCGTTTCTGTAGAAATTTGCAAAGTCATTGAAGCAGTCAGACAACAGGGTGTTGATCCCGTATATGTAAGCGTCCTTCAGCATATCTACAGGTTTGCCACATCGTTCATCCGGCTACACAAAGACTCTGAGCCATTCAACCTAAAGAAAGGAATAAGACAGGGAGACACAAGATCCCCTAAATTGTTTACAGCGTTGTTTGAAATGGTCTTTTGCGATCTTGCCTTGTCTGAAAAAGGCATTGGAATAGACAGAGATAATCTCACTCACCTCAGGTTTGCTGACGACATTATCATCTTTGTGGAGAGTCTCAAGCAAATGCAAAATAAACTGCATGAACTAAATGATTGCAGTAAAAAAGAGTAGGACTTACAGTAAACTTGAAGAAAATAAATATTACAGTTAACAACTACACCGAAGACAGACGGAAAGTAAAGATCGAAAATGAAGAGCTATAAAGGGTTGACCACTTGCATCTACTTAAGCCAACCATTTCAGCAGATTCCTCCTCCAAAGAGGAAGAAATCAAACATAGAATAACCCTTGGCTGGCAAGCATTTTGAAGAGCAAGTTCGGTTTTCAAGAATGACAAAATTCAAACTGTCCTGAAACGAAGTCTATGACCAATGTATTCTGCCCACAGTCACCTACGGTGTAGAAACGTACAATGTAACGGGGAAAAAAACTTGCTTTGAAACTAAGAACCATAAAGCAAGCACATGAAAGAATCATGCTTGGTATCACTTGGAAAGATCGCAAAGTGGCTCATTGGATCAGAAAAAGAACAAAAGCGCGAGACATCCTGGAACCATCAACAAACTAAAATGGAAGTGGGCAGATATCACCCGGAGAATGGACAATCGTTGGACAACAAAAAAACGCGTTCTGGATACCAAGAGACGGCACTCGCAATAGAAAAAGACAGAAAGCTAGATGGAGAGACGACTTAGATGGATTTGACAAGAACTGGAGAAGAAAAGCGCTGGAACGAAGTGAATGGAAGGCCTACGTCCAACAACGGTCTTTCGATGGCTGAAAGAAGAAGCTGATTTCGTGTGGCCAAAATGGTCAGCAGCAGTTGGCCTGTAGTATGACGAGGACTGGCCCAGTACATCATTGTGCATGCAGTTTTGTACCCACTTTTTGCATCTTGGGGGAGCAAAGTTAATGCGGCATGTATATAACTTGGGAGAACATTAAGTCGTGCCTGTGAAATAGCAATCCTCTCTCTCTCTCTCTCTCTCTCTCTCTCTCTCTCTCTCTCTCTCTCTCTCTCTCTCTCTCTATCTATCTAATCTATCTATCTATCTATCTATCTCTCTCTCTCTCTCTCTCTCTCTCTCTCTCTCTCTCTATCTCTCTATATCACGTTAACTCCAAAAGAAGCCGCTTTATTATAGACTGTTTTGTAAAGAGCTGTTTTCATTTGCTTTATTTTGCTTTGTTTGCCGATAATTTAAGAGTAGCTAATAATATGAAAATAATGGTATATTTGTAGAATATGTTAGAAGTGGATATTGAAAGGGTATATAGACACTTAAGGGTCTACTATACATGTTAACAAAAAAACAAACAAAAAACAAAAACAAACAAAAAACAAATAAATAAAAGGCATAGTGATGTCCCTTGTTAACAGAGTATTATGGGGCAGTTATGTGAAGATTATATTATTATCACTAAATGTAAGGTTTGGGTGGTCTAGCCCAGATGTTTCATCATATTACAGTTTTGATGTGTGTGTGTGCGTGCGCACGAGCGCGCGCCCGCGCGTGAGTGTATATGGGTGCGTGTGTGTGTGTGTGTGGTGTGTGAAAAAGATTTTGGTTTGCCTAAACCTAGACAAATTATTGGCCTGAATGTAGGAACACTGTTCTGATATTTTTTTGTTTGTTTGCATTATGTAGTACTGATAAAATGGATGATTGTTCATTATATATGATTTGAAGATGTTCGACTATTCAAGGAATGGATGTTCGATATTTTTTTTGATTATGCGTGAAGAATTTGCGCACATGCAAAGAGTGGATTATGTGTCGCACTACTGGAAAATTGTTATCCCCCTTGTCAAAAGACCTTTTCGGGTAATGACAATAAACAGTTTCAGTTTCAGTTTCAGTTTCAGTTTCTCTTTCTCTCTGTCTGTCTGTTTTCTCTCTCTCTCTCTCTGTCTCCCTCTCTCTTCTCTTCTCTCTCTGTGTCTCTTTGTCTCTGTTCTCTGTCTCTCTGTCTCTGTCTCTGTCTCTGTCTCTCTCTCTCTCTCTCTGTGTCTGTCTGTCTGTTTGACTTTCCTATCTCTGTCTCTCTGTCTCTGTCTCTCTTTGTCTCTCTCTATGTCTCTCTCTCTGTCTCTTTGTCTCTCTGTCTCTGTCTGTCTGTCTCTGTCTCTCTCTCTCTCTCTCTTTCTCTCTCTCTCTCTCTCTCTCTCTCTCTCTGTCTCTCTCTCTCCCTGTCTTTCAATATTCATCAATCAACGAGCTAATCAGATGAATGGGAGGGAGAGACTTGGCGTCCAGTTGCTTCCAGGAATAATGGAATTGTTTATTTTACTCTTCGCAGATGATGTAGCTTTATCATCAACAACACCATGTGATCTACAAAACCGATTAAATGTTACAGTCTTGCTGTGATAACATGAAATTAAACGTCAATATTGAGAAACTGAAGACATGGTATTCAGAAAAGGGGACTTCTTATGTAAAAAAAGAAAAGAGGTTTTTATTACAGTGCAAGATTAGATTGAATTGGTCAATAAATATTGCTATATAGGGTTTAACTTCACAACCAAGATTAGTGCCAAGATGGGCACAGAACGTTGAGTAAGAAAAGGTAAGAAAGCAACTGTATTTTAAATAGGGTATTTCAAAAGTTTTAAGAATATGAACACAATATTTTCTTCAAGATATTTGACGCTAAGATTCAGCCCATCTTGTATTTTTCAGAGATATGGGGGCTGATCAGACTTGAACATATCGAGAAAGTACACAAGTTAGTGTGTAAAAGATTCTTGGGTATATCAAAAGGACACTTAACAAAATGGTGTATGGTGATTTAGGAACATTCCCTCTGTATATTAACTCCTCTGTGAATTGTCTGAGATACTGGTCTAAAGTATTGCATATGGGTCAAGACAGACTACCTTTCAAAGCGTACCAAATGTTACATGAATTAGGTAGATCTGGGAAAGAACGCTGGGTTTCCAAAATAAGGGAATTTTTGAGACCCCATAAGCGCCACCAACGTGAAATCTATGGAGCTCTCAGAGCCTTCTGTGATGTATACAAGCGTAAAATTTATGGAGGTAGTTTGACACACGTTTCAGCCTAACGTAAATCGGAGAGAAACACTGATCGATGTTGTCAGTCTCGGAGAGGGTTCATAAAGGTGACTGGCTTCCCTTACATAACTTTTTGACCTATGCAACCCTCACAAGATTTGTTTTATTTATCTGAGTACAGAAACTCGTTTTCAGCAAAATGGCGACACCAGTACTGTCTTGCAATCCTGTGTGTTTTCAACCTTTGAAAGCATATGAGTTGAGTCAAGAAGTTATAAATGACTGTAGGATGATTGAGAAGACAATTTTGACACAAGACGAGGTTATAAACAGCAGTAGTTACTCGCTGTCAGTATGAAACGTGCACCAAACAGACCCAACACGAAAAGTATTGATCCTACGAGCACGTAACACAAACGGTTTGTGGGGGCAGGCAATACTGGCAGCCAGCCAACACCTTCACATCGTTCAAATACACAGTCCGGACTTTATAGCATAACCCAACACTTTCAGTGAGTAGTATTAGAAGCCGCAAGGGGAGGACTAGGGTGATGGCGTGGGGATAGGGGTGGGGGGCGTGGCGGCAGCAGACCACTTGACTGGCTCAAGCCACTTTGTGCACTGGTACTTTTATAGTATACTGCGGCTCTTTTTAGCTCGTCAGCTGTCAGTGATCTGATGGTAGGTGGTCATCCAAAGTCTGAATACTTTTAGATTTCGTCAGAAGGGCGATATCTTCTATTTTTTCCTTCATTTTGTTTATTTTTGTTTGTTTGTTTGTTTGTTTGTTTCTATTGTGAGTGGTTATGATTTTTTATGGGAATTTCCATGAAACATTTCAAGAAATTACTACATAAATCATCTGAACATACATTTTGTAATGCCTAATGCATCAATCTGTGTAATTTCATGCATATATTCCCGCAAATACGGAAGCAACAATTGTTTTATTGTACATAGTAGTGATGCAACGTTTTTCCCCTGCACATGAAAAACACCGAATGTCAAAAAACGTCAGCACTCAAGGGGTTTTAATATGTTAATGCAATAAGGTGTGAGAAGTGTGAAAGCGGTTTTGTATGAGTTTAAACAGACTATTAAATATTTTCGTCCAAGAATGGTCGAGCACCCTCAGAGATCGAGATAGATATAACAGTTATAGATCATGTAAGACCATTTTTGAAAAGGAAAAATATGTGTACCGTATGAATACATACTGTTTTAGGATTGCTATTTCACAGACATGATTTGATGTTCTCTCAATTAACAAAAACATACAGGTAGTCAAGGTACAGGGAGTCTGATCAAGGAAAAGCATGCCCATTTTGCGGTTCACAATGCGAAAATGAACAGCACTTGATTTCATTGTTCCACGTACACAGATCTTAAAAAAAAGATTTTTAGGTAATTTAGCTGGTGTGCCCATGCACATTCTGTTCAAAACGGTAAATGACCAGCACTGACACAGTCTATCTAGATATAATTTTCAGCCATCAATAGAAGGAAAAAAGTTGACAATAGGAGATGGACACTGAAGTATTGCAGAGATACTACTCGTAGCGCTTGGAGTCAACCTGGCATCCTACTCAATATACAACTTTCAAAAGATCACCACAGAATTATTTGGTGGGTTTTAGCCAATCGAATGTTAATAAATTGACGATTTGGTTGATTTTACTTTTGTGAATCGATTAGCTTGTTGCCTCTTTGTTAAATCGGTGATTAACCGGTAACTGGTCAAATTATTGTTACCCTTTTGATAAACTAATGACTGGAGATTTGATGAATCAGTGGATCGGTAGACTTACTATAGTAGTAGGCCTCTCTCGGTCATGGCTGACCATGGACAAAGTACATCCGTTCTAATGTCTAGATGGGCTGTGACTATAGAGACCAATGCGAGAGAGGCAGTCTCTGTTGCAGCGGTCGCATGTGTATGCTGATGCTGGTCTGTTGGCTGTCATCCCTTTTCTGCGAACTCGCTTTTCTGCTGCAGCAGCTGACAGTTTGTCCTCACCAATCCGCAGCTGTTTCTTGAGAGTGGTTCTCCAGCTGTTGTGGTCGTCTGCGAGGTCCTCCCAGAACTCAGTGTTGATCTCAAGCGCCTTCATGTCACGTTTGCAAACGTCTTTATATTTCAGCTGTGGGCGGCCAATGTTTCTCTGCCCTGTGGCAAGCTCACCATAAAGGATGTCTTTGGGGATGCGACCATCTTCCATGCGGCGAACGTGGCCCAACCAGCACAGCCGACGCTGTCTCAGCATGGTATGCATGGTTGGGAGGCCAGCGCGGGTCAGGACTTCGGTGTTGGTCACCTTGTCTTGCCAGGAAATGCCGAGTATGCGCCGTAGGCTTCTCAGGTGGAAGGTATTGAGCCTTTTCTCCTGATGAGCATGCGTGGTCCACGCCTTGCTGCCATACAGCAAGGTGCTGAGGACACAGGCGTTGTATACAGCCATCTTTGTTTTCGTGGTCAGTTTGAGATTTGTCCACACCCTTTGTGTGAGGCGGGCTAGTGTTGTGGCTGCCTTCCTAATCCTCTTGTCGATCTCTGTGTCAAGGGAGAGGTTATCGGTGATGGTGGACCCAAGATGTAGTCATCAATGGTGATGGCTGGTGGAGATGGCGTGTCTTGGCCCAGGACGTTTGTCTTCTTAAGACTGATGGTCAGACCAAGCTCTTTGCAGGCCTGGGAAAAGCGATCCATTAGTGACTGCAAGTCCCACTGAGTATGGGTCACAACTGCGGCATCATCGGCAAATAGCATGTCTCTGATGAGGGCTTCACGGATCTTTGTCCTTGCTCTGAGGTGGGCGAGGTTGAAGAGCCTGCCATTTGATCTGGTCCACAGGTGGATCCCTTCTTGCGCTGTGCTGAACGCATGCCTCAGGAGGAGAGCGAAGAAGATTCCAAGAGGGTTGGGGCCAGGACGCAGCCTTGGTTCTGCCCAACCCACCGCTGCGTACGTCGATGGGCTTGGAGAGGTTTCCATTGAACTGCACCGTCCCTTTCATGTTGGAGTGGAAGGACTCAATTAAGCTGTGCAGTTTGGGGGAGCAGCCGATTTTTCGGAAAGCCCTGAAAAGGCCATCTCTGCTGACTAGGTCAAAGGCCTTGGTGAGGTCAATGAATGCCACATACAGGGGCATCCGCTGCTCTCTGCACTTCTCCTGAATTTGGCGAAGGGAAAAGACCATGTCTACCGTGAATCTCTCTGCTCGAAAACCACACTGTGATTCCGGGTAGACGCGTTCAGCCAATTTCTGCAGGCGAATTAGGAGGACCCGAGCGTAGACTTTGCCAACAATGCCGAGGAGTGAGATACCTCTGTAGTTGTTGCAGTCGCTCCTTTCGCCCTTGTTTTTGTACAGGGTGACGATCTTGGCGTCCCTCATGTCCTGCGGTACAGTTCCCTCATTCCAACACTGACAGAGGACTGCGTGCAAAGGGTGCAGAAGAGAAGTCTTGCAGTGCTTGATGAGGTCTGGGGGAATTCCGTCGTTGCCAGGTGCCTTGCCTGATGCCAGGCTATCAATGGTCTTGCTGAGTTCGTCCACAGTTGGCTCTGCATCAAGTTCTTCCATTACCGGCATGCACTTGATGGCATCGAGGGCTGAGGGGGAACCATGTTCTGTGTGGAGTAGAGGTCGGAGTAGTATTCCGCCCATCTTTCCATCTGTCGGCTAGGATCGCTGATTACTTCCTCAGTGGAAGATTTGAGGGGGCCGATCTTGCTCTGTGTTGGTCCCAGTGCCTTCTTAATGCCATCATACATTCCTCGGATGTTGCTCTCTCAGCAGCACTCTGTATCTCTTCGCTGAGCTCTGCCCAGTACTCGTTTGCGCAGCACCTGGCGTTAAGCTGAACCTTACTCCTGGCAGCCCTGAGAATTTGCAGGTTCTTCTCACTGGGTGACCGCTTATACTCGGTGAGTGCGGCGCGCTTGGCCTCAAGAGTGGGAGTCATCTCTGATGATTTGGCCTCAAACCAGTCGTGGGACTTCACAGTTTTCTTCCCAAAGATGGCCTTAGCAATGCGGTGCATGGTGTCTCGTAGCGTTTCCCATCTCTCTGTGGCAGAGTCTCTGGGCTGCAATGCATCGTATTCTCTCTCAAAGGCCTCTGCGAACTGTTCTACAAGATCTGGCTGAGACATCTTGCTGACGTCAATGCGATGGTTCCCTTGTTTCTTTGAGCAGTGGAACTTCTTTGGTTGCAGCCTGATCTTGCAGCATACCAGAGAGTGGTCTGTGTCGCAGTCTGCACTGTGATAAGAGCGAGTGTGGAGAACGTTTTTGATAGCGGCACGTCTTACTAGGATCAAATCTAGTTAGTGCCAATGTTTTGAGCGTGGGTGCCTCCAGGAGACTTTGTGCTGAGGTTTCGTCTTTAAGAAGGAGTTGGCGATGCACAGTTCATGGCAGGCGCAAAACTCAAGCAGTCGCTGTCCATTCTCATTCATTTTCCCCACTCCAAAGGAACCGAGGCAGGAGGGCCATGAGTCATTGTCTGCACCCACTCTGGCGTTGAAGTCGCCCAGGAGAACAAGTTGTTCTGTCCTGGGGATGTTCCTTATGGTTGATGCAAGATTTTCGTAGAACTCATCCTTGGCGTCTGGAGAGGCGGACAGAGTTGGGGCATACACACTGATGAGAGTGACATAGCCTTTGGTGGTGTTGAGGCGGAGAGTCAAGAGTCGCTCTGAACTGCCGCTGCCTGGTTCAATCATGTTCAGCAGGCTGTTCCTTACTGCAAAGCCTACTCCGTACTCTCTTGGGGCATCAGAACTCTTTCCTTGCCAAAGAAGGTGTAGTCCCTTTCCTTTAGTGTTCCTGAGTCAGCCAGCCGTGTTTCCTGCAGAGTAGCAATGTCTACATTGAGCCTCTTTAGCTCGCTGTTTATGACGGCGGTCTTTCTGACGTCGCTGATGTCTTGCAGATCTTGGGAGAGCCCAGGCATCATTGTTCGGACATTCCAACAGCCCAGTTTCACTGCTGATCCTTTTCCTGGTCCTTTTCTTGAATTTGAATTTTTCTTTTTGCCTGGTGTGGTAGTTAACGACCTGCTTGTCAGATTTTCTCCTAATCTTCATGCACCCAATGAAGAAGGCAGGTTGTGGCGGGACAGCACCTGATTGGCTGGGGGCTGCCCAGCTTAGGCGGGCGGTAGCTGTCCAGTAAAACACGAAGGTCTCTCCCACCGTCAAAAGCAACCCCTGGCGTCAGTTCTACGCCAGTTGAGCAATGACTTATCACCGGTATCTGTTGCTTCCGGTGTTGTGCCGACACTAGTGTTAGTAGCGAGGCTGGAGTGTCCTCTCCAGGTCGTAGGTGCAGAGTGTTTGTGGATGGATGGACGGATGTAAGCCTGGGCAGTGTAATATGGAAGACAGGCTGTTGCCCATGCAACTTGTCCCCCCTCTCCACCTCGCTGATAGATCCAAAGGAACAGCAGGGCTGTTACGTTTTCGTGCCAACGCGGCCGCAGGAGCTGCTGGAAAGTGACAAAGTTTGCCATCCAACCGCCTTAGGGGCCCCACACCGGATTTACTGTCAGGGTTTACTCCCTTAGCTAGATGGCCGCGGGTAGCTCTTCAGAGCTGGCGCCCTTTGATGGATCTAATTTATTTCCACCAGGGTTTCTAGCCATCCTCCTCACCATCCTCCTGAGAGGACTGGTGGGGGTGCTGGTTTAGTCGCCAGCAATTCGACCCTGTGACAGATAGTACTGGGTTCCAGGTTACCAGTAGCGGATACATCTATCCTACCTGACCATAGACTTACTATAGAGTTAATTGATAGGTTTATTGAATGAGGGATTATCAAATTAATGACGTTTTGATTGACTGATCAGTCAGCATGATCGATTAACAGGTTGGTAAGTTTGAAAGTCCGATCGATAAACTGTTGATTTATAAATAGATTGCATAGACCTGATGAACAGTCATATGGATAAATGAATCATCTATGGACTGATCGATGGACATACTGATTCAGTAATTGATTGTAGGATTGATTTTATTCAATGACTGGTTAACTGACTGATATGATGACAGAATATCCAGTGACGATAAATAATATATGAAAGGTCATGCGTTGAGTAATGGATTTATACACAAGTTGAGTAACTAGCTATTGTTAAAATCATATTTATAGGAATTATTTTAATGTTGATGCAGTTTCATACAGGTGATGTAAATTTATTGTTATGGATCACTGATGATATTCATTTGGGGTTACTCCAGATTCTGGATTGCATGGAATTGTAAAACAAACAGTCCCATCCCCACCATCCCATGATTTGTATTGTGGCCAAGACAGATGAACATTAAACTGCCTGAGTCTGTCTGAGTCTGAGTCTGAGTCTGAATCTGATCTGAGTCTGAGTCTGAGTCTGAGTCTGAGTCTGAGTCTGAGTCTGGGCAGGGCCAGATGAAAAAAAAAGTACAACATACGCTTATCTAGTACTCGGATAATAAGCATTCATTCATTCATTCATTTTCTTTCTTACCGCCTTCTCTCACTCCCCCCCTCCTGTCTCTCTCTCTCTCTCTCTCTCTCTCTCTCTCTCTCTCTCTCTCTCTCTCTTCTTTCTCTCTCGCCCCATTTCACTCCGGTACGTTTATTAGAATATTCAACTACAAATCTCATTTATTCTTTGCATAATTATAAATCTGAGTTACGATCGTTATCGCAAATAATCAACGTACTTATAGAGTAAATTTACCTTTCTTTATCCAGCGGAAATAAAATCAACTGGCATCCTTTCTTTCGAGAAGTACGGCATTTAATTGCGGTCTACCACTGCCTCGGCTAGCTATGTTGCTGCCTCTTGTTTTAGTGTGGGCAAGAGGGAGTGGCCGATTGGAATGCAGGCATCACGCGGCTTCACTTTTCGGGAAGAGTGTACTATTCTCATTAACTGAATTCAGTAATGTTCCTTTAGATGCATTTTACATCATCCGAGACCGAAGTGATTGAAACAGGTGGTATCTTTTCGTTGACAGTTTATCACAACATACTGCTTAAAATTTCATGGACGTTATTCATGATCATAATATATATATGTATGATCTTGTATGCACGGTGAGTCACTAGATATGCTTTTGTACTATCCTTCATTATAAAAAAAAGAAAATTGTGCATGCAAGGGGAAAACCCTAAATATTTATCAAGTGTTTCACATTATTCATCATTAACTGACATTGCGGTGTTGTGAAAAGAAAAAGAACAAACAATGAGAAAGAAATTGAACAAAATGTGGTAGAGATGGTTCTGTGACCCTCAGTTCCATTCTGCAACCTGTCTCTTTCTTTGATTTTAGCAGAAAATCTTTTTTTTTTTGCTCGAAAGCTTCTACTGTAAGTAGTAATAGTATCTACGTTGAGTAAAAGAAACTCATTCCTTATAGTCTACAGCATGTCCACACATTGCTCATAAAAATCAGAAATCTTTGCCAGACAGTTTGCTTGTTTGTTTGTTTTTCCATTATACAGAACCCAATATT
>CM060312.1:44058626-44073626 GCA_030674185.1 Monoplex corrugatus | reverse complement strand
GTTGACGGTCATCACAGAATTTACAACATTCAAAACTAAGGTGAAACTCACCGCCTAAGGCATTGCCATCACAACACACACACGCGCACTGTTCAGTTCAGTTCAGTTCATATTGCTTGTAGCCCAGCCGACTACTAGAGCCGTCTCAGGACTAACACCACGTCAAAAAACGACAACCCGTTAAGATAAAAGACAACAGTTAAAAACCATGCTCACTGTTAACCTTGGAAATCTAAAATGCAATTAAAGAAAAACAGACGTATAATCAGATCAGGTGAAATATATTGATCTCTTGTAAAAACTGGAAAATTGCATCAGGAGGGACGTCTCGGAAGAGGGTCTTTAAGGAGTCCGCCGTGTAGTGCTTTTTGTCTCACATCGTAGAAGTCCTAGCAATCTAGGAGGAGGTGTCTGATGTTCAACGGCTCGTCACACGGTATATACCATGGTGCGTCTTCATTTTTTAAAAGGTACGAATGAGTGTAGGATATGTGATCCGTGTGTAACCTACATAACACTGTCTCTTTCTTACAGGTTCCTGCAGCAGATGGGAGAATTTCTTTCAGGCTAGGGCGGATGTGGAAAAGTTTGTTATCTGTCAGTTCATTCCAATCCTCCTGCCACAGATTTTTCACGTAACTGCGTGCTTTCGATTTGACATCTTTGTAAGGAATCAAGGATTTAGACATATTTTCCCTTGTGGCCTTCTTGGCCATGAAGTCTGCCTTTTCATTGCCTCTAATACCAACATGGCCAGGAATCCAGGCAAAAACAATCCCATAACCTTCATTTGTAAGAGTAGAATACAGTTCGAAGAACTTCACAATGTTTCAGCCAGCAATTGCCTGCAAAGCGGAAAGGGAGTCAGAAAAATGAAAATAAATTTGTGTTTGGATTTGGACATCATTTTCAGAGCCAAAACCAGAGCAGTCAGTTCAGCAGTATAAACGGAACTGTCAGACGGAATATGTTTTGAAAATGCTCGATTGGGAATCTCGGAGCAGAAGGCAGCGGCAGCGGCAGCAACACCTTCATCAGACTTGGATCCATCAGTAAATTTTTTTGTGGGATGACGGAAATTTCTCACACTGTTCCGAATAAAACAACTTGTACGCCAGTGAACTGGTATTGTCTTTATGGAAGGAAGCAAGATCAAAACAAACCTTCGGTGTTTTCAAGGTCCATGGTGGGCTGTCTGGAAACTTTGAGAAGTCGTTAACAACTGCTAAATCTATATCTGCCTTTTCCATATGGGGATGGGTACGGAGTCCTATAGGAGTGACTTTTGGATGTTTTTTCAAATTCACTTTGAAATCTGAGGTTGAAGACACAGTCATAAGCTGGGTTTTCCGGTTCAGAGAACAGTTTCAAACAGAAATTTAAGGTTAGTTTCAGTCTACGGTTGCTCAGGGAGGGCTCCCCTGCCTCCGCATTCAAACTATACACAGGAGTTGTTCTGAATGCACCAAGTTACAGGCGCAGCCCTCGATGGTGAATGGGATCCAGTGCCTTTAGGTACGACGGTCTCGCAGGGCCAGATACTACGCAGCCACAGTCCAGTTTAGAGAGAATTAAAGCTCTGTACAAGTGAAGTAGCGTTTTCTTGTCAGCACCCCAGAGCTACAACTCGAAGAATATTCTGAGCTTTCTGGCACGAAATTTTAATATGTTGAATATGACTGAAAAAATTCAACTTTTCATTAAAGATGAAATCCAGAAATTTAGCTTCTTTTACAGCTGGAATGATGGACTTTCCCAGACGAATCTCAGGATTGGCAAAGAATTGTCACAGGTTATGAAAGTGATACACTGTGTTTTGGTTGCGGAAGAAGTAAAGCCGTTTGTCTCTGCCCACTGCTGGAGCCTATCTACGCACAGCTGCAGCCACCACTGAACACCTGCATAGAAGCTTCCACTTGTATAAACTGTAAAATCGTCCTCAAACAGGGAACAGTCCGAGCCCTGCTGTATACACTTGACTATACAGTATCCTTGATCTTGATACTGAACAGCGCAAGAGAAAAAATGCTCCCTTGTGGTTCACCCAGCTCTTGCTCATGGATGGCAGATAGAGTAGTACCAACCCGCACTTGAAACTGTTGATCGGCCAAAAACGTTTGGATTAACAGAGGTAGGTGACCCCGAAAACCCAATTCGTGTAGATCCATAAGAATCACTGATTTCCAGGTAGTATCATATGCTTTCTGCAAATCAAAAAAGATAGCCACTACATGCTGTTTCTTCAGAAAAGCATTACGGATGGTCGTTTCAAGGCGAATTAAATGGTCTACTGTGGATTGGCATTGCTCTTTAGTCAGGATGCCGTAATTCTCCACTTTCCACATCAGTCTGTTATTGACCATTTTCCCATCACTTAGCAAAGACAGCTGGTCAGAGCTTTTGGCCAATAATTGGATGGATTGGACAGATCATCTCCAGGTTTAGGTATAGGGACGATCAGGGCTTTCCGCCTTGAGGGAGGAAAGAATCCTTTCGTCCATGGGTAATTGTACACTTTCAACAGAATTTCCAAACACTTTTCCAGGACATACTTCACGAGTTTGTAATAAATTTCATCTAAGCCAGAAGAAAAGTCAGAACAAGTCAGAAGAGCAACTTTTAATTCTCCTAAGGTCAGTGGAAGATTGTACTCTTCCGTGTTTGATGAAGTTATAGGCTCTCTCTTTTTTTTCAAGGATTTGTGTTCCCGGAAAAGCGCTGATTTATTGGCTGAGGAAGAGTTCTTTTCAATGGTGGATGTTAACACGTTACAAACAGCTTTTTTTGTCAGTAATCAGACAATTGGACAGTTTCAGATGGTGGACAGAGGGACATGTGTCTTTCCCTTAAAGTTTTTTGATAATTTTCCATACTTTCTTTTTTGGAGTTCAGGACATCAGTTTGGAGCAAAAGTCTCTCCATGACTGTCTTTTATTTGTTTTAAAGACATACATCGACTTTGCTCGCAGTTTTTGATGAGCCCGAACATTGTCCACTGATGGAGTTTGGAAGACGCTACCTACGTTGAGCTCTCTTGCGCTCTTGTTTAATTTGCTTACATTCGGAAGTAAACCAGTTTTAGGCATGCTCGTTTCTTTGGTGTGTTTTTTTTTTTTTTTTTTTTTTTTGGTTTGGTTTTGTTTTTGTTTGTTTGTTTGTTTTTTTGTTTGTTTGTTTTTTGACGACGTGGGAGTTGCTTTTTTGGCACAACTCATGATGACTTTGTTGGAGTGTCTACCGGATCATCACTTTGCAGGACCCTTCCTTCTCCAAATCGCTCCGGACGGCCCTCGCAAACAAATCCCAGTCAACCCTGCGAAAAACCAAGTGCCCCGGCAAAGACTCATGTCCAATGCTTGGATTCGTTAAGACAGCTGGAAGATGGTCACTTCCATGCAGATCATCCAGAACTCTCCACTCATAGACCAAGACTAGTGAAGCTTCACACACTGATAGATCTAAACAGGAAAGTGTACCATTTGCAGGATGAACATAAGCCTGAGATCCATCGTTTAGACAGCATAAGTATAATTCGGAGAAGATGTTTCCAGCAAGAGACCACAGGCTAAAGTATCTTCACTACCCCAAAGTGGGGAATGGCCATTCAAATCGCCCAAGAACAAAAATGGAAGTTCCACAATCAAATCAACCAGTGACCAACATAGAGGTGCAGTCAGAAAAGAAAGCTGACTCTAAATCTCTTTCTGGAACTCAGCAGCAGCAGGTAGACACAGATCAAACTCAGGAAAAGCTGGTGTCATCCATTCAGGGACGAAATGTTGGCAAACAAAGTAAAGACTTTGCTCGAGGCCGTTATTTCTCTGTTATGAGAGGCTTCGCTATAAGAAAATCCTTTCACTGTCTGGGTGAGGGATTGGTTGGTGCAAATGCACCGGATTGCACAGCCAGCACTATGCGAAAGTTATGTAGACATATGGATGTCAGGGGTCTATATGTCATGCGTGGGTAATTATGTTACAGGAGGAAAAATGAAGTCTGCAGCAGTGTTGCTACTGTTGTGCATTGGACTGGTCAATGGCAATTTAGGTTCTCATAATCTGGGTGTTTATTTTAATTGCACTAGTAGTGGCGATAGCTATTGCTGGAGTCGTGTTGTATATACGTGTTAGAATGTTTGGGAGTAAAGCCCTCCTGACTAGTCCAATCGCAGGGTTCTGGAGAAGCAAGCAGGAGACCCTCCATCCCACGGTTCTTCCGGCGGTTGACGATTGACCGGCGCGACTGACCCCAACAGAGAGATTACTTCTGTGCCGGAAGGTGTTACGCTCATGGACGATTCGCAGGTGAAGTTCTACCCATCCCTGGGGCAGTGAAGCCGTTGAGACGTCGCATCATGTTTGGTGAAGGGGAAGTGCACTTGGGAGTTATGAATTACATCAAATGGTGTTGGTATATGTTTTATTGTCTACAATTATGCATTCTAAGAATTAATCATTATGTATGTTACTGACTGATGAAATTTGCCTTAAGGCACCTGTTAAGTTGATATCATGTTGCACTATCTCTAGCAAGAGATACACCTATGGCAATGAAACTAATACTACTTGCATAATGACTGACCACATGTTAATTGATTATTTCATTCATTCATTGCATAATCACCCCTGACATTCTATTTCCCATACAAATTACATACATACAAAAATATAATGTATAATTATATTTTTGTTCGTTAGAAAGGGGCCAGTCTTACACATCAGTGGAAGGCAGCCACCTCTTTGATGTTAGTATGTGATGTGACCCTTAGGCGAATGATAAGCTGGGGGATTACTGAGTCTAAGTAAATGAATTCATTTTAACAGCCCTCACTAGAAATGCCCAGTGGTCACGTTTCGGGGATAAGCTGGGGGATTACTGGGTCTAAGTAAATGAATTCATTTTAACAGCCTTCACTGGAAATGCCCAGTGATCACGTTTTGGGTCTAAGTAAAGCTGGGGGGTGGGGATTACTATCAACCGATAAGGGTCATTGAATATTCTGATACTTTGAACTCATTTTAACAGCCTTCACTGGAAATGCCCTGTGGTCAGGTTCCATTTTTATAGCCTGCCTTGGAGCCAGCATAAAGGCAGCTGAAGATGGAGGGCAAGAGAAGGAGCCAGGCAGAGAGAAACAGAGACAGGACTCCACAACACAACGCGATTCTCTCTGATTCCTTACTCTTTGGCGAATAGCGCTGGGGAGTCACTCTTTGGCGAATAGCGCTGGGGAGCAGTTAGCCTTTCATATGTGTTTTTTTAATGTATTGAAATTGTTAAAGGAAATAAAGTTCTACCACCACGCTGTTTTGAGGCATGCTTTGAAAAAAAATACGGTGGTAGACAAAAAGGAATATCAACTCAATATTCACTGTGTTGTCTATTGAGAGATTGTAGTGCAACACGAGAAAGGAGAGAGACGAGTAGAATCGCACTAAGCATACTAGCAATAAATTTCAAAAGCAGTCCACACATAGCATTACAATTCAATATAGTTTCTTTAATTAAACATATTCAACTGAAAGCATAATCATTCATCTTCTTATTCTTATTTGCCTACGTCCTAAAGCAATCCTACTTCCTTGCCTATCAGCCCTAAACCCTACATTGAAATAAAATATCAATGTACCTTCACTACATGTTTTCTGGCAAAGGCTCAGCACCTCTGCCAAGTTGAGTGGCCCATCTCCTAACACTGACTGACCGTTCTGTCTCTTTGTGTCTGTCTTCTCTCTGTCTGTCTTCTCCATGGGTCTATATTCCCCTATGTGTTATTTTCCCTTTTCATTTATAGAGCGTGGATCAGAACACACTGGGGCTCTGACCCCGCCTGTCTTAAGATGACCTTCCAGAATGTTCTATTTGAGAATGCATGAAAGAGGGGTTGACGTGGACAAGCACAGACCAGAACCTGTCAACTGAAACAATGGACCGCTCTCTTTCACTGGAGTGATCTTTGAATACATCCCCACACGGCTGCGTCTACAGCTGGCTCTATTGGTTAACTGTCTTGTTTACAGTCTACATAAGTGTGAGGACGGCTGTGCTGCCTGATGCTAGTTAATCCTAAGCCATCAGTTGAGAGGCTAGTTTGTCTGGCTGGCCAGACCTTGTCCACTTGATGTTTCCCACTGAAGTACCCGTAAGGGCCTGTTTCTACTTGAGGGGTTGTACGTTGGTTAATCCTAAGCTTTCACTACATGCTACTTCGTCTGCCTTGCCAGACATTGTCAACATCTTGGCTCAGACTGAAATACACGTATGGGCCTGTTTCTACGTGAGTCATTTCTGCGATATACCTTTAGATTTGAGGATTATCCCATCCATTTGTGTTTTTCTAATTTCTGTTAGCTGTTCTTTCTTTTCATGTAGTATAGTCGAATTGGACATTTAATTAGAATATTTGTTTTTCAACTTCTAAGGTGTGTTCTTTGTTAATTAACTCTCATTTCTTTCGTATACTAAATGAAATTGTTTTAGCTCGTATTTCCATAACCAGGGTATCTAAAACAATTGATCAGATATTATGAACTGGATCTGGTCATTTGGTATCGTTTTTGTATAGCTTCTTTCATAGGGGAATGCTGAATATTGTTCTTTTATTGCTTCAATGATATCATTTGATAAGCTCTTCATAAATATAATCTTTAAATAAAGAAGAATTGAATTTCCAGAAATTTCTCTCTCTATTGTTTTTCTTCTTTTCCAAAACATGTTTATACAGTTATCAGAGAATAGTTGGTTCATTGGCCATAAAGAATATCCGCGCTAATACGCTGGTCATTAGTGTATCAGAAATTAAAAAGAAATTCATGCGGCTTTGTTGAGGTGGATTTTGTCTCCTTCAAGTGAATCAAGTAATTTCTGGGTTGAATTGCCTCCAAATGTCCACCAATTCCAATTTTGACATAATTTCAAGTACTGTTTCCTGTACTTTATGGTTGTTTACGTGTTTATAATTGTAATCTGTATATGGATTAAGCACTAAGTTCCGGTCACCAGCTATGATGACGTTTGGAATACTAAGTTCTTCTATTCTTTTTTGAATCTGTTAAAAAATGGGATCATCTCTGTTTGATCCATGTATTTTAACTAATAATATTTGTTTTCCCATCGCTTTTATTGTCAGAAATATGTAGTTACCTTGACTATCTTGCATTTTTTGCTGTCCTTAAATTCGAAGTTATTATTAAGCAAAATTGCAGCACCTCTTGATCTTCTAGTATTCGATGAAAAAATGCACTCATATCCCCACTCTGCTCAGATCTGTCACTCTAGTTTTTGAGTAAAGTGTGTATCTTGTATAAAGTAAACAGCATGCTGTTTTTGTCTTAAGTGTTGGAAAAGATCTCTTCTTTACTCAAAGTTTCCTAATCCTTGACAATTGAGAGAAGATATTGTGATGCAACTCATTACTTTGCTGTACATCGTATAGACATCTAATGTTTCCTTTCACTATAGAGCAATTTCGATAAGTGCCATATTTTCCATCAACGCAAGCATATAAGTGAACACATGCACACACATTCACACCACACTTTTCTCTAAGGATATCGTCGTTTGGGTGGTCTTCGCTAGACAGTCAGCGACAAACAAACATATCAGAATCATAAATGGCTGTACAACTCGTGCCTCAGTGTCCTTTATAACTAATCATTTTATACAAATGATATTTCCAAATCAAGTTGAATACATATTGAATGTACATAACTGTGAATGCTAGTTAATGTAAACACTATTCAAAAAAGTAAACCATAAACTTATTCAAAGAAGTTCTTTTTACACAAAATTGCATTTATACACCTTTAACTATTCCCTGCACGCCTGACTGCACGGTAACCTTTACATATTTGCACTCAGTGTGTAAAAAAATATCCTGCCTATCACTTCGGCACAACTTGTAGATCTGAATATTAGTACACAATGCAAAAATGGTTTTTCTTCATTCAGTCTCGAAGGTAGTTTCCAAAAAAATACTGAAGGCACACCCTTTTAAGTATAAATACTTATACACAATGCATTCTTCTTCATTCAATCGTCTTTCAAACCGGCACATCAAAGATGAATATGCCCAAAGGTAGTGTTCAAAAGATAGTTCAGACATGCTCTTATAGTCAATAAAAAATATTTTTCATTCAATCATATTTCAAACCGACACATTCTAAAGACGAACAAAACATCATAAAGACAAACAAACTGTACTCGAAGATACTGTTCAAAAGATACTTAGGCATATACATACGGCCGTGGATTTCACTATTCGTGCACAGTGTGACAAAGATTTTTGTCTTCATTCAATTTTCATTTCAATGGCACATCATGAATTGCTTCAAACTTACACGTTCATAAAGATAAACTTCATCCAAAGTAGTGTACGAAAAAACATATATTCAATCCGTCTTCTTACACAAAGACGTACAGATAAACGTCAAGCGCAATAGTATTTGTGTAAGGATGGGTGAGGTAGGCCTGAAAATGTTACCCCCATGGCCCATGATAAAGACACAAGTTGTCCCATAACCCTAAGGCCACAGAGGTGTAAGCAGTAAAGTGGTAAAGACCCCAATGTCTTCATGAGGTGGTGACCATTTTCCATCGCTCTCCCTCTCTGCTCTACTATCACTGATCGTAACAGGGTCGAGCCACTCCTGCAGCAAAGTAAAACAGTAAGCCATTAGCACGAAATCTGTGTCAAGCGAGATTCGAATCCGTGCCATCCAAATGGAACGCCATGACATCACAGTATCTTCACATCAACCCTATAATGAAGCATGAACGGCAGCACTCACTTTTCTCATCCACAGATCCCACACCTGCGACCTTTCTGTGATAAACTCATTCCCCAGGGAGACCTCCACACTCTTCCCTTTATCCAAAGCTGCATCATCCTAGTCCTTTAACCCACTTGTTAGCCCATCCACCAGTCTTGATATCCATTTTTTCTGCCGTCCATTTCCACTTTTGAACATTACGGCACAACAGAAAAGTAATACCAATAAATCAACTATATACATAATATTATAAAACGAAAATACTTCAGTCAAGTCAACCCGCTAATGTTTTTTCATATAAACGCAATGATGCACAAATTTACCAGTTGTACAAGTCTGTTTTGCAACATATACCCACCTTTTAGTTATTCCATACTTTACACAAATTCGTTCCATCCACCATGTGACAAGCATAAAGAGAACCTCTACAGCACTGAATCAACACACTGTCGCATACACCTCGCCCACATTACGACTGTAATAGCATTGTGGTAATCTCCCCAAGGTGTTTGTTCCCCATCCCCGTCACTTCCCTTCAGCTATACATGCACACTCACTCTGATCTACACACCAACACCCACCCACCCCCACACACATTCACACAAGCGTACGCATGCACGAAGAAGGTTAAACCGCCTGAGTATACGTGTGAACACACAGGGCGTACTTGTTCCAACAGATGTGTCTTTCTCCAAGTCTTTGATATCCATTGTCAATCACGAACTCACACACCCATACGCTCATATAAGTCGTCATATAAGTCGTATGCGTGCGGACAGCTTCAGTTATGGAATAGCCTCTCAGGATCTTCGTATTAGAGACCTTTAGATTACACGTCACGTATCCAATATGGGCCAAATACGTAACATATCGACTACGTATCGCATTTTCTCGCGCGATTGTATCGATACGTACTGCTTTGATAGCGACGTGACTACGTATGAAAGTCCAGTCATACGTGCTCTCGCCCTTATCTAGTTTGGGACTACATATCTCAAGTTTCAAGGTAAGTAATATTTTGGTTGTGTTTTGAAACCCTTTTTCTACCTTGTTATGTATGTCTTATGTCACTGAGTTTTAAACACTTCATGTACGAGTCAACAAAATGCACCAAGTGTCAGCAAGCAAAATCCGGCTGCTGGGAAGTACATGCACGTATCGTCAGCTGACCTAATTAAAATTTCAAACGAGACTTCAGGTTGTAGGCCAGTTCGACTGCAATTTAGCTATGAAATGCTATTTTGTGGACGCCAAACGTTATAAATGTCATGAGTAACGTAGTTTTTTTTTTTTATTATTGTTTTTGATTAGTTGCTGATAAATTTTCGGAGGAAAAATGTATAATGGATGCCCCATTTAAAGAAATCTAACACCAAGTGTTGACTTTGATCTATCCTTACAGTTCACTGTCTGGTTTCTCATCAAGGCCACATAGACCTGCCCTGGCAAGAGAAGCTGGTGGGGAGCCAGAGTGGACTGTGTTTACACAGGCAGCAGAAACTGATAGTGGTGATGATTATATTATTTATTTATTTATTTATTTATTTATTTATTTATTTATTTATTTATTATTTATTATTATTATTATTATTATTATTATTATTATTATTATTATTATTAATTATTATTATTATTATTATTATTGTTGTTATTACCAGTATCATCATCGTCATCATAATGAATAAATATGTAAACAAATAAAAAGACAAATGAAATAAGTTTCTTCCTGTTTTTCAGATCCTAGTGTTCCCCATGCCAAATCAAGAAATCACACAGCCCAGCTGCATGGTGGTCTACAACCGTGGAGTACTGGCAAGATTAAATACAAACAGAAGAAGAAAGCAAAAAGACTGATTTTGACATTCAGAAAGATTAATGTGAAGAGAGAAAATATAGAATCCAGAAGCTGGAGGATGCAAACAATTGCCTGAGGATTGAAGTACAGCAAAGAGATGAACAAGCAACGCAGCTGATACAGAAGAGTTGGAAGAAAGGAAGAATGAAAAGAGAGGAAACATGATGATGGAGTGACAGACTGAATAGAGAAAATGCGATGGATAGGGAAAACGAATTAATGGATGCCATGCTGCAATACAATACAATACAATACAATAATCCTCTATCTTATACATCCACATAGGAAAGTTAAAATGTACATACACATAGATTATTTTCACAGCTACTCAAAACCACAATCACGATTCATTGACAGAACATAATAAAATAAACATGCTTCAACAGTTCAAAAACAACCACAAAATAAAGCATCCAATAATTTTGGCACATGTCATAACTCTGCACATGATACGCTCCCAACTCCCACTCCTGTCTCCCCCCCCCCCCCCTTTTCCCATTTTCCATGCACACACAGACATACACTTACAGGAGAAACACACCATTATGAAGTCACAAAATGACAGGTGCGGTAATCAAGCAGGTAAATGTCAGACTTATAATAAGAATGTCTGGGTTTGGTCCCTTCTGGGTACCTCCTGCTTGGTGAAAAAGGGTGGAGAATTTGTTAAGTTCTCTGGTCAGCATGTGTGCAGACCCACCAGTGTCTGAAACCCCTTTGTGCACATGGTCATGCAGAAAATCAAATATGCACTATAAAGATCTTGTAAGTCTTGTCGTGTGTTTGGTGGCTTATAGAAACTTGGCCCAGCAAGCATATCCACCAAATCAGAGTATGCAGACTGCACCAGTATACTGCCTGCATAGTGTGGACAAAACTGCGCATATATAATTACAATATAATAATAATTACAATATTTATATAGCGCAAAATCTTGATAAAATCAAATCTAAGCGCTGAAACAGACACACACACACGCACGCACGCACACACACGCACGCACGCACGCACACACACGCACGCACGCACGCACACACACGCACGCACGCACGCACGCACGCACACACACACACACACACACACACACACACACACGCACACGGCTATAAATGGGGAGAAAGAATAAAAGCAAATGAAAATTATAGAGAGCATATTATATACAATTATATATTACAATGTGATTCCCCTCCGAGTGGAGACAGGCTGCAGAGGGATTGAGTGAGGTCAAGATTTTATGCAGAGGAGAAAAGGTGACTTTTGAGAGCGGACTTGAAGGAGACAAAAGTAGGTTGCTGATGGACTGAGAGAGGAAGTTTGTTCCAGGAGAGCGGACCAGAAACAGAGAAGGCTCGTGGACCATAGGTATTGAGCTTAGTGCGTGGAAAGCGAAAAGTCAGAGGATCGGAGGCAGAGCGGAGGGTACGTGAGGGAACATAGATCTCAAGTAGACTTGACAGGTAATCGGGGGCTGCGTTATTGAGGCTTTTGTAGCACATGGTGTCTAGTTTGTACTGTATGCACTTTGATACAGGGTGCCAGTGAAGTTGTGCCAGGAGAGGAGATATGTGGTTAGCTTTTTTCTTTTTGAGTACAAGGCTTGCAGCATTGTTTTGAATGCGCTGTAGGATGTGAATGGTGGAGGCAGGAAGACCGGACAGGAGTGAATTGCAATAGTCAATGCGAGACATTATGAAGGAGAGAACGAGTTTTGCAGTTGTTTCCACAGAGAGATACTTCCTGATCAGGCTTATACGATGGAGGTGATAGTAGCAAGATCTGGCATTTTGAGAAACAAAGTTGTTCATGGAGAGGGTAGAGTCAATGCAGACACCAAGGTTTTTAGCTGAATCAGAAATTGGGACTGATATGTTACATAATGGGAGAGAAAGAGGAGGCAGCTGAGAAAGTTTCTGACGGGTGCCAATGAGGATAGCTTCTGTCTTGTCATCATTTAGCTGAAGTTTGTTGTATGTCATCCAATTTTTAATGTCCGAGTAACACTCAGTGGTGCGAGTCAGGAGGCGCTGTATATTGCGCCTATATATACACATCTGAGAAAATCTGAACGCAATGGGCTGTGTGCAGATAACGTCACTCCTCGTCGGAGGAGTTATCTTTCCATTCCTACGTTATTCGTCGCGTCTGAGACAGTGAAAGTCCGCAAAACGTTCCGAGTCGGTTCCATACTTTTGCTCGGTTTACCATGTTGGCGCCAATAGGAAAAAAATCATGAATGAAGAGTGGAAATTAAAAAGCTGGAGATGATGAACAGCTGTTGTGTGAAAGGATGTCACAACAGACAAGATCGGGGAAAAGACAGGCGATACTACACAATACCATGTGTTGTGACAACGAGGGGAAAGGATGTGGAGAAGCTGACACAGCTTCAGCTCAAATGCCTGACATCTGATTTAAACACGACCCACACATTTGTTTGTTCGGACCACTTTGTAAATGGTATGTTATATTTAGGCCTGTTTCTTTTCGATGCATGCATAGTCTTGAGAGATAGATCGACTTTCGCTTTTGATCTTTTCCCCGTGAATCTTCTGTGTCGTCTGCCACAGATGGCTGGCTGCGGGTATGGCGTTTGAGATGTGAGTGTGTTTAGGTATCATAGTTTCATCTTGTTTTTAGTCACTGGTGAATGAATAGGGCGTGTAAATTACTGATATAAACAAAGACTTATTTTTATCTGCAGATTTGCATCCCAGCTTTCAGTTGTTTGACTAGATGCTATTCTGTACGCAGAACTGTTTTGTTTCTATTTCGAGTGTGTGTGTGTGTGTGTGTGTGTGTGTGTGTGTGTGTGTGTGTGTGTGTGTGTGTGTGTGTGTGTGTCTGTGTGGTGTGTGTGCGAGTGTGTGTGTGTGTGCGTTTGAACTGAAATGTTTCCAGAGTTTTTTAAGACCTGAAATTTCGTTCCTCCTATCACCAGCCATATCCCACATATGCAAAAATACAGTCACAACTCACGAATCTTTTTTTTTTGGGGGGGGGGGGGGGGGGGGGGGAGGTCATTTGTGTATTTGTGTGCTTAACAGTAAGCTTTCATTTGATCTAGAAATGGGTGAAAAATAATAAATCAATAAATCCAGTATAACCAAGTGTGTGTGGTGTGGTGTGTGTGTGTGTGTGTGTGTGTGTGTGTGTGTGTGTGTGTGTGTTTGTGTGTGTTTGTGTGGTTGTGTGTGTGTGTGTATGTGTGTGTGTGTGTGTTATCAAGTAGCTTACATGTAGGTAGAAAGAAACTCTAGGGAGAGCTAGACAACAGAAGTCTTCAGAGAAGTAACCCTTTAGACAAGTACATAGTATTGCAACTCTAGCAGCATTTAAACCATAACATAACTGGAAATCAGTTATACAATTTACCTACAGTAAAACACACACGCACACACACACACACACAACACACACACACACACACACACACACACACACACACACACACACACAACACAACACAACACAACACACACACACACACACACACACACACACACACAACACGCACATGACTCGTGGAGAAAACACCGAAAGCAAAAATGAAAGGAAGAACAGAGATTGCTAGTGTACACACTGCACGAAGCATATCTTAGCTGAGACGACCACATTCTGACATCCATCAGGTCTGTATGTCCAAATATCACACACCCAGCTGGAGATGAACAGCCGATATGCCTTCAGACTTTTGCAAGCCCTGAATTCGTCCCATGTGTAGGCGCTGATCCCATAAACGAGATAATTAAAGATATTGATATAGTTTATATCAGGGAGATTATCTGGATGTGCAGACCACGATTGTTTCGGAATATCGTAAGGATCAACTCCATCTATAACCAGAATTTTTAAATGATACCTATGTTTCTCCTTTTCATTGAGTTTTTCTGCGTATTTCAATGCCGACGGTGCTTGCATTCGCTCTGAGGCGTCCATGCCTACAGCTGTTGCATACCGTAGGGATGGGAAGGAACTCCCGATAACATGTCGAATTGGACACAGCCAATAGAAAGATCATAAGGTTTTTCTTAAAAAATAATACAAGCTGAGCAGATCTGTGCAACTAAAAAAGGGTAAGCAAAGATCAAGGAAAGGGAAATTCCTCATGATTGTTATGTACATGTTACCATTTTTTTAAACTAATTAGTCGTCTTCATTTTTATGGTAGAAAAACAAAAACAAAAACTTACATGTTTCAGAACATGTATAATCTTTTAGGATAGTATTCAAGTTCCTTTTGTCACAATAAAGGATTCATATGCCCATATAGTGAATAATTTCGTCACATGGAAAGTGTGTTGCAAGTGCATGGTTTGTACGTGCTGGCAGGCGCGTGCGTGTGTGTATGTACACAAAGACTGAGTTATTACGTAT
>CM060312.1:44033626-44056126 GCA_030674185.1 Monoplex corrugatus | reverse complement strand
AGATAGATAGATAGATAGATAGATAGATAGATAGATAGATAGATAGATAGATAGATGGGTTATTAATTGGGGTCAAATCCGAAAAGACTGTATATTGTTCCTTGGCTACCTCACTGAAATATGCCATAGAACTGTGGAAGATTTGGGGCTATAAAATGGCCTGGACAAAATATGCCTAAATATGAAATGGCCCAGGCTAATGTAAACTGAGAGATATAAAGCTATTTTACATCTCGGGGTATACCGCAGCCTAAGTCGTCTTATGCTCGAGTATGTTTTGGCCAAGCCTGTTTCATACCTGGGTATATTCTGGAAAGGATATTTTATGGCCTGCTCCACCTATCATATCCATTGTGAGTGGACTGTACACAAAGGTAGCGCTTTCCCTTGTCTGCGTAAGGATGAAGACGAAGACGTAGAAGAAGAAAGAAAAACGTGAATGATATATAATTATTAACCGCTTAGTTTCCCACGCTTAAATGGACAGGAATTATCATTCTGACGATAGCAGCTGGAAGGTCAAATCATCTTAATGCGATTATTTCTCATTGAGGGCTTAAGCTTATTCAATTTTTAAATTTGTTTATTTGATGAAAAATGTTTGTAAACAGTTTATAAGCATAAAAAATGACTAGCTATGTAACACCATGGTTATAAAGTTTGAACTAGTCTCCATGCTGAATCAGTGTAGCTTCACCACAATCCTTTTAGCCCAATGATGAAGGCAGGGGAATACACTGGTAGAACAGTGGGCAATAGAATTGAGGGGGGGGGGGGGACTAAAGGGAGGGGATGCGGCAGAAAGAACGAGCCAGACAAGTAGACAAATAGACGGAGATCAGATTGATATCGTGTTTTTTTTCCCTTGTTTGTCTTTTTCTGATATGATCTAAAATTGTATCGTATTGTATTGCATTGCGTTTTGGTGTATTGTATTCTGTTGCAGATAAGGTTCTGTATAGTCTTGTATTCCATTCTCCCGATGTGAAATGCAGGACGCTGTCCGCAGGAAGAACATCTCGCTGAATTTCTGTAACATATAAGTGCCCGCTGCACACCAAACATCAGTTTATACCAAAAAAAAACTATTGTTTTAAATGATATTAAAACATCCGGAGAAAATGCTTTTCACATACATTTCTCCAAAAGCTAATTTCAGGCACTGTTTTGGTCCGTGTAACCCTGACGTTTATGCTTTACCTCTCAAACGTATTCTTTCGCAAGACATCAACAGTCCCTAGCTTTGACCAACAATTGATACAGATTCAACCGTTCACACACACACACACACACACACACACACACACACACACACACACACACACACACAACACACACACACACACACACACACACACACACACACACACACCACAAGCACATACACTCACTCACACACTATACCATTAACGCTTTTATCTCCCTCCGTTTTAATATCCAAAGCTGGACAAGATTCCAGTTTTATGTTTCCTTTTTAACCTTTTAATATTGATCTTGTCGATAGTTTCCCCGTAATAGATACTTATGCCAAAAGTAACTCAGTGAACAGTGAAACTGAATGCGAGACAGCAAATGGAAATAAAAAGACTAGATCAGCACGCATGCACGTACGCAGTCTGACACACACACCTACACACTCGCTCTCACACACACACACACATACACACACATACATGCGTACAAGTACACATACATACTCATTCTTACGCGTGCGCACTCACGCACACACACACTCATACGCATGCACACACACACACACACACACACACACACACACACACACACACCAACACACTTACATACTAAAACAGACACATTTATAAAGAAAGAACGTGTGTACGTGTGTCAGCTACTTGGTCCCCTTCCGGTTTGGGGAAGATAAAGCAGCAACAAAGTGAAGATGGACGCCATTCTCATTATCTTGGCCCTGAGTACAATTGGATTTGGTACTGAAAAAGTAACAGTCCTCCTAAATAAAGTTTATGACACGAGAAAAAATCCCACAGATATGTCAAAGTCAATTGTCATTTTGTTTCCAAAGAAAGCAGGGACTATGGACTACGAACTCCATCTACAATCAGCCTGATAAGCCATGTGACAAAGATTCTGTTAACAGTACTCATGATGAGGACAAGGATCACAATCACATCTGAAATAAAGGAAGAACTATGTGAATTTGTTGAAGAGAAAGGAACTGTTAATGCCATCTATATAATATATATATCCTATGAACTCTCATACACAGATCAGTTGAGTTAAATAAGGATCTCCATTTACGGTTTTCATTCATAAGGAAGATTAGGAAAAGACAGGCAACATTTATGGGCCATTTTATGAAGAAAGGGGAATTGGAGCACCTGGTCGCAACAGAAAAGCTGGAGGGAAAGAGAGCACCGGGTAGACCCAGGGAGAAAATATTGGACGGACTTGCACAGTGGCTGAAGACAGTTTTGCACAGTGGGTAGAAGATAATACTAGCAGCGACAACAGATAGTTTAGTGTGGAGGGCCATGATTGCTATGGCACATAATGATGATAATCAAAGTGCAGATGGGCGGTCAGGCAGTACACGGATGGTTGAGGGTGCATGCTCATCTAGGAGCTGCTGCAAGACTTAAATGTAGTGACTAGCAGGTTCAGAGGAATTTGAGAGAAGAGACGGTTTACAGCTTCAGACGAGAAAATTTAAGGTTGATAGATTTCAGATTGTGACGGGTCACAGTTCACGTCCGGCATACACGTTTCGATAGACTGAACTACTTCAGCGTTACGGTGTCAAGATGACAGTCACAAGATGGATTGCCACGACACCTCAAGAACGAATAGTTGTCCTACGATTTGGAAACTGGTGTTCAGCACCACAAAACACGTGCTGTTATTAGGGTGTATATGTGTGCGCACGTGTGTGGACGCGCTTGCGCGCGGCGTGTGTGTGTATATATATATATATATATATTGTGTGTGTGTGTGTGTGTGTGTGTGTGTGTGTGTGTGTGTGTGTGTGTGTGTGTGTGTGTGTGTTGTGTGTGTGTTGACTTCATTTGTTAGGTCTTATTTCTTATTTATCTTTTTTTCTTCTTTTTCTACGTCGCCCCCCCCCCCCCTTTTTTTTTTGTTTTTGTTTTTTGTAAGTGAACAGACTGGAGGGGCTACTATTAAGGAGATACTATCTTTATTGAGTTGATAGGCAGCAGAGAATATGTACGGTATTGATTGGGAGCTTTCTGTGACATGGGAAGTTTATACTTATTGCGATTTGTGTTTTGATTCAGTCATTTTTTAATCTGTAATCTATCTCTTTATTTATCTATTAATTTATTTATTTATTTATCTATTTATTCATTTATTAGAAGATGAGATACACAGATACACATGTCTTAACAACGTTACTAAGATTGCTCCACTAACAGATACGAATACTACCGGGTAGTATAAGATACAAAACCCATAGGCTATGTAGGACCTCAGGATCTGGCCAGCTCATGGGTTTAAGTGCAGGTTTAAGGTCTGTGCCATGATCATTTTGGATCTTTTCCATCACATGGTACCAGCTGAGTCAGTGCATAATTATGAAATTCGTTCCGAACACGGAGATGTCATCTTGAGAAACTGAAAATGAAACTGAACATGAAACTGAGGAAAAACAACACTGCAGACTATTCTCAAAGAAGTTGATCAAGGACCAAAACTAATGTAGCCCTTTCATCAGATTCATTCCACTAGCCTAATATCCCGTGAGTCAAGGTTTTGATATGGGGAGAGATGAAGCAAGACCTGCAAAACACAGATACCATCAGGATGACTGGAACATTAAGATGAGCAGCAAACAAATCAATTGTTACGTCATGGGCTAGGACCACATTCGGGACCAGATTTTGAGTCCTTATCTCTAATAAAAACCAACGAACCCTTGGGAAAATCTACGCTGATCTTAGACTGTTGAAACTCAAATCTCCAGTCTTACAATCACAAAGTGGCCGAGTCTAGTTAACAGGCAAAAAAATCGTGGTTTGTTACTGCCACACAAAACAGCAGATTGAGTCATTCCTTGTAAATGTAGAATGGAAAGTTCATTACGTTATTGTCTTTTTGTTTCTATAAAGGAAAACTATTACAAGATGCGTAATAGTTATTTAAAAATCCCAATTGTTTCTATTATTGTTTATCGCACAATCAAAGTGAAAGTGTTGTGCAGACAATTACTATGGCCTTTTTAAATAGCAGATTACTATTCAATGACCACAGTGATTCAACCATAATGCAAAAGCTGCAAAAACTGTTTTTGTTTTATTTTATATATGATGTGCATAACGTGAGATTCTAGTGGGTTGACCTTCAGAACGAGATAGAGCCTCCAGAAGATAACGTCATACAACCGTCTAAAAATGCAGTCTTGGATTCCGTGCATGAATTGGTTTATGATGAAAGTGCCGTTGCAAAGCAACAGAATCAGTCCTTCAGCCCAGTGGCCGCTGGATCGGTAGTACGGAACATAGCCATTGAATGACATGCCACCTGACTGGCCCTGCCAGAGCAAATACGCCATTTTGTCACATAAGCAAAAAGCAATCTGTTGGATATGTCGATTACTTCTGGGATGGACTTCAGTTCCAGCACAGCTCAGAACACACCTCTCACCCACCCGCGAGGACACACGCAAGCACACACACATCTACACAAATGTTATATAATTCTTGTCCTTTTTACGACATGTTGTCACTGGTGTCTGTCACATGTAAAGGGTGTAGGTGACTCCCAGTGTCTTGCAGTTTATGCTGGTTCGTGAAAATATAGCAGTTGATCATTCTCCTCAAGAGACAGAATACACCAGTCCAGGTTAAACGAAAATAATCCTTTATTTTTAGAACGTAGAAAACGTAAAAAGAACTGGGTAAATACTTCACACATCCAATGCACCTCTAATAGTTTGTAGAATTATTCTTCTTCAGCCCTCAAGTCTACACACAGCAACTCCACGAATCCACAGCAACTTCTGTATCTCTGACAGCAGGTTTACACTTCAATTCTGTTTATATCGCTCTCTCTCAACCCACAGTCACGCTTTATTTATAACATCATGGAAAGTTCCACAATATTCTCGGCTTTTCTCTAGATTTTCAGCCAATCATAGCCGCATTCTTGAACCTTCCCGTTCTAGAATATTCTGTAATAGTAGCCAATCATTGTACAGATTAAATTTTGTTTACGATTTCCGGAAAATTCGAGATCTAAGGTATTCTACGGGTTTTGTTGTTGTTGTTGTTGTTGTTGTTGTCATTTCTAGAGTGTTCCAAAGGATTCTGCATATTTCCATGCAACGAACTCAAACTAAAACATATGTTTTCAGTGTTTGCATAAACCAAAACAAATATTATTGATTCATTATTGAGCAAATAATAAACCACTCTTATAATAATAATAATAATTACAATATTTATATAGCGCAAAATCTTGATAAAATCAAATCTAAGCGCTGAAACAGACACGCACGCACGCACGCGCACACACGCACGCTCGCACGCACACACACACACCACACACACACACACATACACACACACGCGCGCGCGCGCGCGCGCACACACGGCTATAAATGGGGAGAAAGAATGAAAGCAATGGAAAATTATAGAGAGCATATTACGAACAGCGCTAGTGGAGAGCAGCTGAATCGACAGACACATTTCGACGTCACACTTCTCTTATGGGCATTCACACTTTCACACTGACTTTCTCTTTTTTGAATGTAACAACCCCCCTCTTAAAAATATTTCCACTTAATTTCTCAAAATTTTTTACATTTGAAAAAAAAAAGGGAAACAATCTAATATAGGAAAACCAGCATACAATTAGTTTCTGTCCAAACACCTATCTCAGTCCATCTGCATCACATTCTGCTGAGAAAGTCTGCAGCATGGTTGTCTGTACCTTTCACATATTCAACCTTCATATCAAAGTTCTGAATGTACATTGCCCATTTCATGATTCTGTTACTGACAAATTTGGCAGAGTCCAAAAACGATAAAGGTTTATGGTCAGTGCGCAAGACAAAGCAAACCCCTTGGAGGAACAGTTCAAACTTATGCACAGCCCACACGTTGGCAAGGCACTCTTTCTCCATGGTGGCGTACTTCTGCTCTGCTCTGGACAACTTCTTACTGGCATACAAACAGGAAACAGCTTCCCTTCATGTTCTTCCATGAGCACCACACCAATACCGTCGTCAGAGGCGTCAGCACCAAGCACAAAAGTCTTTGAGGGGTTGGGTAACCCTAGCACTGGCTCTCTTGACGGGAACTCCTTGACTGTGCTGAAGGACTGTTCTTG
The DNA here is from genome assembly GCA_030674185.1 of Monoplex corrugatus. Classification (NCBI taxonomy): domain Eukaryota; kingdom Metazoa; phylum Mollusca; class Gastropoda; order Littorinimorpha; family Ranellidae; genus Monoplex; species Monoplex corrugatus. The sequence continues at coordinate 44,049,802 of CM060312.1, read as the reverse complement.
TGCTGCTCTCCACTCCAGCTGGTCGGGTTCTCCCTTGCGAAGAAGGTCTGACAGTGGTGCTGTCACAGTTGCAAAGTGGGGCATGTACTCCCTGTAGAACCACCAAACCAAGAAAGGATCTCAGCTGCTTCTTGGTTTGGGGACGAGGTGCTTCCTCAATATTTTTGACGTTGTCCTCAAGGACCCCTTTCACTCCTTCCTGGAGGCAATGTCCAATGAAGTCAACATAGTGTGCACCAATAATACACTTGCTGGGTCGAGCAGTCAAGTTGGCAGCATGTCAATCGCTTGAAAAGCTATTGGAGGATTTCTAAATTTTCAGTCCACGTTTTAGAATAGACCAAAATGTCATCCCAGTAAAACATCACACCTTTCACGTCACCCAGTAGTTTCCTCATGCCTCGTTTCAGCGTTGCCCCAGAGTTTTTCATGCCAAATGGCATACGGAGGAACTCATAAGTCCCATCTGGAGTAACAAAAGCAGTCTTGGGAACACCTTCTGGTATGGGGATTTGCCAGTACCTTTTGCTGAGGTCAGTCTTGGAGAAAAACCTATCTCCACCCAGTCTCTGGAACAGGTCAGCAGTAGTTAACATTGGTGCAGGATCAAGCTCTGTAAGTTTATTCAGCCACCTAATGTCAATGCATACTCCGTTGGTACCATCTTTCTTCTTGACAATGATGACTGGAGATGCGTAAGGTGACCCTTTGCACTCAGGTATCACTCCCAGCTTCAGCATTTCTTTAATGTGTGCCTTCAGTGACTCTCCATTGGTGTATAACATGGGATAGGGCTTTGACCTGATGGGTGTGGATGATCTCAGCTTCATTTCATGCTGGATCAGGCAGTCTCTGCAGGAAATTCAGTGAATATGTTTGAGTGTTCTTTCAATATCTCATGTGCTTCAGCCTGCTGCTTGTTGTTGAGCTGGGGTCCAAGAGCCACATCATCTACAGTTTCTTGGGGATTGAAGTCACTTAACTCCAACAGTTCCTCGTCATTCACCGTCTTCATCAATAGAGTCACTAACAACACTACAAGTGACAACTGGCGTCCACCCCTGGATTTCAGCAACTTGTGCATTCGCTGCATGCTTCTCTGCTTCCCGTTCAATGTATTTCTTCAGGAAGTTGGCATGGAAGATCTCTTCTTTTCTTTTGACTTTTACTACAGTCATTTAGCTCCTTGACAGCTTTCACTGGATATGGTCCTTTCCACTGCATCAACAACTTGTGGTCGGTTGGCAGGAGAATAAGGACTTTGTCTCCAGGCTCAAACTTTCTGATCTCAGTTTTTTTGGTCATAGTAATGCTTGCTTTTGCCCTGAGACTTTTCCAGTGGATTCCTGTGAGACCTCCAGGTATGCAAACAACAGGGCATTGACGTAGCGATGCCACTGTTGGGGTTGGTCAGCACACAATTTCCTCAGCATGGACTTCAGTGTTCTATTGTATTTCTCTACAAGGAAATTTCACATGGGATGGTAGGGTGTAGTGGTCACCTGGCGAACGCTGCGGAGACGAGTAACTTTTTTTCATGCAGTCAGGCACAAACTGCGTCCCCAGGTCACTCAGAATTATATGAGGGACTCCCAGTCTGCTGAACATGTCCACTACTAATGCTTCGGCCACAGTCTCAGTATCAATGCGTTTCAGCAGAACAGTCTCAGAAGATCTGGTTGCATAATCTACCAAGGTAAGGATACAGCGATGTCCTGCTTCACTTGCTGGCTTGATTTCTCCAATGAGGTCAATGGCTACCCTCTCAAAAGGTCTGTCCACTAAAAGCATTTTCTGTATAGGTACTTTTGGCATTCTTCCCTTGGGAGCTGTCTTCTGGCAGACATCACAGGACCTGCAAAAGCAAGCCACATCACCTTCTATACCTGGCCAGTAAAAAGATGCCATGACCTTGTCAGTTGTTTTCTTGACCCCTATATGACCCTCAAGGATAGAGTCATGGGCTAGCTTCATCACAGTTTTCTGTAAGCTGGCTGGTACAAGGATTTGTCGTATGGTCAGGTCTCTATCGACTGATGATCTCCTATACAATCTGTACATGATCCCATTCTTCTCAAAAGAGACTTCGGTGTTGCCCCTGGTTATGGTGTCCGTTTTGCTTCTGTACTTCTGGAGAGAGGGGTCCACTTCTTGTAACTGGACCAGCTTTTCTCTGTTTATCTCAAGAATTCCACTGGAGTCATTGGTCTTCAGTGGGATGGTCACCTTTCCCTTTTCCGCCCTGACTTGTGCACAGTTGTGTTGCCATGCAGGGTCTGGATCTTCTGCTGCTCGGGCTTCTTCAATGTTCCCTATGATGATGTCATGAGGTGGGTCAGGCAAACACAAAGCATTTGCCTTGCCGATGAAATGTGGTGTGGAGATCTCAATGTCAGCAGTGGGAACTGATTCAACACGCACCGCAGGTACCCTTTCTTGCCAGTAAACTGTTCTTCTGTACGAGTTTTCTCTTGATGATAACACCACTGCATCCAGTGTCTCTAAGCACTTCCACTTCCATGTCTTCATAGCACCCTTTCACTACTGGCATGATACTGAAGTCACTATTGGTACGGTTTATGAATGCGCACCGCACCACCTCTTCATACTCTTTAAATTTTCTGTGCACTGGATCTGATGTGACCCTGGGTATTCTCTGAAAGGGTTCTCTGTCCAGGCTTCTTTCTCTGATGGCAACATTGGCAGAAGTCATGCTTTTCCTGTTTCCAGCTGGACCCAGGCTTTTCTGTTCTTCACAACCAAAGTGTTGAAGACCACTTCTGTCTGTCCTGAGTTGGGCTCTGCATTCAATGGCTTTGTGTCCCACGCGTCCACAATTGACTCATTTCAAGTTCTGATTCGATGATCTTGGGTCTTGGGCTGTCTTTGGTCTGTCCATAGATGCTGTGGCTGGCTTCGTCTTGACGTCAAATTTCCGATTTTGAGACTCCGGGAACCTCTGTGCTGCTTTAGTCAGGGATCGTACGCTCTGGCTTTTCTCCTGTAGAAGGTCCTCGGGACATGATTCCAGGAACTGCTCTTTCAGGACCAAATAGGACAGTCCATTATAATCCTTTTCTCTTCCAGCTAAATCCAACCATCTTTCAAGATAACTCTGGAAAGGGGTTAGAAACTGAGCTGGGCTTTCATTCGTTTCTGGCCGACTGGAACGGAAACGTCTCCGGAAACCTTGCACTGAAAAATCGTAGCTGCGTAGAAGCGCCAATTTGAGCTTTTCGTGGTCGTTGGCGTCATCCTTGGTTAATCTGGAGTACACTTCAAGGGCATGACTATTTCTGTTTCTTGCTGTCTTCTTTTTTCCTCTTGCTGTAGCACGAACCTTTGGAGGGCTTCACCCGTTAGACCAGTTCTCTGCCTTTTTCAATGTATTCAATGTATTCCATAGTGACACAGCTCAGATTAACAACGGCAATCAGTAGACTCAAAAATCACCTCAAACTACCACTTGATCTACAATCCCAAGTAGTTGTCTCAGTGGCCTCTTCTTTCAATCACAAGCTATCGATCTAGTTTCCTTCAACTACATGTAATCTTTCCTGGACTGAATCAACACACTGCTTACACTCTGCTATGTAAATTCAGTTTCTTAAGTTCCGCTGATCTGTGCCTAGTCAAGTAGTGTCACCATCGAAGTGTGCAGATCTAAACTTGCGCGATCAAATTCATTGAAACACTTGCCGTAGTATGGAGTCTCTGGATAGATCAATCATGCGTAGATCCCGGCTTGGCCCCCACTTGTCACATGTAAAAGATGTAGGTGACTGCCAGTGTCTTGCAGTTTATGCTGGTTCGTGAAGATTTAGCAATTGATCGTTCTTCTCAGAGACAGAATACACCAGTCCAGGTTAAACGAAAATAATCCTTTATTTTAAGAACGTAGAAAACGTAAAAAGAACTGGGTAAATACTTCACACATCCAATGTCACCTCTAATAGTTTGTAGAACCATTCTTCTTCAGCCCTCAAATCGGAAGCATGCCAGTTTGTCACAGGCCCAGTTTGTCACTCTATCTTCGGCCTGCACCAAGAGGTCTGGCAGGGTCTGGGTCATGTCCGTCCACTCTTTGATGTTGTCGAACCAGCTCTTTCTTTGTCGTCCTCGCTTGCGCCCACCCTCGACTGTGCCCTGCATGATGGAAGTTATCACTGACACTCTCAAAAACAGTAAATGAATGATTGATTGATTGTATGAATAGAATTTTATTTTTCAATTGTTTTTAACCAAAGAACATTCATTGTTGAAATTTTTACAAGTAATTTGCTTTGATTTGCATACAAAAAGGAAGAAATTTTGAACAACACAAGCTGAACTGACATTTTAGAGGGACTATCTGTACACCACCAATTTGAAGGTGGAGAATAAAAAATTTAAGTTACAACTACAGTGTTAAAGTGCTGTAATTATGACTGTTATCAATACTCAAATACTTAAATGAAATAATAAAGCGATCTTCTTCATGAGTCTTCTTTCAAGACATAATTATGCTTCTTTTAAAAGTTTGTATACAGATCAACACAGTTTGTGTGAAAAACATGTTCATTGCAACTGGAAGTAATGAGAAGAGTAAATTGAAGGTCCCAAAGTAATGTAGGCATACAAAATTATTCTAGACTAAAACAAATAAACTGGTATCTTAATTTCTTATATGCAGGACAACATAAAACTAAATTAATTGTACATCATTTTGTACATCAGATTTACAATCTAACAAAGGAAGGCAAAGAAATCATCTGAGGCCTACTTGGGCTAATCTGGAGGGGGAACACACTTAGTCAACCACTTAATAACAGAAACATAAATTATGTCCATAGTTCCCCATAGTTTGTTCACAAAGCATCTTTTTAAACCTTTTTGAGGGGAAAGGATTCTAAGTCACAGTAGTCAGAAAAGAAAACAAATAAGGCACACTCGGGCAACACTGGAAAACAAAAACACTCATAAGCGACCACATAAAAATGATGTGTCAATAGTTCACTTTAAAACAAAACTGAGCAGTCAGATAGAACAGAAAAAATGCACAGATACACAATGCATTGCGGACAAGTCGACTAAACCCAAACTGAGCGACCAATTGCCCTCCAGAAAGAGTCCAGATCTCTTTCGCCTGCATTGTACTGCGCTTTGAGACGTTGCACACGCCTTTCCACATTGCGCCACTTTCTTCGTCGTCGTGGTGGATCATCTCCCATCTCTGCCGCTGTCATGGAGTTCTCAGCTTCAGCCTGCTTGTCTTTGAGGACTCGGATGAAGACCCAGAGAGATGGGTGGCGGACTCCTACAGCTTCGTTGAGTGCACGGTGATAGTCTGAAATGGAAATCAATGTTCAGAGCCTTTATCGGCAACTCAGTGTGTTTTATGATTGAAGTTGCTCAGTTGAGTGTCTCTCATGGATTGGTCTCTTTAGCCACAAATAACACTGCTTCAGTCAGACAGACAGACAACTAGGAACCCAAGATACGTCATCCATTGTAAATGCTGACCGAAGGAGGCCTACTATATATAGATAAAACTTTCAGCAAAGGAGGACTAGCAGTAATAGCAGCAGCACCAGTAGCCTAGTGGTAGTAGTAGTAGTAATTGTAGTAGAAGTAATAGTAGTAGTTGTAGTTAGTAGTACATGTAGTAGTGAAAGTAGGAAGATGCATATATAGTGTATTTACTCTTTATCAATCTATCCGTTATCTATCAATAAACTTTTTTCTATTTCCATTATTTATTGATTATAAACCACTAAATCGTGGCTGTCTTTTTCATAAAAACATTACAAAAAAAAAGTTCCACTCACTTTCAGCATGGTTGTTGGTTCTCTGTGCCATGTTCCTGTTGTGAACATTCCACGCAGCTGGAGGAAAGGCAGCATTGGGCTGGATGTATGTATTGCCAACGTAGTTGAAAAAATTCTGCAAAGCAGGGAAGTGGTTCACAAGTCGGCACGTTCTCCTACTCTGTTCAAGTGCACGGAAGTTGTTTCTCAGCAGTGGAATGGGCAAATACCCGATGGCCATGACCTTTCTCACTGTGTCCTGGAGGCGCTGGTTCATTCGGTAGGGTCGCGCAAGTCCGAGTTCTTGGATTTTTCTCCAGAAGTTTTGGGTCAGATGGAAGTAGCATCCCCAAAGCGTTGCAGTTGGCAATTCTGTCTCCACTGCATTCCACAGACCCATTTCAAAGTCCGCAATGATGACCTGTGGACGCCAGTTGTGGTGAGTTATTTGCCGCGTGATTCTTCTCACTCTGGCTAGGACCTGACGATAGCTGCCTGTGGTCCTGTTTGCCATGAGCACATTGACCAAAGGAATCACGAAGCCTCTCACATCACCTAGTATCGTGAATACTTGGCGGTAGGGCTGAGGACAAGCACGGAATGTCCCATCCATGTAGACCGTCTCACATCGTCTCAGGGTCGAGAAGTTTTCCTCAGTGCAGAAGATCGCATATCCCCAGTCCCTGTCAAGATGCGCAAGGAAGTTTTCTCCATTCCAAGTTTCAGCCCACATGCCCTCGATCTCCACATCTTCCACACTTTCCGGAGTAGGGGGAATGTCCTTTGCTCTAGCTCTCGACAGCATTGACCTCACTGATGGAAAAGTTGGTAGATCTGGTCTGGCACCACCTTCCTGAGCTGCAAGGCGATGTTCCCGTGCAATCCAAGCATCATAGAGTCGCTTCACTGTCCTTGTGCAATCTTCTCTGGTTTCAGCACGTAGGTTTTCCATGAAGCGCAGTTTGGTAACGCGTTCCTGTTCGCACGGGTGATTGTGACCCTGCTCGTTAACCACTCGAATCCGTGGATTCTCTTCCTCTCTATTGAATAAAAAAGTCCTCAGGATGGCTGAACAGGTACTTCTTCGTGTGCACCTCCACTGCATAACATCATTTGTTGTCCTGTGGAATGTGTAGGTATAGCCATCTTTCTCAAGCACTTTGCCTTTTCCACTGTGAAAGAGGTGTGCCGCCATTTCTGATTACAGGAACAGACTTTCAGTTTCTCTTTAGTTTGTGTGCAGCGATCACGTAAACTGAAAATACAGTTTCTGGGAATCGTAAGCGACCGACAAACAGCACTTTCAAGCATCATAGAGAGAGAGAGAGAGAGAGAGAGAGACAGAGAGACAGAGAGAGAGAGAGAGAGAGAGGGGAGAAAGAAGAAGAGAGAGAGAGAGAGACAGAGAGAGAGAAGAGAGAGAGAGAGAGAGAGGAGTGATTAAAAGTGGCGGAGCTGTGGGGGACAATTTTTCGGACTAACGACTCTTCGGACAAATGGATTTTAGAATAATTCGGACTAACGCTCCTTCGGACCTTTGCAACATCATTGAACTCAAATTTGTGGCGATAGTCCGAAGGAGCGTTGGTCCGAATTCTTTTTCGGACTGTCGCCTCTTCGGACCCGTGAATCTTCGGACTATCGAACCTTCGGACCATTGGTCTTTCGGAATAGCGGACTGTAACCTAGCCAACAGCCTCAATTATCTGCGGTTATCATAGTTCTCAAGTTCTCATTCCAGTTTCCACTGTCGAACCCTTGCGGAGGTTTCGATTCCTTATGAGAACTGGAAAGGTTCGAAGTATCGAACCCCGGTTTCGAACCCGCCCAAGCCTACACTTGGTGCAGGCCGAAGATAGGTAGGGTAGCATGGAGGTAGCAAGTAGTCTACCCACTGTGACAAACTGGGCCTGTGACAAACTGGGCCTGTGACAAACTGGGCAGCCCCCCTCAAATCTACACACAGCAACTCCACGAACCCACAGCAACTTCTCTATCTCTGACAGCAGGCTTACACTTCAATTCTGTTTGTATCGTTCTCTATCAACCCACAGTCACGCTTTATTTATAACATCATGGAAAGTTCCACAATAGGCCTATTCTCGGCTTTTCTCTAGATTTTCAGCCAATCATAGCCGCATTCTTGAACCTTCCCGTTCTAGAATATTTTGTAATTCTAGCCAGATTAAATTTGTTTACGATTTCCGGAACATTCTCGAAAGATCTAAGGTATTCTACGTTTTTCTAGTCATTTCTAGAGTGTTCCAAAGGATTCTTCATATTTCCATACAACGAAATCAAACTTAAACATATGTTTTCAGTGTTAGCATAAACCAAAACAAATATTCTTGATTCATTATCGAGCGAATCACAAACCAATCTTCAAGAGCGAACAGCAGAGAGTAGACAGACACATTTCGACGTCACACTTTTCTTATCGGCATTCGCACTTTCACACTGACTTTCTCTTTTCTGAAATGTAACAGTGTGGAAGTGACCATCTTCAGCAAGAGTAGACAGTAGTGCAAAGAGGAAACCAATGATATATAGGCTGCATGAAAACGAATACATGGTAGTACGCAGGGCCCCAGTAGATCAGTTGGTTTGAGCGTGGGATTCGCATGCTAATGGTTGTGGATTCGAATCCTGGGGTGCGCTACATTAAAACTGGCCTTCTCACTGTCCCATCTTAACATCATTGTTGTTCTGTTGGGTTAACATGGCATCACTGGGCAGACGAACTTCCTCAAAGAAGTTAATGGCTAGGGTGGAGGGGCTCCCAGGAGTTCACTGGCCTTGTGTTTATGAGCTGGACGAGCCACTTGGCTGAAGAGGAGATGACAATCTGGATCAAGGGTCACATGCCTAATAGGCTAAATTTATCCTTGTTCAGCATCGCGCGCGCGCGGGCGTGTGTGTGTGTGTGTGTGTGTGTGTGTGTGTGTGTGTGTGTGTGTGTGTGTGTGCAAGAGAGAATGAGAGAGAGAGAGAGAGGATGACTACTTGGGTCAAGGATAACACGCCATACAGCTGAGTGTGCGCTTTTTCCCCACAACAAGCTGGGTATATGTGTGTGTATGTGTGTGTGTGTGTGTGTATATATATATATATATATATATGTGTGTGTGTGTGTGTGTGTGTGTGTGTGTGTGTGTGTGTGTGTGTGTGTGTGTGTAGATCTAGATATATACATATATCTATACACATATACATATGTGTGTGCGTGTGTGTGTGAGTGTGTATGTTGTGTGTTTGTGTGTGTGTGTGTGTGTGTGTGTGTGTGTGTGTGTGTGTGTGTGTGTGTGTAACAGAGTGCCTTGCTCTGTGATGACCTCTTTCCCATTACGTTCAAAAGGCAACACAGTGTAGTGTGCTTGTCTAGATCGCAACATCTTACGTTCTCTCAGCCAAATTGTACTTTTATTATGCAGTCTCTGCTCATCCATAGCTACGCATTGAACCTTCAAAAGATCTAACCAATGCGTTACGCATATAAGACACTGCTGTCATATCTAAACAATTAGATTTACAAATGTGTATTCTAAAGCTGGGCCTACGAACTTTGTCGTCATTATGGGCCCAATTTTCAATTTGTGACACATACTATCACAATGTAGTCCTATAGAACCTAGAGCAGACTACCTTTATTCAACACCGCCTTCGGTACTTGCTGCGTAATAGCCAGTACGTAGCCACCGACCGAAACACCCAGACGAGGTTGTGTTGCAGTTGCATAGAACCCAGAGCAGACTGTCTTTATTCCATACCGCTTCGGTACTTGTTGCTTAATAGCCAGTAGGTAGCTGCCCATGAAACCCTCGTACAATGCCTTGTACGCCGTGTGTGCCGAAGCGCTGCGCTAATTACAACTGGTTATAAGACTTCTATTCCTTTCTATCAAAGTGTTCATTGTGTAGGTAATAACAACCAATCAGACTTTATCAGTTGATAGTATTGATAGTATGACCATCATGCGTTGTTGCCACCAACGCGCTTTGCTCCCAAAGAAGATAAATTGACAAGGCACGCCATAGCACATCCTCTCTTGCTGTCACTCTCACCAGAAGTGACCGACCTCACGCTGTGTTAAACTGCTGTCACTGCAGCACTGTTGTTCTTCCCCCTCTATGTTTTCTTAGTCTTCTTCTTCGTCTTCTTCTTATGAAGATGGACTTTGGTGAGAACTCGTACACATGTGAATAAAGTTTGGAACCACTGTCCTGGCTTTATGTGTGTTCAAGTGGAAGAGTCCTCCATCTGCCTCTGGCCTTGCACAACTATACATATCCTACACACAACTATGAGAGAGGAGAGAAATACATACAATATATTGTTCTCATGTTCAAGAGAAAATATATAAGATATATAAAAATTCTCCCTGCTTCCCTCTTATTTCTTTGGTATTACCTATATATGCCTTGGAAGCAACCCTGTATATATTCTGTCTTGTCTATGTGTGTGTTTTGGTCAGTTCAAGAATAAAAGACTCTGTCAATCTTGAACATGAGACCAATATATTGTATGTATTTCTCTCCTCTCTCATAGTTGTGTGTAGGGTAGTTGCAGAGTATAAAGGTAGGCTTGGGCACTCCTTTTTTGAGGAGTGTTCTGAGCTTACAGTTTTTGTGCTTTGTATCTGCTTCTATGCTAGCTGAATGGGTAGTGCAAACTATGTTAGATTTGAGAAGTTCACAACATGGAGATATCCTACGTGACTCTCAAGAGTCATGTCCTTTAGTTGATATATAAAAATTCTCCTGCTCCTCTTATTTCTTGTATTACCTATATGCCTTGGAAGCACCCTGTATATATTCTGTCTTGTTATGTGTGTGTGTTTGGTCATTCAAGAATAAAAGACTCTGTCAATTGAACATGAGACATATATTGTATTATTCTCTCCTCTCTCATAGTTGTGTGTAGGTAGTTGCAGAGTATAAAGTAGGCTGGCCTACTTTTGAGGAGTGTTCTGACTTACGGTTTTGAGCTTTGTATCTGCTTCAATCTAGCTGAATGGTATGCAAACTATTAGATTTGAGAAGTTCACACATGGAGATAATTCCTACGTGATCTCAAGAGTTTATGTCATTGGTTGATATATAAAAATTCTCCCTGCTTCCCTCTATTTCTTGTATTTTATTTTTAGTTATCACAAGGTTTTGTAGGTCCCTTCACTTTCGCAATTAGCACGGTGTCATCTACGTATCGAATGTTATCATTTTTCCTCCAACCTTTAATGCAGGGTCTTCCTCTAGGTTTCTCATGATGTTTTTGCTGTAAAGTGAAAACAGATCTGGTGACAAAACACAATCTTGTTGATTCCTCTTTTGATGTTTTGGAAAGAGCTTATATTGTTTTCTATTCTCATTGCCGCTGTTTGTTCCCAATACATATGTTTGATTATTCGTAGATCTTTTCCATCAATATTGAGTCTTTCTAGTTGGTTGATCAATTCTTCATGTTTTATCCAATCAAAAGCTTTGGTTTAATCAACAAAGCATAAATATAAATCCTTATTCATCTCGATTAACCTCTCTATGATAGTTTTTAGGATGTATATGGCATTACTAGTTCTTTCCCTTCCACAAATCCACACTTTTCATCTGCTATTTCTCTTTTGATTCTATTTCTTGTCCTCATTATGATTATTCTTAATAGGATTTTTGTTACATGACTCATCAAACTGATTGTGCGATGGAGTTCGCATTCTATAGCCCCTGTCTTCTTTGGAAGTGCAATGAAAATTGATTTTGATATATATTTGGGGATTTTTTAAAGTGTCATAAATTTCATTTAGGAGGACTGTTATTTTTTCAATACCAAATTTCTCCAAGGCTTCAATCATCTCTGTAGTAATGTATTCTGGTCCTGGGGCTTTTCCTGGTTTCATCTTTTTCAGTGCTGCTCTAATTCATCTTTCATTATGGGTGATCCTTCGACGTTCTTTCTTATAATGTGTTCTTCGTTTCTGTCATCTTCAAAAAGGTCTTTAATGTACTCTCCCCATCTGTCTAATATTTTGTCTTTTTCCACGATAAGCGTACCATCTTTCAATTTTAAGCAACCAGTTGATGTGCATGTATTTTTCCTGTGGACAATTTCTACAATTCGTCTGTACATACCCTGAGGATCCGTTTTGTGTCGGTCTTCTATTTATTTGCATTTAGTTTTCAGCCAAGCTTCCTTAGCTTCATTGCACCTATTCCTGATTTCTTTGTTTATCTTCCTGTATATCTCCTCGTTTCTCTTTGCCTTCCTCCGTTCCTCCAACAAGCCTAAAAATTCTTTTGTCATTTAGTAATCATAAATGTTATAATAACGTGCCATCTATAAACATGTTTTTACACATCTGCAAGCTGACAAATGCATAAATTTGAGTTAAAGGGACACTGAATTAAAGAAACACATGGAAGTAAGAAAGGCGATCTCATCTCAGAAAAAATAGCCATGTATTTCTTTTTCAGATTCATTTACTTGTAAACAGTACTAAAAAGTGAAAAATGTTCCTTAAAAAAGAACAATTTTCATCAGTATGTATTTTGTGTTCAATTGCTTTAAAGCCTTCAGATAAATGTGTTCTGTTGACATAGTGGGCCTCTAGAGAGAAAACGGGATGGAGAAAAGTCCACAAAAAGATGAGGAGGGAGGGAGAGAGAGAGAGAGAGAGAGAGAGAGAGAGAGAGAGAGAGAGAGAGACAGACAGACAGACAGACAGACAGACAGAAGACAGAGAGAAAGACAGAGAGAGAGAGAGAGACAGGGAGAGACAAAGACAGAGAGAGAGAGCCAGGTAGGCTGACACACATAAACGCAAATACGCTAAATGTCGATCTGAATGACTGTCTACATCGTTCTTTTTCTATTTCATTCGATTTCTCTCTCTCTCTCTCTCTCTCTCTCTCTCTCTCTCTCTCTCTCTCTCTCTCTCTCCTCTCTCTCTCTCTCTCTCTCTCTCTCTCTCTCTCTTCTCTCTCTTTCATTCTTTTCTTTTTGCTTTTTAAGAAGATTTTTGAAAAGACTAAGGACGTGATAGTGGCCCAAGAAAGAAACAAATGCTCTACTGTTGTATCTTCGTCTGGCAGTAAATTCCTGCTTGGTATGTATGCCACAACTGAGCAAATAAGGCAAAATAAACTGCTGAATAACGTTACTTTCATTCGATTAAATTCAACTCTGAATGATTGAGAAAAAGATTTAAAGAGCACAAAACAGTCTTGTGACAGCATTACCTGAGTGTAATACGTTGCAAAGAGAATTGTTTGAATATTGCATATTTTCATTATAAGACGTACTAAACTGGCGTTTAGCAAGGACTGACAGCTATTTTTCCATTCTAAGACGTACTAAACTGGCGTTTAGCAAGGACTGACAGCTATTTTTCACTTAAGAAAAAAAAAAGCAGGCAATGCAGTGCTGACATAGTGTTTATGAGAAAATAGGGGAAAAGGCGACATTGCTAATGTAATTTTAGAACAGCCAAACATAGCGTGACCGTTGTGTGCGTGTGAGCCGCACTGTCTTCATTCCTTTTTGCGACATTTCAAGAAACTGAATGATATCTCTGTCTTCGCATCTGTGACAGAAAATCGGTGCTTCAGCTTTATTTCCACACGGAAATTGTTTTCATTTTGTTTAATGACAAAGTCGAAAACGGACATATTAAAATTCCCATTTGCTGACTAAAACATAAAATAAAATAGCTAAATATATAAATGAATAAATAGATAAATAAATAAATTAAGTAGATGAATATAACCGTGAGAGTAGCATGCCCTTTTCCATCAAAAGAGATGATATACCAATACAGTAAATACAACAAAATGGCATTTTCTTTACTACGGAGATCTTTTATGTTTCCAACGGTAGGCTTTCAAGCAAATCAGATTTTGCGCAGAGAAGAACAAAAGGAATGATCTGGTGAAGACTTGAGGCCGACTGGTATTTAAGGTCCTCTCTAATAGAGTCTACAGGGTTTCTTTCCTTTTTTGTTGAACAAGAAAACTGAGAACTGCAAGGATGTGTTCTTGTGAGGCTGAATGAATTTGCGTTTAAAGATGATGAAAAGAAAAGAAAAGTTAAGAGTGGGGAGGAAATAATCAACTTTTCTTGGGAAGAATTATTCAGTGTCAAAAGCAGACAACTGATTTTTGTCAAGGCAAATTATTCATTTACGGTCTCCGACCTCTCTTATTTATTTGCTGGTTTGAATAACTTCAGCATTATTTACTCTAAGTAACTATAATTTCTTTTAGTTTCCTCAAAAAGATGTCATAGTGCATAGTGTGTGTGTGTGTGTGTGTGTGTGTGTGTGTATGTGTGTGTGTGGTGTGTGTTGTGTGTGTGTGTGTGTGTGTGTGTGTGTGTGTGTGTGTGTGTGTGTGTGTGTGTGTGTTGTGTGTGTGTGTGTGTGTGTGTAGCATGCCCTTTTCCATCAAAAGAGATGATATACCAAAATTCTGATTAGTCAGCAAATCGGAATTTTGATATGTCCGTTTTCGACTTTGTCATTAAACAAAATGAAAACAATTTCTGTGTGGAAATAAAGCTGAAGCACCGATTTTCTGTCACAGATGCGAAGATGCGAAGATGTCATCTGCCCAACACCACCAATATCATGTGATGGAATGTAAAATAAACATGACAGATGATACAAGCCTGTTACACACTGGCATGATAACGCTCGACTGAACGTCTCACACACGTGCACGCACATGCAAACGCACACGCACACACAGAGCTAGAGAAAGAGAGAGAGAGAGAGAGAGGGAGGGAAAGAGAGAGAGAGAAGCACTCCAAACACGTGTGCATATACATTCACATAGACACGCACACATACGTACACAGCACATGATAACACACACACACACAGACACACACACAGACACACAACACACACACACACACACACACACACACACACACACACACACACACACACACACACAACACACATGATATTACACACAGGCACTCACTATAAACGCGCACGGACGTACACATACATGCATGCCCCCAGACGCAGGCACACATCGCCTTGTTATACACACATACACACAACTACACGCACATACATTCTAAATGATAAAACACACACACACACACACACACACACACTCACACACACACACACACACACACACACACACACACACACACACACACACACACACACACACACACACACACATACACACACACAATATGGGGGTTTAAGAATGTACAGAAAAATGGTAACATTTTGAAGCGATCTATAAAAGAATGCAGGTAATAGTCTATATTCGAAGTTTGGACAATGGTCAGTAACCATGGAGACCTATCCCTTTTGATCTTGGCGAAGAAACTGTCCTAGAGGAATGGCTGGTATAATACATAGAAGGCGAAGATAATTAATTATTCAGTGCTTCTTCTTCTTCTTCTTCTTTTGTAATATCCATTTATACCATCAGAGTGTCGTGGGGAGAAAAACGTTTAGGCCAGCCATGAATCTAAAGGACCGAAGTGGAGAAATTTCAAGTAACAAGCAAAGCCTCTTTCACATCATGACTCCCGTCTTCCTTGGTCTGCCTCTCATTTTAAGCTCAGATATGTTTCACACATTTGTTTAGTTTAGTGTCATTGATATTGATGTTGACATGTTCTACTGACCTCTAATATTCGTTGTGAGTGTCCAATGCCTTAATCGAGCATTTCATCTTTAACATGTGGGGTTGGGATGGGAGGTAGGTGGGTATCAGCTTTGGTATCCGTTTGCTTTTTGCATGTGGATTTAATGTTCATCATATGATGACTCTCATCAATAACTTCTAGGTTATAGCCAGCAAAGAAGATAAAACGGGAAACATGAGACATTGCGCTTAGAAAACTGGGAGTGGGAGAAGAAAAAACATGTTCTTATTCTTTCGACAGAACGCACACTGCATGCACACACACAAACACGCAAACACGGAGAGTGAGAAAGACAGGGAGGTGGAGAGAGAGACAGAGACAGACAGACAGACAGAGCAGAGGCAGACAGACAGACAGAACAGAGAGTAACACGTGATTACATTCTTGAGCACAAAAGCTTCTTTTCATTTTCAAACAGCCAGAAAAGGGTCTAAACATTAAGCAGCTAACAGCTTTTCTTGCATATATTGTTGAATGAATCTTGTGGTCCCCGCTTTCTGTTAATCGTTATTCATATTCATATTCATATTCATATTCATATTCACATTCATATTCATATTCATATTCATATTCATATTCATATTCATATTTATTTCTTTTTTCACAGTGGATTTGTCATGTGAAACTCGGGCTGCTCTCCCATTTGAGAGCGTGTCGTAGCAGTGCAGCATCACCCAGTTTATTGTGATTTTTTACCAAGACTTCAAAAAGGCAAGAAGGCTAATTG
>CM060312.1:44016126-44028626 GCA_030674185.1 Monoplex corrugatus | reverse complement strand
AACTGAACTCTTAAGACATGTCCACTGCCCCAGATTTATCTGCTGCAAACCCCCCAGTTATAGGCGCCAGAATAATCAAGTTTGATTGTGGGCCCTCAATACTGAAGAAGAAGAAGAAGAAAGATGGAAAAGAACAACATCAAGACATCAAAAAAGCTACAGACGTCACCTTACAGCTAAAACGTGCAACGTCACACTCCAAAAAGGTATCAGAACGACGTGAAAAGAACCACGACCTTCCGTATGTTCTGACAATCCACGATTCGGTTTTGAGAGATATCAACTCAAGAAGACTGGGACGGTCTTACGGCTTCAAAGGAGACTCGTGTCCTGTGAATGACATTAATGATATAAAAAGTTCTTTAGACAAGACACTATCCAAATTTGACAATCATGCAGACTGTATAAGTGTATTGTTTTCCACTGTGGTGTCCACGAATTGAATATTAACAAAGATATCACAGCAACAACTCACAATCTCGCTTCTTGCATCAAACATGTAGCACAAACATACCCAAAATCAAAGATAGTCATCAGCAAGATCGCCCCTGTACGACATGCACGTACGGATGTTCAGCGAAATTTGTTTAATGCATTCTTATCTGCTGAGCTTGTTAACATAAAAAACATATCATTTGTCTCCCCTGAAAACCTTCGTACTAACCAGCAGTTTCTTCATGACAATATTCACCCCACTGCAAGAGGAAGCAGCGGCTTAGCGGGGAACCTAGGAAGACACGTTCGGGATCTGTTTTGGGAGACCCCAAGGAGGACACCAGGATCACGATCTTCACGGCTACACGCCTCTAGATTCCAGCGAGGACCGTTCCACCATTTTGACACCTGCGAACCTGCAGCCGCCATACAATATGTTTTAGTAGATCTACAGTTATCAACGTTTTATGTCACAGGACTTTTTCCCCGTCATCTCTGACAATTCTCTGGTTGAAAGTCAACTATCAAGACTCAGCCAGGGTTCACTAGTCCGAGGGTTCACTAGTCCGAGGGTTCAAGGTCACTAGTCCGAGGGTTCACTAGTCGAGGTTTACAGTCCGAGGGTTCACTAGTCTTTAAATTTCCGTCCTTCCGTACTAAACTCAGTACAGTTAGGCTACCTTCATAGCGGACTCCCAATAGTGCAAATTACGCTATTCGGAGCTGACTCCCAATAGCGCCAGCCTAATAAAAATTATTTTTCAAGTGACAAGGGAAGCAATGCTAGACAATCTTTGACTTGCGCAGAATCCTCTTGCGCAATAATATTCATTTGCTTCCTGTCGTTCTCCGAGTAAGCTAAGCATACAACTTTCAGAGCCAAACGAGAAGGAATCTCAAAAGGTAAACTTCTTCAAGCCGTTTAATATGGCAACTTGGATCGCTGTTGGCTCCAGGGGAAGAGGTCGTGTACTGATACACAGAGACCATAAGTATCAACTGAATAAAAAACATCAAACCACCATGTTTTGGCGCTGTTGGCGAAAGACGTGTAGGGCCAATGTCACAACTAATCTGTTTGATCCTGAGGAAGAAAATCCTCAAATAAGGATAATTTACCAGGAAATGGGACACATTCATGATTCTGACGTAGATCAGATCAAAAAGGACAAGTTTCTGAACGACGCAAAACAGAAAATCAGAGACAATCCCACAAAGCCTATCAAAAGAGTTTATGATGAACAAGTCGCTGCAGCTCACCAAGCAGTCGGACAAGGAGGGGGAGACAGGCCTCCTATGGTTCCGGACTTCGTTTCCATCAGGTCTCAGATGTCTAGAACTAAGACTGAGAACCTTCCGGAAATTCCTGCAGAAGTTGAAGAAGTACAATTCCTTGGACCATGGCAAGAAACTTGGCGCGGATCTAGATTCATGCTCCAACAAAACAATGACTGGGGCACAGCTATCTTCGGCACACATGAAAACATTAGAAAGTTGACGGAGTGCAACCTGTTATACATGGATGCCACGTTCAAGACGTGTCCTCGACCATACAGCCAAATGCTGGTGATTCAAGGCGATTACCATGGGCGCGTTTTACCATTTCTCGCAGTGCTGATGACCAACAAAACAATTGGAGACTACCGGCAGATCCTGCAAGCAGTCAAGCGTAAAGTGCTGCGCTTGACAGGGCACACTTGGGAGCCTGCATCCATTGTTATGGACTTCGAGCAAGCACTCATAACTGCAGTGGAGACAGAATTGCCCAACACCCGGACGGAACTCTGCTACTTCCATTTCAACCAGTCCTTATGGCGCCGTATCCAAGAACTTGGACTCACAGGAGCCTACAAAAGAGATGAAAATCTCAAGGAAATACTCCGCAAAGTCATGGCTCTAGGATTTCTACCAGTGGCCCTGGTGAGGAACAACTTTACATTATTGCGGAATTTACCTGGTACCCGAAGGAAGATCTATCAGTACCCTGCCTTGTTTGACTTCTTCAATTCTGTTCATAACACTTACATTGTTGGTCAATTCCCCCCCTCCTGTCTGGAATGTTTACGAAAGGAACATGGATTGCCGAACGAACAACAACGCTGAGTCTTTTCATCGCTCGTGGAATAACAGAGTAGGCGTACGGCATCCCAACCTCTGGATATTCGTCAGACATCTAAAAGACCTCCAGGCATCGACTGAAAGCGGTATCCTCAGCATGGACAGGGGAGGTCACCCAACAAGACGTCAGCGACGATGGCGTCTCCTGGAAGGACGACTCCTGGCCCTGAAAGAAGAGTATCGTCATGGTGTTCGTGACGTGGACAGTTATTGGCGGGCTGTGAGCCATCTGGTGCATCACTACTGATCGAGGTTCTATCTTGCCAACGACAACAACGAGAATCTTTGATTCCCGAAGCAAGGTTATACCGTGAAATCAAAAGTCACACCCAGCAGTTTTCATTTCTCATTGCTTACTATTTCAACTGAAAAGGGGTTTCCTTTTTTCATTTTATGCATATAAAACTGGATAGTCATGCGTCTTGTATGCGTATGTGTGCATTTGTTGTGTGTGTTTGTGTATGTGTTTGTTTGCTTATGTTTTGTTTTTTTCACTGCTGTGGAAACCACATCTCAGACTATTTTCCCCCAAGAAACTTAGTTATTTTCATTCAAAAAGACAATGTGTTTAATTTTTGAATGAACAAAGGATATTCAATTTGATTTGTTTTTATTTTGTGTGTGTATGTGTGCGTGGATGTGCGTGTGCGTGCGTGCGTGTGTTTTTCACTGCTGTGGGAACCAAATCGAAGAATATTCCAATAAAAACACTGAGTTGTTTTCATTCAAAAAGATAATGTGGTGTTTGATATTTTGACTGAAGAAAGATATTAAATTTATCAGGATACCGCCCCGACTGGACAATTACGAGATCGAACTGCCTACAGTTTTTAGTCATATTATATAGCACCTCGGGTTTCCTTTTGCCCGTGAGGGTCAATTAGATATCCCACCGACCTGAATTCTGGAGAGGATCGAGCCTGGGTTGTACTACAGCCTCACACATAATTTCATTAAAATCGGTTCTCAAACATCAGATATCTATTTGCGGACAGACAGACACACCACACACACACACACACACACACACACACACACACACACACACACACACACACACACACACACACACACACACACACACACACACACACACACACACACACACACACACACACACACACACACACACACACACACAGTGAAACCTATATACCGCCTTTTAAGGGGCGGTATAATAACTGGAAAATCAAGCGTCTATAGTGAACCCTCGGACTAGTGAACCCTCGGACTAGTGAACCCTGAACCCTCGGACTAGTGAACCCTCGGACTAGTGAACCCTCGGACTAGTGAACCCTCGGACTAGTGGGACGTTCCCGCTTGTGCCGCCACAGTACAATTCAGTAATTCAGTAATCCTGAATGTTTTGTCAGTCTACCTGCCAACAGGGGGGACATCTCGATACGTCCTAGGTTCGACGCGTCCCAGGTTCGATAGGTCCCAGGTTCGATAGGTCCCAGGTTCGACGCGTCCCAGGTTCGATACGTCCCACACCAAATCCATACCACACACACCCCAACCCCCTCCCCCACCCTACCCACACACCACCCTCACCCAAACCCCACACCACCCATACCCACAATACCCATACCCCCAACACCCCCACACCAACACCCTCGAACCCACACCACCTACACCCCCACACCAACCCCATACCCAAACCCACACCACCCACACACCCCAACCACACCCACACCCACAACTCCACACCCACACTCACAACACAAACACCACATACACCCACACCACCCACACCTACACCCACACCACTCACACATCCACCACCACCACCCTGCTCGACCCACACACCTCACACTCACACCCACACCACACCCACAACCACACCCACACCATCCACACTACCCACACCAACACCCCCACCCCACCCACAAGCACACCCACACTACCCACAAACCCACCCCATCCACACACCACCCCTCCCCAACCCCACCCTCACACCACCCACACCCCCACTCCACACCGCCCACACCCACACCACCATCACCCCATCCACAAGACACACACACAACTCACACCACCCACACCCCACCAACCATATCCCACACAACCCCCAACCATACCACCCACGCCCCACACTCGCACCACCCAACCCCCACACACCATACCACCCACACCCACAACTCCACACCACCCACACCCGCACAGCACCCACAAGCACACCCACACCACCCCACACCACCCACCCCCACACAACACACATGCACATCTGCACGCCACTCACACCCACACCCACACCCCATCACCCACACCATCCACCTCATCACACCCACACACCCAATACCCACATCTCCCAAACGTCCAACAACCCCACCACCACCACACCCACATCCTCTAACCCCACACACCCAAACACCCACACAACAACCTGAGGGTATTGGGGTGTGGGCGGTGTGTGTCCGTGTGCGTGGTGTGTGTCCGTGTGGGTGGTGTGAAGATGTGGGTGGTGTGGGTGGTTGTGGGTGGTGGAGTTGTGTGGGTTGTTGGGATGTGGGTGGTGTGAGTGTGGGTGTGGATGGTGTGGTGTGGTTATGGTTGATGTGGTGTAGGTGGTGTGGTAAGTGTGGGTATGGTGGTGTGCGTGTGGGTGGTGTGGTAAGTGTGGGTGCTGTGGGTGGTTGTGACGTGGTGGGTGTGAGTGTGGGTGTATGGAGATGTGGGTGTGTGGTGTGGGTGGTGTGGCTGAGATGGTGTTGTGGGTGTACGTGGTGGGGTGTCGGTGTGGGGGTGTGGGAGTGTGCATCTGGGTGGTGGATGGTGGTGGAGGTGTGAGAGGTGTGGGTGTTTGATGTTTAGATGGTGTATGTGTGGGTGGGGTGGGTGGTTGGGATGTGGGTGGTGTGAGTGTCCATGTGGATGGTGTGGGTGTGGGTGGTGTGGATGTGGGTGGTGGAGTGTGATGTGAGTGGTGTGGATGTGGGTGGGGTGTGGATGGTGGGGTGTGGGTGTGGTTGATATGGTGTGGGTGGTGTGGGTGTTGTGGTAAGTGTGGGGGTGGTGTGCGTGTGGGTGGTGTGGTAAGTGTAGGTATAGGTGGTGTGGGCATCCGTGTGGGTGGTTGTGGTGTTGGTGGGTGTGAGTGTGGGTGGTGTGGAGGTGTGGTGTGGGTGGTGTGATTGAGGGGGTGTTGTAGGTGTAGGTGATGGTGTGTGGGTGTGGGTGGTGTGGAGGTGTGCGTCTGGGTGGTGGAGTGGTGGAGGTGTGAGAGGTGTGGGTTGTTGGTGTGTGGGTGGTGTATGTGTGGGTGGTGTGGGTGTTGGTGTGGATGGTGTGTGTGGTGTGAGGTGTAGAGGTGTGAGTGGTGTAGGTGGTGGGTGGGGTGGGTGGGTGTGATGTGGAGGTGTGGGTGAGGTGGGGTGGTGTGGTAGTTTGTGTGTGGTGTGGGTGTCCGTGTTGGTGGTTGAGGTGTGGGTGTGGATGGTTGTGGGTGTGAGTGGTGTGGAGATGTTGTGTATAGTATGGGTGTGGGTGGTGTGATTGAGAGGGTGTTGTGGGTGTAGGCGGTGGGTGTGGGTGGTGTGGAGGTGTGCGTCTGGGTGGTGGTGGTGTGTGGTGGTGGTGGTGGAGTGGTGGAGTGGTGGTGTGAGAGGTGTGGGTGGGTGGTGGGTGGATGGTGTATGTGTGGGTGGTGTGGGTGGTGTGGGTGGTGGTGGGTGGTGTGTGGTGTAGAGGTGTGAGTGGTGTGGATGGTGGGGTAGTGTGGGTGTTTGGGATGTGGGTGGTGTGAGTGTCCATATGGATGGTGTGGGTGGTTGGGATGTGGGTGGTGTGAGTGTCCGTGTGTATGATGTGGGTGGTGGGGTGTGGGTGTGGTTGATGTGGATGTGTGGATGGTGTGCGTGTGTGTGGTGTGGGTTGTGAGGCGTGAGTGGTGTGGGTGGTGGGTGGTGTGGGTGGCGTGGGTGATGTGAGTGTCCGTGTGAATGGTGTGGGTGTGGATGGTATGGGGTGGTGTGGGTGTGGGTGGTGGGTGTGAGTAATGTGGAGATGTGGGTGGGGTGGGGTGGTGTCGTAAGTGTGGGTGGTGTGAGTGTCCGTGTGAATGGTGTGGGTGTTGATGGTGTGGGTGTGGATGATGTGGGTGGTGTGGGTGTATGTGGTGTGGGTGTCGGTATGGGTGGTGATGGTGTGGGTAGTGTGGATATGGGTAGTGGGGTGTGGGTGGCGGGATGTGGGTGTGGGTTATGTGGTGTGGGTAGTGTTGGGTGAGGTGATGTGGGTGTGGGTGTAGTTGGTGTGGTAGTTGGTGGTGTGGGTGGTGTGGAGGTGTGGGTTGTGTGGGTGGTGTGGGTGGTGGGGTGTGGGGTGGTGAGTATGTGGGTTCTGTGGGTGTGGGTGATGTGGAGGTGTGGGTCGTGTGGTGTGGGTGGTGTGGGTGTGGGTGAAGTTGGTGGTGGGGTGTGGGTTTGGGTGGAGGTGTGGTTGTGGGTTGTTTGGGTGTGGGTGTTGGTGTGTGGGTGGTGTTGGTGTGTGGGTGGTGTGTTGTGGGTGGTGGGTATGAGTGTGGTGGTGTGGAGGTTGGGTGGTGTGTGGGTGTGTGGTGTTGGTATGGATGTTGGGGTGTGGGTGGTGTGGGTGTGGGTGGTGTGGGTGGTTCGGTGTGGGGGGTGCGGAGGTGTGGGTGTTGGGAGTTGGGTGGTGGAGGGGTGGGGGGGTTGTGTGGGTGGTGTGGATGTGGAGGGGTGGGTGTGGGTTTTGTTTGGGTGTGGGGTGTTGGGGGTGGGGGTGGGGGTTTGTGGGTGTATGTTTGTGGGGGTGTGGGTGTGGGGATGTGTGGGTGTGGGAGTGTAGGATGTGTGGGGTGTGTGGGGCATTTCGGACCTGGGACGTATCGAACCTGGGACGTATCGAACCTGGGACGCGTCGAACCTGGGACCTATCGAACCTGGGAGCGTCGAACCTGGGACGTATCGAACCTTACTCGCCAACAGGTCCAAATGACCAAAATACAGAATGGCTGCGTACGATACCAGATCTGCAGCACGGTAAATGGCTATTGGTGGAGACTTTAATTCCCACTCCCCGTTCTGGGAAAAAGACTGTTGCACTGTTACAAGCAATCGTTTGGTGGAAAATATAGTTGACAGCTCGCTTTACCTTTTAAATGATGGAAGTGTCACTAGAATTCCTGATATCTCGAAACACCGGGCAACAGCCATCGATCTATCTTTGATATCACCAAAATTAGTAACATGCTGTACCTGGGACACCCACAGAGACACTTTGGGAAGTGATCACTTACCTATCATCATAACAATAACTAATGAAAACATCAGGATGAAAGACAGCACTCCTGATATTATACCAAAATATAATTATACGCGCGCTGATTGGTCCTCGTTTCAGACTGCTCTTTCTAAACAAAAATATAATCATTATGAAGGTGAAAATGTAGATGTTATGTCTTCTAAATTCCAGGAGTCAGTTCTAGCTGCTGCAGACCTCTCAATCCCGAAACTCAAATCTTTTAAGTCCAATAATCGTTTGGGTAATGTTTGGTGGACAGAGGCATGCGAAAAAGCAGTTCAGTATAAAAAAAAGAAATTCAAACCCTGAAGATCATAAGGAAATGAAAAATGCTAACATCCAATGTAATAAAATCATTGCTGAAGCAAAGAAAGATTATTAGGCATCATACTGCACCAAAGAAATTTCAGATTTTAAGGATGTCCATAAAGTCTGGACAAAAATGAATCAAATGAAAAATGGAGCCAGCTTACCTAGGTGTCCAATAATGATTGATACATGTCACAAATTTCCTTCCGACATGGACAAAGCTGAAACTTTTTGCTGAAAATAGTCAAGTAGATGGTTTGTCTCCTACCTGAAAACACTACAGAGAAATGGCAGCTAACAACCCTATCTACACTGATCCAGTACCTCAGAATGATCGCTGGTTTAATGCTCCAATCACCTTACAAGAGCCAAAAACCTCAGTCTTGTCTCTACACAACAAAAGGAAGACTTATATAGTTCATATAGTTTAAAGCCATAAATATTGCAAAGAGTTCAGCTGTAAAGACAGATTCATCAAGTCCTATGTAGAAAGATTTTTCAATTTTGAGAGCAGGTATTAAAAACGCTGAGCCTGCTTTTCTTTCAATTACTGATTCATCAGTGTAAATTTTCAAATGATCGGAATATAAGTCGTCTATATGACATTTAACCTGACTTGCCAGTAAATTTATATTGTCTCCTTTTTTTAAGAAAAGTGTTCCAACGCTTCAATAGTAAACAGTAAATAGTTGTCTAGTGTTCAAGCCAGGCCTGAAAATGCTCAAGTATTTGGCAACCATATTCAGTTGTGCTTTACGTCCACTTTTTAGAGTGGTTACCACTATGTTTTCTAGAGAAAATACAACTACATATCAAGAGCGACGGCTTGGACCATTACTTCTATTTACTATTTTGAAAATGCACAAAATCTACTCCCATCCCACCCTACCCCACTCTTCTTTGGAGTACAGTAATTTAGTTCATTCTATTCGCTTTCTTTACACTAAAATACTAGGGTGGTTCATAATGTCACAAAAATAACATACAGCGAGAATAATAATAGATCTGAATTGCAGCTCGAGCATTTAAATTTGTAACAGTTTTTCTAGACACGTTTTCCACCATTTCAATGGCAATCTTGTCACTGCACTTAAAACAAGGAGAGGCGGCGATGGGTGTGTTGTGTTGACAAGCTACATAATTATATGAACTCAGATAAGCACTACACGGCGGACTCCTTAAAGAAGCTCTTCCGAGACGTCCCACCTGATGCAATTTTCCAGTTTTTACAAGAGATCGATAGATTTCACTTGATGTGATTTTACGTGTTTTTCTTTAATAGCATTTTAGATTTGCAAAGTTGACGGTGAACATAGTTTTTAACTGTTGTCTTTTATCTTAACGGGTTGTTCTTTTCTTTTTGACGTGGTGTTAGACCTGATATGGCTCTAGTAGTCGGCTGGGCTATAAGCAATATGAATTGAATTGAATTGAAGAGAGTTCAAACCTGTTCTCTTAGAGTTAGACTCAGGGTTGAAGCTGCAGACTGTGCCAGGTTTGTCTTTTTTCCACCCATCAGGACGTCAGCATTGAAAACAGCAAAGATTAACTCCATTTTCATCGCGACGCCAATACTTTGAACGGTACGGTTTAACTTCACCGTCAGTCTGTGATGTGTACTCTTTGAATTAGTCTGGGTCTTCTGAGTAAGAATACCCATCGCGTGATGGTTCCAGATATGTGTGAATATGGTTGTTGTGGTTGATGGTAGTGGTGGTATTTGAGATGATAATGAGTTTGTTGAATGTGTAGAGGGTTAGGGGGGAAGTGTCGTGCATGTTTTGAGTTGATATGATTTTCATTTTACTTCGTATATGAACACGTATTTGTGTAATGTGTTTGTCTCCTCTATGTCTCTGATTCTGTCTATCTGTAGTGGTGGTGATCTTTGATTTAATGTCTATTCACTAAAGTGATTTTAGACAACAACAACAAAAAACAAAAAACAAAAAAGAAAGAAAAAAAAGGGGGGATGATAGAGGAGGAATGAAGAGGATATTTGAAAATTTTCAATTTTGAATTTGAGAAAAGATGATCCAGAAAACAACTGTTTTGAAGAGGGGAAGGTAAAGCTAACAAATAATGTTACCGTAATTAACGATTTAAACAAACAAACTAATAAACAAAATTAATAAATCTCTGGAAGAAATGAATAAAAATTAAAACTAATAATTGACTAACCATAACAGTGAACAAGTAAAATAACATTCTAAAGGTAATTCGCTATAGGACTTTTTGACAGGCTAACAAAAAATTCATACAGTAATGATGATGAGGCAAATATGTCAGAAACTGTACTCATAGATAGTGTTGGAATATGTCGGTTTACCTTAACGCAAGAAAGAATATGACTATGTGTTATCTTCTTTCCACACAGACACACTATGTTCTTGGTATCTTTTGTTTTGAATGCATCAAGTTTCCATCTGTTCATAAGGGATTGTATAATTTTGCTGGCATGAAGCTGCTTAAGTATTTTGCTAACTTCAAAGTTCATGTGACATTTATCATACTTTTTCTGTTTTAATTGGAACTGCTTCCAGACGTAGTTGTCCACCACTAAAGTGTAATTCTCGTGCAACGAGAGAGAAAGCTGGATATTGCTTGAATCTGGTGAGTTATTAGCTCCTTTGGCAGCCATATCAACTTTATCATTATAACGAAAAGAACTATGAGAAGGTATCCAGCAGAAAGTAATATCAGTGCCTCTTAAAGATAAATTATGAATCAAATGACCAATTTCCAGAATATTTGTGATCTTGTTTTTAATTTTGATAATTCAAGAGCCTGAAGTACTGATTTTGAATTAACGCAAAAAAGTATCTGAAAAATTGTCCAGGAAGACTTAACAATAGTTTAAAGCCATACATATTGCAAAGAGTTCAGCTGTAAAGACAGATTTATCAAGTCCTATGTAGAAAGATTTTTCAATTTTGAGAGCAGGTATTAAAAACGCTGAGCCTGCTTTTCTTTCAATTACTGATCCATCAGTGTAAATTTTCAAATGATCGGAATATAAGTCGTCTATATGACATTTAACCTGACTTGCCAGTAAGTTTATATTGTCTCCTTTTTTAAAATGAGTGTGGTGTACGTCAAATCGTGCTCTTTGGAGTTCCCAACTGGGTACTGGCGAAAAGGAAGGTCTTATAGATACAGGATCTGCGTGTAGATCAATTCCTGAGCCTTTCATGACTTCAGATGTGTATGTTGCAAATGTGACCTGTGAAGATATTGATTTAGCTCTTTTTGGAAAGTCGGTATCTGATCTCAGTTTAATTTCTGTTTCTGAGATGTTTTCTACGGTGGTGTTTCTTAACAAAAATTTAGTAGAAGCGACTTTCCTTTGCTCATCAAGTGGCAACAGTTTGATTTCATTATATGTCCGAAGACAGGAAGCATGCACTGGAAGACCTAGTGCAAGTTTGAAACCTTTACAATCTATGCTCTGCAGTTTTTTTAGTAAATGTTTCGGTGCACTGAAGAAGATTTCTTGGGCATATGTTAATTTAGATCTAACAAGCGATTTACAAAGATGAACAAGTGTTGAAGTCGGTATCTGATCTCAGTTTAATTTCCCATATCTGTTTGCCAACTATTAAAAAAAAAATTAAAACTTTTTTGAGCTTTGATTAATAAGTATTCAATATGCTGATTCCAAGATAATTTTGCTGTAAGGAAAACTCCTAAGAGGCAGCCGAAATGTGGTTTCTAAGAGGAATGTTGAGAGTTCCATGGATAGCAAAGAAAACAAACGAGACAGGTCTTGATGGAGGCAGACACAATAAGATCATTGATGAGGAAGATTAGGAATAGACAGGCAACATTTATAGGTCATTTTATGAGGAAAGGGGAATGGAGCACCTGGTCATAACAGGAAAGCTGGAGGGAAAGAGAGCACCAAGTAGACCCAGGACGCACTTGCAAGAGGATGGAGGAGGTCCTGGAGGCAACAAGGGATAGAAACAGATGGAAGGCCATGATCACCAACGTCATGTGGCAAGGCACTTGATGATGATGATGATGTACGTATGTATGTATGTATGTATGTATGTATGTATGTATGTATGTATATGTATGTATGTATGTATGTATGTATGGTGTATGTATGTATGTATGTATTATTCTACATACAGATAGATAGATAGACAGATAGATAGATGGATAGATAAATGTAGATATATATAATTGTAGCTCAGCATTGAAATTGAAACAGCTTATTAATGTTGTGGTTGTTGTTCGTGGTGGTATGTATGGGCGTGCTCGATGGTAATCACTGGAATGTAAGCGGACAGAAGACGAGGGATAGCTAATCTAGATCTATCATAATCTGTCTCCAGTGTGAATGACTGAAATATAAAAACTGAAGTTTG
>CM060312.1:43996126-44011126 GCA_030674185.1 Monoplex corrugatus | reverse complement strand
TGTGAGTGTGTGTGGTGTGTGTGAGTGTGTGTGTGTGTGTGAGTGTGTGTGTGTGTGGTACGCGCATACATGTATGTGTATGTGTGATGATGAAATTGCTTAATCTCTTTCTTCATGTTGTTTTCGTTTGGACTGTTTTGCCCGTTTTGCTGAGTTGTGGTTGATATTGAATTTGTATGCTCCATTCTCAACAAAGAGGTCAAGGATTGAATAAACTAACTGTTGAATTATGTTTATATGCATATGTACGTGTACATGCATGATGTGTGTGTGTGTTTGTTTGTGGATGTGTGTGTGTATGTGTGTGTGCGTGCGCGCGTGTGTGTACACATACATGCACACATGCGGTCTTGCATATGTAATATCTGCGTTTGGATTATGCGTTTACGTCTGTGCCGGCTTGTTTGTGTTGCTTATGCCCCTTGTTCCTGTTATATATACACGAAGAAACTCTAGAAGATAAACCAGGTCAGATCACCAACAGACACTGACCATTGCACACAGATCCATTGCCAAATGCACTTACTGACATCAAAGATACCACCGGCCTCAGCTGCATTTTTTTTCTTTTTATTGTCTTCTTTAATACAAAAAAAACTGTTCCCTGGATAGCTTGCTAACGATGGGAATGATCGATAATTGTGTCACCAGGGAGCTAGCTGTAGGTGTGTGTGTGTGTGTGTGTGTGTGTGTGTGTGTGTGTGTGTGTGTGTGTGTGTGTGTGTGTGTGTGTGTGTGTGTGTGTGTGTGTGTGGTGTTTGTGTGTGTTTTCGTCTGTGTGTGAGACACACAAACACAGAGAGACAGACAGGGAGAAAAAGAGAGAGACAAAGGGAGAGACAGACAGACAGAGGGACAGACAGAGGGACAGAGAGAGAGGGGGGGAGAGAGACAGAGAGAGAGGGAGAGAGAGAGGGGGGAGAGAGAGACAGACACACAGAGAGAGAGGATTATATATCTAGGTAAGTGAGTGTAAAATTGACCTGTCTTCAATGTCTTCAGTTCATTCCCGACCAAAAGGCAACAAAAACTTCGATTTGCATTTTATGACTGTTTACCACGCTCGTGTCCGTCGCAGTCGTCGTCGCATAAGTAGGAGCCGTGTTGGTGGCAACAGTAGTAGTGGTAGTAGTAGAAGCAGTATTATGAGCAGTAGAAGTGGCAGTAATAGCAGTAGTAGTAGTAGTAATAGTAGTAACAGTAGCAGTTGTAGTGGTGGTGGTTGTGATGGTAGTAGTAATAGTAGTGGTAGTAGTAATAATTATATACAGCAGTAGTAAAAATAGCTGTAGTTAAAACAGTAGTAAGAGATGTAGTTTTAGTAATGGTGATTGTAGTAGAACCTTTCAGTACAACTAATCATGTCTCCATACAGATCTTATCTAATCCCGTAACAAATGTGGTTGTTGAGGATCTGATGGAATGTAGCATCAGACAGGATCCTCCATTTCTGTCTCTGGAATATTTCAACAAGCAGGTCAGACTGACTGAAGTTGTCCTACTCTTCGACACTTGCAACTTTTCTAAAGATTATTTCCAGTTTGGTAGTGGAGCAATCATCCCAAACCTGACATGTTGCAGATGGCGAATGGCTGTTGGCCTTCACGTTTGGAGGTAAGTGTGAAATGAGCCAGGCTCATCTGAATGAATAACCAGTCACAGATCACCTGGTGATGATTTCTTCCAGGACGGGCGGGATGGCCCTTGACAAAGACAGACTAAGAAAATACCCCATACGTCCTATGACTCCACATTAAGGAAATGCTCCAGATGGACAAAGGTCATGTAAAGCGCTGGACCCCTGCACTCACAAGGTCGGTTTAGCCAAGGTTTGGATTGGGATTGTTTTTCTTCACATGGTATGTGGGTTGTTCTCACTGGAGGAAGCTCGTCACCATAATTCGGCATTTTGTTTTTCTGTGGTACACGGTCTACCAAGTCACTTCCAATTCCTTCAAACATCAATCCTTCAGGTCTTCCAGAGGATTTTTCAGCTTTCTCTCTTCCAAAATCAACAATGTTTGAGCCAAATTTGACACACCCATCTTCCTTCATTTCCCGAGCCTCCTTTTACGGCAACTTACTGGATTTCAACTAGTGTCTAATATTGTGATTGCCAGCACTGTGAAAGAAAAGTCATTGAAATCTTACGAACTCGTCCCCATACCTGCCTCTCTTTCCTCTCACATACACATCCTAAGCTTCTTCCATTTATAAAGCATATCATTAATAACACTTCTCATTACATCTGTCTTACCTTCTTTGAGTACAGCCACTGTTCGATCCCAATGAAAAGAAACTCTCAAATACCTGTCAAAACTATCTTTGAAAAAGCTGAAAGATCATCTCTCAGCCAATAATCTTCAGAAACCAGAAACACTCGAAAATAGAACAAGATCTCGTATTTAATACACAAAACAATACAGGCGCAAATTTTGGACTACTAGCCTTTGTTTAAGTTTCAGTTTTAGTTTCTCAAGATGACGTCTCCGCTCTCAGAATGAATTCCATCTGCTCTAATGTCACAGGTGCCATGTGATGGAGAAGATCCAGAATGATCATGGCAAAAACCTTAAGCCTGCACATAAATCCGTGAGCTGGCCAGGTCCTGGCCTTTGTCAAGTGTATACAAAAGACAACAAAGGACAAGTAAGAAAAACAGGGAAAAAGGCAAGACTTCCCTGATCATTCCTTGCACAGGGGAAAATGGATCAAGATGTTGATATTTCTATTTAACTTTTCCATAAGTTTGCCCGCAGAGAACCTCCTCTTAACACTTTTCCAGAGCCTGGATGCTACATTCTGCATTTTCTTCCAATCAACGAAATATCAGACAGCCTTGCTGTTTTTCTCTTAAATTTTGTGTATTTGTCCTTTGTTGTCTTTGTGTACGTTTGACAAAGGCCAGTTGACCGAAAATTTGCGCCTGGCTGTTTTGTGTACTAAATAAGCGTTCTGATTCAGTTTTCATGTTTTTTGTGTTCTATTTGCTTGAACGCTGGCAGGCACTGTGACTTAGAATTCAACAATCTTTATTATCCTTTCCAACTGCGTACCGTTCTGACCACAGCACTGGAACTGCTCTCCTTTGCATTGCAAACCATTTATTGTTTTCGGCTAACTGTGGCCAAATTGGCCTGTTCATTGTTTTGGATTTTTCTGCCGCTTGTGATTTCGTCGACCACCATATCCTATCTGTCGTTTGGGGCATAGATATAAACGTGCATTACCGAACAGACAATACCGTGTACCATGTGCGAAAATCAGCAGCTTTCGTCTGACGTTTGGGCTGGTGCGTGTAAAAGCAACATTACTTCACAGATCAGAGTTGAATTTAGCGTTTGGATTCATCGCACTCGCGCTACACCAAAATCTGCCAGCAAATATCTGGCAGATTCTTTGAGCCTGCGCAAAACCTTATGCTCAGGCAAGGTCTTGAAATGTAAAGAAGGGAAAAGGGACCTATGAAACACAAAGCTGACTCCATCAGCAATATGGAAACACTTTGATGGAGAGCGAAAAGGCCAGTTTTTAATGTTGTGGGTTGGGATTAACTTTAATTTTAGACCTTTAGTCCACTGCTCTATAAAAAAAAAAAAAAATTTTAAATAAAAAAAGCATCTAGCCCGTACGATGCGTCATGAAATTGTTCCAGATTTATTGATAGGATATTTGCTTTTATAATCTAAGTTTGTTTCATTATATCTATTGTTAATGTTTTTATCATTAAAGTAAATGCTTGCCCTCAGAAGGTTGAACCCAAAACCCCTATACTAAGTAAGCTTATGAGCATCCACCTCCTCTAACACATAAACACATACACACATACACACACACACACGCACGCACGCACGCACGCACGCACGCACACACACACACACACACACACACACACACACACACAAATGTGACTTGTCGGAAGGTTCGAACCCACAACCCTGGTGTTATGAGAATG
Organism: Monoplex corrugatus; assembly: GCA_030674185.1. Taxonomy (NCBI): domain Eukaryota; kingdom Metazoa; phylum Mollusca; class Gastropoda; order Littorinimorpha; family Ranellidae; genus Monoplex; species Monoplex corrugatus. The sequence continues at coordinate 44,007,171 of CM060312.1, read as the reverse complement.
GTACTCTAACCAGCCGAACCACCGGGGGTCACAGATCAGGAGACGTGGACTTGAACCTGTCATCGGAAAGAACATATTGAAAAAGGTATGCATTAAAAGCAATGTGCCAAAGATTAGACGCCGTCGAAAACCGGGAAAAAAAGGTTTCGACCTACGTAATGTCATTGCTGACCAGACTGAATCCGGATTTGACACAGAAACCGGACACCTGTACTTGCAGTCTCGATACTCTCCATGACTCTGTGTAGAATATGCTAGAAGAGCTGATGTGTTTGATTAAAAATGTCGATAAAACGTGTCAGGAGGACGAGCAAAAATAACTGACACAGGAGAACCACAAACTGACGTACACAGTGGCAGAGGCAAAAACTGACGATCTGGAAGGAAGATCAATAAAGAAACAACATGATGTTTACTGGATTGACACACGAGTCTGACCATGAAACATGGGACAACTGCAAAATATTGGTCCAAAATCTACTTCATGAACAGCTGAACTTTACAAAGGACGTCCCCACTGACTGTGCCCAAATACTGGAAAGAAACGCCAACTGTCCACTACCACCCGCCTCACTCTGTTCAAAGACAAGCAGTGCCGGCACATCCTGAAGGTGAAGAGAAAACTAGGCAAAACTGTCTCCGCTGGTGAGGGCTACCAGACCACTGTTCAGAAGGAGAGGAAGAAGCTCGTCCACTCCTCAAGAAGGCCAAAACAGAGAGTACAAAGAAGACACACATGAGGTGTAAAAAACAACATCAAATCATCATTAATGGGAACAAGTCCATATATGACATGATGAAAATCGTGAACATTTTGTTAAAATATCAAGGCTATTTGATATTGTCAGCGAACTCGTTTCTAAACTGAACAAAGAAGACAGAGAAACCAGAAATACACACAAATGAATAAGAACGCGTATTTGTTGTAACAAGATAAAACAAGACAAGATAGGCGCAAATTTTCTGCCAACTAATCTTTGTCAAGCGTAAATAAAAGACAAAGAATAAGTAAACAAACTTGATTAAAAATACTCAAAGAAGATGAAACATCACAGCATTTAATACGATATAATACAACGACGACAACAAAACAACGTGATATTGAAACAATGTAATACAAATAGAACGCACTTGCTGAAGTAATTAGGAACCTTAATCAAAGTGACTGCCAGTGTCCAAGCAAATAGGATGCAGAAATACACAAAATATGAATCAGAACGCGTATAAGACAAGACAAGCGCGAATTTTCGGCCAACTGGCCTTTGTCAATAGTAAATAAAAGACAAAGAATACGTGCACAGAACATGATAGAAAATAATCACTGAAGGAGACAGACAGCAAATTGCTGACAAAATAGGGAAAATTGTATCAATCTAACGTTAACTGTGGTGTTGTAGACCAAAGATGATAAACCAAATGAACTTGGCAAGTGTGGTGACGCAATGTGTATGGTGTCGACATCCCAGTTAAGAATGACACGTGTAACTTGTCCAGTGGAATGGACATAAATTTGCTCGTTTTCTGTTGTCCAATCCTTTGTGGCGACACTGGGAATGATGGGAGTTCGAAGCTAAATAACACTGAGAATCGAGTTTGTTTAAAACCCTTTCACTGCCATACGTTTTTTTAGCTCCCCGACAACTATTTGCCAAGCCATATTACATCACGGAGGATAATAATTAAACAAAAATTCTAACACAAAAACTACTCAATAAAAGTCCATAAAACCATACTTTTCTGAAAGGTCATTGAATCCTCTATACACTGATCACAATTACACATCCATTCAACAGGACAGCTGAAAGTTTATGTCCAATGAAACAAGATTTATTCTTTTTTACACTATTCTAGACATGATGTCATATAAACATAAAAAAAGTGAAAAACAGTGAATAATAAAACTGAATTATTATCAGAAAGCAAAAGAATTATAATGAAAATTGTATTTCCTTACCTTCTGTCCAAGAAGAATTTTCCAAAGTTTTCACAATCACCAAATACATGTCCATATCTACACACACTTACTTTGGGACTTGAAAGAATTTTTCGTGTCACTGTTTTTTTTTTCCTTCCTTTTTTTTTTTTTTTTTTTACAAATTTTGCAATAGCACGTCACAAAACACACACACACACACACACACAGATGAAAAATACATACACATACTGTGTCTACATAGATCTATGTACAGGGCATCAGTCAGCAACTAGTAGTTTTTCTTGGTGTGGTACGCCACGAAGCAAGGCTGCACACAAAGAGATGGGTTTGAAGGACACTGTCCACACACAAAGTTGGTTTCTTTCCTGATGCCCCTCTTGCTGTACACCTTACACCTCCTGCCAGAGGAAAGCTTTCTAACAGTCTTCTCCAGGGTGGTAGGGAAGTTTGTCTAGTATCTCGTTGAGGAAGAGCCGGTAGTAGTCCACAGGCCTGTCCCCATCAGGCTGAATCTTCAGGCCAGGTTCCCCTGTGAACTGTGGAATATCTGGCTGGGTGTTGTTGGGTGGCACAAGGGGCTGGTCTAACACTGCACCTCTCCCTCTCCCTCTCTGCTGAGTAGCTCCCTGTCCCCTGCCTCTGGTCCCATGGCCTCTGGTACCACCTGTGAATATAAAAAAATCAGGTTCACATCCTTGTGCATGGAAACAACACAACCACACACACACACACACACACACACACACACACACACAACACACACACAACACACACACACACAACACACACACACACACAACTACACTGACACATGCACCATTGCAACACTAGTTCTCACTCAGTCTTGTTTCAAGCACACACACACACACACACACACACACACACACACAACACAACTACACGTAACCATATACACACAACTCCACACACAGACACACACACAGACAGCTACACACACACATACAGACACACACAGCTACACACACACACACACACACACATAAGTACAGTTATGACACAAACACACTCAGTGCCACGCCCACACGCCCATTCAGCAAAGTCTTCTCTTTTGCAGTCACTGCTCCGTGATAACACTCCGTTTATCAACACACTTACACAAGACAATAACAATGGGTCATACCTGTGGTTCTGCCAACGCCTTGCCCTCGTGGTTGACGCGTGCTGGCTTGACCACGAGCAGGCTGCTCCACCGTGTCAGTTCCGGTGTTAGCTGTAGCAGACAACGCTTGTACTACGTGTCCAGTTTCACTCTCCCCCCTCTGAGCCATTGTTCCTTGACTGGCCTTCACCCTCTTCAAAATCTGGGTCAGTTACAGCCCCCAACTCGGCTCTCTCTCCTCTTGCTGGACTATTCTATAATTGCGATGTCGACACACCCCCTCCGCTCCCCTGGTCAGCTGATTCGACTTCTTCCTCCTCCAGCGAGTCATTTGACATAGCAGTTTCGTCATAACAACTGAATTCGTCGTCCTCTATCAATTGTAGAATTTTCTCATCATCAGTGGTAACAAAGTCACTGTAATCTTTTGCTGTTCGCTTTCGTTTCACGCCACTTTGGCCAGGTTGAGTTTCGTCATCCGCCATGTTGATCAGTGGGTTCGAAAGTTGCAGGGGGTGGTTTGGGAAACAGCCCAGACTGACTCCTTGAAATCTCATTGGATCCTTCTACTTGTACATATTCATAGCAGACACACTAAACTTTGTGACTGGAGTGAATTGGGAACCTCTGGTCTTACTGTAGAGATAGGAAAATTCCACTAATGACGCGAACGGAAATTGCCGTTCTCAGGCACTTTATAGACCATAGGTGCAGAACAGAAATTGCCGTCCCGTGGCACTGTATGGGCTAAAGTAGCGAACAAGTATGTGCTGAGTGTCTGTCGAGTGTCCCACTCTTGTCTTTCGTTGCATGGAACGTTGATAGTCTAATAACTAAATTGTACGATTATAACTTTGTTACATGATTTCATGTTTTTGTTTCATCTGTTTAGTTTATCGAGAGTTTCCAAACCACAATGCAGTTTTCCTCAGAATTGGTTAAACTAAGAAATGAGGTTGGGTGGGGTAGAAGTAATGATGAAAACATGTTTATTTGTTCATTTCATCGCAAATATGATGTAAAATTATGCTTGTGGTTTTATCGATAGGCTACTGATATGCTCTTTCTTGATAAATATTACATCTTACAAAATATGCTCTATATGTTCTATATGTATGTACGTACAGGTTGCCTCAAGAAAGTCCGTATTATACAGTTACTAACGTATATTTTAGAAGAGAGTCTGGCAGATGTTACTTTGACAAACCATACTCATATCATGCTGTGTGGAGATTGAAAGACTAGAATTTCTATACAAATTATCAACAAAACACTGCTTACCATCACTCGATGTCCATCATAGTAATGATTCAAATTTATTGGAAAGAAAGTCAGAAGACCAGGAAGTCAGTGCACTGATAAATTGTTGTTAGATACATGCACAGCTTTTGGGCTTTGTATTCTTAACGGAGCATGTGAAGATGACCGACGCGATCACCACATATTTGTCTCTCATGTTTAATGCAACGTCGCGGAATATTTTATTGGTTCTGATGAATTATTTTATATATCCTCCAACTGGTGAATCCACTGTTGCGCATAGAACTGAATCTGTACAGTTAATCCCAGATCATAGTAGAAACGAACCGACAAGTAATGATGTTGAAAAGGAAATTATTCCAGTTGAACAAAACCACTTCGAATTCTGATAAAAAGAAAAACTTTTCTGCGGTATGGCTTCAGAACAATTTAAGGATTGTATAAAGCAAAGTGCAAAATATGTTTTTAAAAAAGACAGGATGGGGAACTCAAACGAAAATATAAATAGTATGATACAGAATGTGTCATGACTAAAAAAAAATCAGAAAATTGCTTCGAAATTTCCATGACTTTGTGAAAAAAGAGAGTGGTGATGATGGCCGTAGAAACTCTATGCGTCACGCCCATCACGACTACCGACAATCCCTAAGAGAATGTAGGAACATAATGAATCTGAAAAAGAAACATCTGAAAGAAAAAAAAACCTACTCTGTCGTTCTTGGTAAAATGCATAATCAACAAGAATTTTGAGCGACAGTTAACAAATTAGCACAAAACATTCCAAAATCGCTAAAGGTGTTTTGATGGATAAATGGCACGAACAGTTCAAAAATGTCCTAGAAATAAATACGCGTCCAAACAAATGATAATGAGGATATCTCTTTTGATGCGATAGAACTAGTGGATCGAGATACAAGTGTATTAAATTATCCTGTTACATGTGACGAAGTTTTAAAGGCGGTACCAAGTACTTTGTGATAAATTAAATAAAATATTTAGAAATTCTTTATTGATAGGAAAAACAAACAGCAACAGTGACCACAATCATGTAATGGGAAGATTCTGACTGAAGCTAAAGATAAAAAGAAACAACAACAAAAATAACACCAAACTAAATCTTGGTCTCTTAGAGATAAATGAATCGACTCGTGCAAAATGTAACGTATATATTCAAATCAAATTCAGTGTTCTGGAGGACGTCAGTAACAGTGTGAAACAATGAACAAAGTCAAGAAACTCGATAAATGAACCTTGTGAAGAAAATCCCTAGAGTTGAAAGAAAAGCAAAGAAAAACTGGATGGCAAAAGAAATTTTAGGCTTAATAGAAGAACGGAGGAGGGCAAGGGGAAAAGAGGAGGAATACAAAAAGATACATAAGGAAATCAGGAATAGGAAGCTTGGCTGGAAACAAAGGACAAAGAAATAGGAAGCTTGGCTGGAAACAAAGTGCAAAGAAATAGAAGACCGACTGAAATCAGATCTTCAGGGTATGTAATATGCTCTCTATAATTTTCCATTGCTTTTATTCTTTCTCCCCATTTATAGCCATGTGCGTGTGTGTGTGTGTGTGTGTGTGTGTGTTGTGTGTGCGTGCGTGCGTGTGTGCGTGCGTGCGTGCGTGCGTGTGTGTGCGTGCGTGCGTGTATGTCTGTTTCAGCGCTTAGATTTGATTTTATCAAGATTTTGCGCTATATAAATAATATATTGTTGTTGTTGTTGTTGTTGTTGTTGTTGTTGGTACAGAAACATTTAAGAAATTGCCCACAGGAAAGAAAGGAACGTGCACGTCAAATGGTTGCTTAAAATCTAAAGATGATATGCTTATCAAGGACAAAGACAAAATACTAGATACATGAAGAGAGTACATTAAAGACCTTTTTCACGATGGCATAAAGGCAGACTCATCATAAGAAAGAACGTTGAAGGACCTATCCATAATGAAAATCGAAGTTAGAGCAGCGTTAAAAAAGATGAAACCGGGAAAAGCCCCAAGACCAGATAATATTAATAAAGAAATAATTGAGGTTCTAGATGAATTTGGTATTGAAAAAACAACAAACTTTCTAAATGAAATTTATGACACCGGAAAAATCCCTAAAGATATGTCAAAATCAATTTTCATTGCACTTCCAAAGAAAACAGAGGCTATCAAATGCGAACTCCATTGTACAATCGGCTTAATGAGTCATATAACAAAGATTCTATTACGAATAATTGCGATGAGTACAAGGAACAGAATCAAAAGAGAAATAACAGAAGAACAGTGTGAATTTGTCGAAGGGAAAGGAACTATTAATGCCATATACTTCCTACGAACTATCATAGAAAGATCGCTTGAGTTGAATAAGGATTTATATTTGTTTTCTTGATTATACCAAGGCTTTTGATTGAGTATAGACACGAGAATTGATCAACAAATAGAAAAGCTCAATGTTGATGGAAAGAATCTAAGAGCAGAAGTAAAAATAGAAAGTGAAATAAGCTCTTTCCGAAATGTCAAAAGAGGGCAGGGATGCGTTCTGTCACCAGACTTGTTTTCACTTTACAACGAAAGTATCATGAGAAACCTAGAAGAATGCCCTGGAACCATGGTTGGAGAAAAAATGATAAACAATCGTCGTCATGCAGGTGACATAATTCTAATTGCAGAAAATTAAGAAAAAGACCTACACAATCTTGTGAATGTTATTGAAATAGACAGCATAAATAAAGAGCTGGAGCTAAATAGCAAGAAGACTGAAGTAATGGTACTAATAACAAAACAAAAACAGAAAAATCCCTTCATGCAAAATAACTGCAAATGGTACCACATTGAGACAAGTTGATAAGTTTAAAAATTTGGGAACAGTCATCTCATCAGATGGCTTGTGCCCATTTGAAATAGCCAACAGAATGAGCCTGGGTAAAACAGCACTCAAGGAAACCAAAAAGCATTCTGACCAACAAATGCCTATCAATTAACATCAGGAAGAAAATCCTTCAGTGTTATAAAAAAAAACCAATATTGTCGTACGGATATGAAGCTTGGACAGTCAGTACACAAAGTCAGAACAAGATTGAGGCAGCTGAAATGTGGTTTCTAAGAAGAATGTTAGAGTTCCATGGACAGCAAAGAAAACAAACAAGACAGTCTTGAAGGAGGCAGACACAAAAAGAACATTAATGAAGAAGAATACGAAAATATAAGCAACATTTATAGGACATTTTATGAGGCAAGAGAAGTTAAAGCATCTAATCACAACAGGAAAACTGGAGGGAAAAGAGCATCAGGTACACCCATGAAGAAAACTAGTTGACGAACTTGCGCAGTGGATAAAGACAAGATGGGTGGGAGAAGTACTTGCAGCGATAAGGGATAGATTCACATGGAGGGTCATGATCGTTAACGCCAAGCGGCAGGGCACATGATGATGATGATGATGATGATGATTAATGTATCACTGGAGATCTGTTTAAAAACACTCCACAGATTGTTGGTGATTTTCTTGTTACATTTTAACGAACTATTTGAAAAGGTTTCTTGTCTAGAGAACTGGTCAAAATCCATCATTCTAACCATTGCACAACAAGGAATTCCAAATAATAAATTGGTTCTTGGTGTGCCCATTCATACAAACACAATGATGCCATAGAGAAAGTAACACACCGCTTACAGATCAACGTGAATTAGCGGTGACAAAGTATGTTATTAAAGCTCTGGCCGTAAAGAACTCAGTTAAGGAAACTGACTAACCTCAGAGAGCTCGAAAGGTGCATTCCCTTCAACCTATTCGAAATTTTGCAGGTGTTCTCCTAAGCAAAAACAATGTTGATGTAAATAACATTCCAGTAATGCCACCCATTCCACCCATACCTTCCTGGGAACTTGAAAAAGCTAACTTTGACATAGACTACATAAATCTCAATAAAACAGAAGAAATAAATGTTCTAGTATCAGAAGTCAAATCTCATTTAATCAATTATTATTTTAATCACATAAAAATGTTCACAGACGGGTGTTTTAGATACAGCTGACAGTGGAGCTGGATTCGTCATTCATGCCTTAAAGGTACAAAAATCTTTTTACAGAGGTAAAGGTTTCTTTATTTTTACATCAGAATTATACGCGATATTGATGGCTCTAAACTATATTAATAGCCTCTCATACGATATCTGCAATATACTATTGTGTGTTGATTCTAAATCAGTATGACATAGCTTGAAACAGGCACAAAATGTAATACCAACTGACATTATCTTTGAGATCAAACATTTGATACATTGTATTTGCTGGGTTCTGTCATATTGTGGACTTCATTGGAATGAAGTTTCTGACAAATTAGCAAAACACGGTGCATCCAATAATGCAAATAAATATAATAATAATAATATATTTTATTTATATAGCGCAAAATCTTGATAAAATCAAGTCTAAGCGCTGAGCGTATACATGCATACATACCTACATACATATGAGCGTATACATGCATACATACATGCTTACATACTTACATACATAAATCTAAGCTGAGCGTATACATGCATACATACATACATACATAAATCTAAGCGTATACATACATACATACATACATACATACATACGTACGCACATGCATACATAATAATTACAATATTTATATAGCGCAAATCTCGACAAAATCAAATCCAAGCGCCGAAAAGACACACACGCACACACGCACGCACGCACACACACGCACACACACACACACACACACACACACACACACACACACACACACACACACACACACACACACACACACACACACACACACATGCATGGCCACAAATGGGGAGAAAAGAATAAAAGCAATAAAAGCAAGAATAAAACCAATGGAAAACCACAGAGAGCACATCATATACAATTATATATTAAAACAAAGTGATTCCCCTCCGAGCGGAGACAGGCTGCAGAGGGGGGTTGAGTGAGGTTAGGATTTTATGCAGAGGAGAAAAGGTGAGTTTTGAGAGCGGACTTGAAGGAGGCAAAAGTAGGTTGCTGACGGACTGAGAGAGGAAGTTTGTTCCAGGAGAGTGGACCAGAAACAGAGATGGCTCGTGGACCATAGGTATTGAGCTTAGTGCGTGGAAAGCGAAAAGTCAGAGGATCGGAGGCAGAGCGGAGGGTACGTGAGGGAAGATAGATCTCAAGTAGGCTTGACAGGTAATCGGGGGCTGCGTTATTGAGGCTTTTGTAGCACATGGTGTCTAGTTTGTACTGTATGCGCTTTGATACAGGGAGCCAGTGAAGTTGTGCCAGGAGAGGAGATATGTGGTCAGCTTTTTTCTTTTTGAGTACAAGGCGTACAGCATTGTTTTGAATGCGCTGTAGGATGTGAATGGTGGAGGCAGGAAGACCAGACAGGAGTGAATTGCAATAGTCAATGCGAGACATTATGAAGGAGAGAACGAGTTTTGCAGTTGTTTCGACAGAGAGATACTTCCTGATCAGGCTTATACGATGGAGATGATAGTAGCAAGATCTGGCAGTTTGAGAAACAAAGTTGTTCATGGACAGGGTAGAGTCAATGCAGACACCAAGGTTTTTAGCTGAATCAGAAATTGGGACTGATGTGTTACATAATGGGAGAGAAAGAGGAGGCAGCTGGGAAAGTTTCTGACGGGTGCCAATGAGGATAGCTTCAATAATATACGACTATCAGTTCATGAACTAGGTTCTGTGTTAGAACGTTCAGTTTATACAAATTTCTCTAGTACCCAAAGCCTGATACCTTAATGTCCCAGACAGTGTGTCTTTGATATACAAAGTAAGGCTTAATTCTTGGAAAACTAAATATACACAAAATGTATGTATTTGTTCAAAAACATTATCAGTCCACCATCTGCTCTTTGAATGTTCTATCTTACTTACAACATATAGAAATAACAATCTCGATTGTTCATGTACTGACTCTAGAGATATCCTTTAAAACAAAAATAATATTTTTTCGATAGTCCAGCTCAGATCCCTGTTGGCAGATTGTGATGAAGAGTTAATTAACTGTTGTGTGTTATTATTTGACACTGTTAATTCATTTTTTTAAATTATCAATTGTAATTGTTCCACTTTTTACATTCAAACTTCTACTACCCCTCCCCATCCCCCACTTTTTTTTCTCTGTGTGTGTGTGAGTGTGTGTGTGTGTGTATGTGTGTGTGTGTGTGTGTGTGTGTGTGTGTGTGTGTGTGTGTGTGTGTGTGTGTGTGTGTGTGTGTGTGTGTGTGTGTGTGTGTGTGTAAAATCACTATTGTGAACACACATTAAATAAAAGATTCCTTCCTTTTCCAAATAATCCAAAGAAATGTAGAGGTATGTCTTAATCAAATTCCAGTGGAAAACTATACCTTTATTATAAGTAGATATTGCAACTGTAGATTGAATTAAAATCTTCATGTAGCCCTTATCGATTTCAAAAAGAATTTAATTTTGTATTAAAACAATGCTCTGGCCAATTCTCGAGGAAAATGGTATTTGTGAAGGTTTGTGTGACGCTGTCTTAAAGTATGAAAAATGTGTATAACAATGTAAAAACAAGGCTAAAAGATAGGGCAACCCTGACAGAGCACATGGACTGTCACTGTGATGTACATGTAGAATTAGGAAACGTTTGTAGTCCTGTCTTATTTTCAGCATCTATCAGTAATTTAGCTGAAGATATTATGAAGAAAGGTAGATGTGGGGCAATATTAACACATTTGGTCAAAATCTTCTCCTTCTATCTGTC
>CM060312.1:43938626-43991126 GCA_030674185.1 Monoplex corrugatus | reverse complement strand
ACTTTCCACTTTCTGCCAGTTCTCAGCTTTGGATGAACTGATCTCACGATATTGTCTTCCGATTCCTCCAGCATGCTCAACAGTCTTGCTTTTCCAACTTTGTATTCCTCCACTATGGATTTGAGAGGTAGCTTCAGCATTGCTTGACGACAGTAGAATGCAACATCAGTGAGACCAGGTGGGACACCGAGCCATTTTCTTGTGTATTTGTTGATTTTGGCTTCCATTGCTTCGACTGTGCTGGTGCAAATGTCATAGATTAGCAGTGGCCACAGCAGTTTTGGTATCAGCATGAACTGTAGACACCAGACTTTGTATTTGCCTGGCAGTCCGCAGTTATCTATTTTCTTCAGGCCTTCTTCTGCTGTTTGCTTGGTTTCACATCCCCTTTGTGTGTCTTTCAGGGAGTCATCATACCATCTTCCGAGACTTTTTACTGGCTCTTCTGTGACAGTGGGGATGGCTTGGTTGGCTACCATGAATTTGACTGAATCTGCCACTTTTCCTTTTCGCAGTGAGAGACTTCGGGATTTCTTAGGTTTGAACCTCATTCTTGAAGAGGCCACCAGCTCATCCAGCTGCTTTAAGATTTGGTGTGTCTCTTCCTCATCCGTGGACAAGACTGTTGTGTCATCCATGAAAGCTTTCAGAGGAGGCATCTGGTATCCATCTCCCAGATTCACTGGACCTGAACTCTTCATTGCAGCTTTCAAGATGACTTCCATTGCCAACACGAACAGTATGGGAGAGATTGCACAGCCCATTGCAATGCCCACCTCTAGGTCTATCCAGTCCGTGGTGTATTCTTTGGTAGAGAACCGCATTGAGAACCCTTGGAAATACTTCCTCAGCATTGTTCGGATGTTTTCTGGGATGTGATACATTTCAAGAGCCAGCTGGATCATATCGTGTGGAACTGATCCATATGCATTCGCCAGATCAAGCCAAACTACGTCAATGTCTCTCTTCTCTGTTCTTGCTTTTTGGATGGCATCCCAAATCAACGTGACATGTTCCAAGCATCCAGGCATTCCTGGTATGCCTCCCTTTTGGACTGACATATCCAGATACTTGTTTTCAGTCAGGTATTTTGTCAATCTTGCTGCCATAACAGAGAAGAAGATTTTCCCCTCGACGTTCAGAAGTGATATTGGCCTGAACTGATTGATGCTGCTGGAGTTCTGCTCCTTCGGAATGTACACTCCTTCAGCTCTCATCCATTGGTCGCTGATCTTCTGGTTCCTCCATGCTGATCGAATCATCTTGTGGAGCCACTCGAGCACTTTTGGGCATTTCTTGTAGAGCAGGTATGGTATTCCGTTTGGTCCAGGTGCTGACTTGGCTCTGGCTTTCTTTACTACGTTCTTCACTTCATCCAGTGTTGGTGGTTTGTTATTGAATTTTCCTTCTGGCGCTGCAGGCCAAACCAGATTCTGGATTTCAAGTGGTGCCTTGCGCTGAGAATCGGAATATGTTTCCCTGAGATGCTGCTCTAGGGTTTCCTTGCCCACTGTGAGAGTCCCTGATTTGGGTTGTTCAAACAGCTTTCTTGCAAAGTCAAAGGGATCTTTGAAGAAACGATCTTGAGTCTTCTTCTTTTTGCTCTTTCTTCGCCTTGCTGATTCCACTTTGCTGAGAGCATTGTGTTTGGCCTTCAGATCTTTCCAGAGTTCCAGGAGCCCTTGCTTCTCGAATTCTGAGGCAGTTTTCATTCGCTTTTTAAGCTTCCTTTTCTCCCTCCGGATGCTCTCCATCTGTTGCTGTCTTCTGGATTTCTGGGGAGGCGTTTTTGTCTTTGGCTGCTTCACTCCATAAGTGTCCCTGCAGATAGAGTATATGATGTCTCCGTATGTGTCAAGTTTGTGTTCCAGCGTACTGTTCCCTATTAGCGCATTCAGCTTAAGGACAAGTTCCTCATCTAATTTCTCCCATTGTTCTTTTGCACCGGCAGGCGGCAAATTGAGTTTTCCACGTTTGGCGTTAAGAGCTTGTGCAAAATCCGCATCAGAACCGTCAGCGTGGATGTCCTTGGCACTATGGTTTAATTCCTGGCCTAAGTCATCCAACGTCTCACCTGCTATCGCAGTGCGCTGCTGCTGGTTCGTATGTGTCTTCAAACAGCCCATTTTTGTCCTGTGGATCTTCATGCCGCGTTTGGTGGTGAATCTCCTTCCACACGCACACGGAAATTCCAACTGGTCATTAATCATGGTCCGTTGTGCGTTTCCAGTCGTGATGGAGTCAGTGCCGATGGATTCATCATTCTCTCCCCCTTTCGGTGAATCCTGGGAGCATCTTTCATTTGAAAAACTCGTGGCATGTTATCAAAGGCAAGGTGGGAAGCCAACCCACAAAGCCCGCAGATCTAGTCTTTCCCAGTGTCCTTCGGTCTTTCCCGAATGTCCTCCGAACTATTCCCGGAAGTCAATGGACTGACCATGTGCAGGTAGAAAGAAACTCTAGGGAGAGCTAGACAACAGAAGGTCTTCAGAGAAGTAACCCCCTTTAGACAAGTGTTTCGGCCCTGAATTCCTTACACTCTCGGGGGGCCGGGCCACATCCAGGTCATGACTCCTGGATGCCCTTTAGTTTATATTAGGGAGATTATTTGGATGCACGATTGTTTTGGAATATCATAAGGATCAACTCCATCTATATCCAGAATTTTCAAATGATACCTATGTTTCTCCTTTTCATAGCGTTTTTCTGCGTATTTCAATGCCGACGGTGCTTGCTTTCGCTCTATGGCGTCCATGCCTACAGCCGTCAGCTACCGTAGGGAAGGGAAGGAACTCCCGATAACTTGTCGAACTGCATACAACCCATAAATCCTATAATTAAATTAGTAGTAGTAGTAGTAGTAGTAGCAGTAGTACTAGTAGTAAAATCATTACACTTCTAATCCCGGATGATATAATACTTTCATCAGAAACCTTTGTAGATTTCCAGAACCAAGTAATATTTTGTGTGATTTAAAAAAAAAAAAGTAAAATTCAACGTTACTACGTATAAAAGTAATATCATAGTATTTTGTATGGGGAGACTTTTTGTCATCAAGAGAAAAACCATGCTATGGTGGTACAACAATGAAATCGTTAATACATACATATATTGAAGATTGAAAACAAAACTCAGTCTCATATTTGCTTGCTGTAACGTAATCACTAAATAAAGAAGGCTGCCTTGGACATTTTGAAGTTTTATGTACAGATGTGAAACACGTCATTTGAAATGTTTGAAACGTTACTGATGCTGAGTGCTTCAGAACTCTGGAGTCTAAACGATTGTTCACAAAAAGAAAAAAAACAACATTCATTTGCACTTAAATTTCTTTTGTATTGGAAAAAGTTCGATATTGGAAAAAGAACACCAAATGCGATTATTTCTGGTGACACTGGAAGAAACTGATTTTACTTTAATGCATATATTAGAACTATCAAACCATCGATATTTTCAAAAGATATGAATTTCGATTACTATATAAGCCTAATTGATGTTATTGCATTCAGATGAGCAGGGAAAACATAACTGGTTAAAGGATGTTATCACGCGTTGTATAAATTTAGATTTAGATATATTTAGGGTCATCAACGCGTTGAATTAGTAAATGTGTTTGTACACTGTTTATAACAAAGATTAATAGAATTTTGGAGGCAGGATTGGGATGGCAATCTTAACACGAGTAAGATTTCAGTAGTGCAAAACGTTTATATCAAACCATTTTCAGGATGAATACATTTCTGTAGCCATCACGAAATATGAAAACTTTGCTCTAGTCCAATTTCACAGGATCCAAATGCTCGGGTAGGATCAGCTTCATGTTACCCCTTTTCCATTCCTGTTTCAAAAATTCGCCTGATCTTTAAAACAATTTATCATAGGACCTTACAGTTTATGGTAGGCTCACCAGGACGGACACCAAAAATGTGCTTCTAGACGAAAACGACAGAACATCCGTACAAGGAATATTACCACTTTCCCCACCAAAAATGTATCACCACCACCACCCTCCCCCCGTGGGGATGCCAGGGGCTCTTTCAGTATAAATAGTATCCTCACCTTCTGGAAAATCTGAAATCTGTTCTAGAAATTTCTTCTTTTCTGTCACTCTCTTTGTTTCTGTCTTGTACCTTTGCTTCCTGTCATTTCTTCCTATCATTTTCGGCCTTGCTGGTCCGTTCATCTGTATGTGTTCGATAAAGTCTTACGTACTAGCTCTTTGGACTGATAATTGGGTACATGTATTAAGTGCATTTTTGGCTGTAGGGAAATGAGATGTACGGAAGCTATTTTAGGTAATTTAGGTCCTTTTTTTCCATAGGCTTTAGAGTCCTTAGTTATGTGTGAATTTGTACTCAAGTATATTTTACAAATCCCCTGTGTGATAAATTGGACAGAGTAGTCAACGCTGGGGGCATCTCATTAGATTATATGCGCAAATGCATTGATATGTGTACTTAATTTTCTTCTCTCTCTCTCTCTTTCTGTTGAAGTATTGTGTTTTGTGGTGAGTGAGTGAGTGAGTGAGTGAGTGAGTGAGTGAGTGAGTGAGTGAGTGAGTGTGTGTGCGTGCGTGCGTGTGTGTGTGTGTGTGTGTGTGTGTGTGTGTGTGTGTGTGTGTGTGTGTGTGTGTGTGTGTGTGTGTGTGTGTGCGTGTGTGTGTGTGTTTTGAAACGGGTTTTAGCACTGATATGGCTCTGGGCAGTCGACTGGGCTTTAAACAAAAATAATAGTATAAATAGCCTAAAATGTAAGAACACTCAGGCACATTGGAAAACTGAAAGAATTGACTCATGGATAGACACAGACTCCTGATACATTCTCGGCCTCCTCTGTGAGGTTAGATGGAGGAACAACGGAAAAATACAGACAGAAGAAAGGCGTGTCCTGTACTGCAGTGGAGACGACTAACATGCATATGGGAATGGGTTTTTGGTCAACAAGAACATCAGGAACGCAGTACTGGAATGCTGCCCTGTTTGCAAGCAGGATCATAATCATCCGCCTGAGATCGAAACCATTCAACATCACGGTAGTGCAAATATATGCACCCAGATCAGACTGTGGCGATGCCCACATTAAAGAATTCTACATCCGGCTTCAAACGTTCAAAATAAATTTGACATAAAGACATCCTGGTCGTTCAAGTTAACTGGAACGCCAAAGTATATGCATATATATATATATACACACACACATATATATATACCCAAGGAACCTCTGGAGGAATGTCTGTGAGAGTACTAATAATAGGGAACTATACTTGCTAGAACTGGTCAGTGATTATGACTTCATTCTTGCTAACATTCTTGGTGAATATAAAACATCCCGATGATGGATATGATACTCTCCAAACGGTCAGTATCGCAGCTAGACAGCTTACCTTCTTGTGAAGAACCGGAATAGGTGTGGAATCAAAAGGACTAAAAGAAGTACGTCTCCAGAAGATGAGCTTCAAGGAATGGTTGAGAAACAACAAGAGAATGAAAAACGGTCGTATCAAATTCAGTCTGGATAAACTCTGAAAGATTCTGACATCGCCGAACATTTCCAAGCGGCCATAGGAAAAAACTCCGCCCACACTACCAGTGCTTGAAGAAAACCTTGAAGCTCTCATAATTTCAAGTAGGTGGTGACTGAAACAGCAACAGGGTATGACAGAGATAAGCCGATGGAAATCCAAGCTATGGATCATAAGTAAAATGTCGGAGATGTGTGGCTCTAGAAGGAGCTTAACAGCACAAAAGAAAACTGAGGAAGGAAAGGAGAAACAGTTTTAAACGAGAGGATTGGCCAAGAAACGAAGAATACAAGGGAAAGCTTGATCGATCAACAGTGTGAAGTCACTGACAAAAATTTTGACGACACCGGCACAAGGAAAGCTTTTAACATTGTAAAAAAAACGTGATTAAACAAAAGCAAAGTAAAATCAGCACCATTTAGAACAAAGACGGCAGCTGTCTCAGACATGAAAAAGACATCACAAAAAGATGACTGAGTACCGCTCAGAACTATACAACAAACAGAGCGACGGAGATCCAAATGCGCAGTACAAGATTTATCAGATGAAGATGGCTTCCCAATACGTCACGAAGACGTTGTAGCAGCAGTAAAGTCACTGAAATATGGTGAGGCTGCAAGGATTGACAACATCCTCACATAACTCGTGAAACATGCCCAAAAATCTGTAACTGACACCCGAAGTGCCATCTGCAACTGGAACAAGACCTGGCACACTGGCGAGTGGCCCATGCCAGAAAATCAATCACTAATCGTCACCCTTCCCCAAAAAGGTAACCTCTAACACTGTCAGAACCATTAGTTTGATCATATATGCCAGCAAGATTATGTTCAAACTCATTCTGAATAGATTTGAACCGCAAGCAGATACCATTACTGTAGAAGATCGGATCTGATTTCGCACTTCTTCATTAGATCTACCACTTCTTAAGTAGACTTCAAGAAGGCTTTTGACAGTCTTGCAGGAGACATTTGAGCTATCATAAAGACATTTAACATCGGGCAAAAACTAATTAACACCATCCAGGCAGCTACGTGTCAAAGCAACCGGTGAGGTACTACATGCTATTGGAGAGTGGTTACATACTTCATTTGGAGTTTGTCAGAGTTGCCTTTTGTCTTTCACACTTTTGAACATAGTCCTGGAACGTATCATGACTGACGCACTTGAAGAACATGTCAATACTGATGTATGATATCTAGTAAAAATCATCACAAACCTTCGGTTTGAAGATGACATTGACGGCTTGGCAGGCAGTGAGCAAGAACTCGCCAAGCTTATTTAATCATTACATAAAACATCAATGATATATGGCATGGAAATCAGCGTCGAAAAGACCAAGTTGATGGCAAGCCATAACACCACGATCACTACTAAGATGGCTGTCCATGGACTGAAATTAGGAACTCTTGAGAAATTCATTTACCTGGGATCCCTCAATAGTATTGAGCCATCCAAACCAGATGTCCACTCGCGTGCAATAATGACAATATCAATGCTGCCCAGGCTGAAAGATGTACGAAAGAGAAGAACATGTCCATGAAATACAAGATCAGGCTCTTACGTGCACTGGTATATTCCACCTTCCTGTATAGACAATATCAAAATGAAAATGGAAAGGCTTTACATAAGTATTTTAGGACGAGGGGATATGAGATGGAAGGGACAGGCATGATAACATCTGGAGAGCATACAGTAATGTATTCTGGTGGAAACTCACATGAAAGAGGAGTAGGCATCGTAATGGACAGGGACAAATCAAAAGCAGTTAGGGGGTACTGGGCTGTGTCCGACAGAGATTTGCTGGTTAAACTGGGTGGCAGGCTATTTCATATCAACATCATTCAGGTACACGCACGAACATCCGCAAGTACTCAGGAAGACATTGACAGCTTCTACAAGGTATTAGAGATGACCAAGGCCCAATGTAAATCACAAGAAGTTACAGTAATAATGGGAAATTTTAATGCTAAAGTGGGACAGGATACGGTGGAGGATATAGTTGGACCTCATGGCCTTGGTACACAAAATGAAAGAGGAGGGAAACTTGTAGAATTGGCACAGATGAATAGGTTGAGTAACCTAATAGAAGAAAATGGATTTGGATGAGTCCAGGAGATAATATCAAAAATCAGATCGACCACATCCTGATCAATAAAATATTTAGAAATTCTTTACTGTCAGCAAAAACATTACCAGGCGCAGACTGCAACAGTGACCACAATCCTGTAGTGGGAAGATTTAGGCTGAAATTAAGGAAAAGGAAACAGACCAAAAGCAACATCAAATTAAATCTTGGGCTCATACGACAGATGAAGTGATACATAAAAAAATTTAACGTAATATTCAATACAAATTCAGTGCTCTGGAAGACGTTGGTGACAGTAAGGAACAATGGACAAAGTTGAGAAATTCGATAAATGAAGCTTGTGAAGAAATCCCTAAAATAGACAGAAAAACACAAAAGAACTGGATGACAAAAGAAATTTTAGGCTTGATGGAGGAACGGAGGAAGGCAAAGAGAAACGAGGAGATATACAGGAAGATAAACAAAGAAATCAGGAATAGGTGCAATGAAGCTAAGGAAGCTTGGCTGAAAACAAAATGCAAAGAAATAGAAGATCGACACAAACGGATCCTCAGGGTATGTACAGACCAACTGCACATCAACTGGTTGCTTAAAATCGAAAGATGGTACGCTTATTATGGAAAAAGACAAAATATTAGACAGATGGGGAGAGTACATTAAAGACCTTTTTGAAGATGGCAGAAACGAAGAATACATTATAAGAAAGACCGTTGAAGGACCACCCATAACCAAAGATGAAGTTAGAATAGCACTGAAAAAGATGAAACCAAGAAAAGCCCCAGGGCCAGACAACATTACTACAGAGATGATTGAAGCCCTGGAGGAATTTGGTATTGAAAAAATAACAGTCCTCCTAAATAAAATTTATGACACTGGAAAAACCCCCAAAGATATGTCAAAATCAATTTTCATTGTATTTCCAAGGAAGACAGGTGCTATAAAATGCGAACCCCATCGCGCAATCAGTCTGATGAGTCATGTTACAAAAATTCTCTTCAGAATAATTAATCATGATGAGGACAAGGAATAGAATCAAAAGAGAAATAGCAGAAGAACAGTGTGGATTTGTCGAAGGGAAAGGAAGTATTAAATGCCACATATATACTAAGAACTATCCTAGAGAGGTCAGTCGAGATGAATAAGGATCCATGTTTATACTTTGTTGATTATAGCATGGCTTTTGATCGGGTAAGACATGAAGAATGATCAACCAACTAGAAAGACACAATATTGATGGAAAAGTTCTTACGAATAATCAGAAATATGTATTGGGAACAAACAGCTGCAATGAGAATAGAAAACGATATAAGCTCTTTCCAAAATATCAAAAGAGGAGTGAGACAAGGTTGTGTTTTGTCCCCAGATCTGTTTTCACTTTACAGTGAAAACATCATGTAAAACCTAGAGGAAGACCCTGGATTAAAGGTTGGAGGAAAAATGATAAACAACATTCGATATGCAGATGACACCATGCTAATTGCAGAAAATGAAAGGGACCTACAAAATCTTGTGAATATACTAGAAATAGAAAGCAAAGGTAAGGAATTGGAACGAAACAGCAAGAAGACTGAAGTCATGGTGATAAGTAAAATACATGAAATCCCCTCATGTAAAATAACAGCAAACGGCACAACCTTGAGACAGGTTGATAAGTTTAAATACCTGGGAACGATCATTTCACCAGACGGCAGATGCACATCGGAAATAGCCAGCAGAATCGGCCAAACCAAAACAGCATTCAAGAAAATGAAAAGCATTCTTACCAACAAGTGCTTATCAATTAACATCAGGAAGAGAGTTCTTAATGTTATATAGAACCGATAATGTTATACGGTTGTGAAGCGTGGACAGTCAACAAGCAAAGAAAGCCAGAACAAGATTGAGGCAGCAGAGATGTGGTTTCTAAGAAGAATGTTGAGAGTTCCATGGACAGCAAAGAAAACAAACGAGACAGTCTTGATGGAGGCAGACACAAGAAGATCATTGATAAGGAAGATTAGGAAAAGACAGGCAACATTTGTAGGCCATTTTATGAGGAAAGGGGAATTGAAGCACCTGGTCACAACGGGAAAGCTGGAGGGAAAGAGAGCACCAGGTAGACCCTGGGAGAAAATATTAGATGGACTTGCAGAGTGGCTGAAGACAAAGAGGGTGGAAGAGGCGTTCGAGGCAACAAGGGATAGAAACAGATGGAAGTCCATGATCGCCAACGCCATGTGGCAAGGTATTTGATGATGATGATGATGATGATGATGATGATGATGATGATGATGATGATGATGATGATGATGATGATGTATGCAGGCGAGACATGGACTCTTACAGCAGATTAGGAGAGACAAATCCAAGTCATGGAAATGAAGTGTTATTGTAAGATATTAAACATCAGTAAATTGATCATATCTCCAAATCATCAGGCAGAACAGACGACCATATGAAGATCCGTTAAGACAAGAAAGGTACATTTGTATGGCCATGTAACAAGACTCAGTGACCTTGCTAAATCAGTCCTCCGGGGAACTATTGAGGGATGGGGACAGAGAAACCACTTGCAGAGACCCAAGATTTAGCGGAGTCAGGGGGAAAGAAGAAGAAGAAGAAGATAATAGGCACAAAGACTTTTTTCAGATCTCTGTACATACTTGATTGGGAAGTATGTAGAACCATCCTGATGGAATACATCGCTCACGGACGAATTCCACTTCAAACAAAAAAGGAGAGTAAGGAAACTACTTGACCACGTGGAAATCATTGAAATGTACATGTGTTTAAAAGAGCGACAGAGGAAAAGAAAAAAAAAAAAGAAAA
Source organism: Monoplex corrugatus (assembly GCA_030674185.1). NCBI lineage: Eukaryota > Metazoa > Mollusca > Gastropoda > Littorinimorpha > Ranellidae > Monoplex > Monoplex corrugatus. The sequence goes on along the minus strand of CM060312.1, from coordinate 43,980,708 downwards.
AGAAAAATGAAAAGAAAGAAAAAAATAAGAACGCATTCAAATAAGAATGATCTGTTTCACGATATTTACATCCTGTTGCCTTATGTATGTTCTGAACACTTTCAAAAGAGTCTGACCAGCCATTACATTAAAGCCAGCAGCCATCTGAAATAACAGTTTTAATAAATCGGACTCAAAGCAACAGTCATTTGGGGACCACCGCATTTCATTGTGATTGTTGGCAGCATACATTAATCTTTTGATTATCACATCGATCCACCACATTGTTTTCTTGTCCACAGCATAAAAAACCCTCCTACCAACCCACCTCCACACTCCCAGCCATTCCCCGTGTAGTCCTTTGAGTTCTACTAACTAAATTATATTGGTAAAATCATACCCAGTAACACTGTGTTTCTTTCTGCAATATGTTGAATCAGTTATTTTGTTTATTGTGTATATTAGTAATAACGAAAATCATTTCGTTTTGAGATTTGTATGTTTGAAAAATAGTATGTGAAAACGGAAATAACAGCACCATCATCGTCATCATCATTATCAATATTATACCTTGTTATACATAGGACAAGAATCTTTTTCATATAAGACAGATGCGCATTTTTAAAATGTGTAACTGCTTTGCTAACCCATATATATATAATACATGCCCCATAAAGCATGGTCGGCTGTGCTTGTGAATCAAATGTTTTGACAAAAAAGTCATAAAAATCATTTCTTAACATTTTCAACCATTTCACGACGCACAACAAAATGCGTTGTAAGCCCTGCTAGCATTAGAGACCTTTAGATTACACGTCACGTCTCTCCCAACACGTATACGTATCGCGACACCTACGTGTCCTGTACGTGGGTTTAGATTGCACGTGAAACAGATCTACATCCCCTGACAACCCCGAAGCAAGGGACGTAACCACATCCTTTCCTGTATTTTACAACGTGTGACATTATAAACATATGTAGCTATTTGTTTTTCATTGACACTGCCAATGTGACGACGAATTAAGTTATACTCGGATTTTTAAAGGAAAATAGATCTAGCAATTACTTTTTATCTTTCCTAGCAACTTGATTGCTCCAATATTATGACATCATTCAATATAATAACATCATGAGCAATGAACGCTATTGATGTTGTGTGTGTGTGTGTGTGTGTGTGTGTGTGGTGTGTGTGTGTGTGTGTGTGTGTGTGTGTATGTGTATGTGTGTATGTGTATGTGTGTGTATGTGTGTGTGTATGTGTGTGTGTGTGTGTGTGTTGTGTGTGTGTGTGTGTGTGTGTGTGTGTGTGTGTGTGTGTGTGTGTGTGTGTGTGTGTGTGTGTGTGTGTGTGTGCTCCATGCCAGCAAGGAAGAACAGGCATCGTTTTATAAATTCAGACTGTAATTAAATTAATTAAGTATGTACTTTGCACTATAATTATAACTCAGTCTTTGTGTACACACACACACGCACGCTCCCGCCCACACGCACAAATCATGCATTTGCAATACACTTTCCGTGTGACGAAAATATTCACTATATGGGCATATGAATCCTTTATTGCGACAAAATAAATTCTGAATACTATTCTGAAAGAATATACATGTTCTGAGACATACTAGTTTTTGTTTTGGTTTTTCTACCATAAAAATGAAGATGACTAATTAGTGAAAAAAAAAATAAAAAAATAACGTGTACAAAACAATCATTCCCCTTTCCCTGATCTTTGCTTGTTTTTTAGTGGCACAGATCTGCTCAGTTTGTGTCATTTTTTTAGAAAAAACATAATGATCTGTGCAGGCAGTATACTGGTGCGGTCTGCATACTCTGATTTGGTGGATATGCTTGCTGGGCCAAGCTTCCATAAGCCACCAAACACACAAGACATGACTTACAAGATCTTCATAGTGCATATTTGATTTTCTGCATGAGCATGCACACAAAGGGGTTTCAGACACTGGAAGGTCTGCAACATGCTGACCAGAGAACGTAACAAATTTTCACCCTTTTTCACCAGGCAGGAGGCACTCAGAAGGGACCAAACCCAGACATTCTTATTACAAGTTTGACATTTACCTGCTTGATTACCGCACCTGTCATTTTGTGACTTCACAATGGTGTGTTTCGTCTGTACGTGTGTGCATGGAAAATGGGAACGGAAGGGGGAGGGTTGGGGATTGGGAGCGTATCATATGCAGAGTTATGGCATATGCCATTTGGTGATCTCTATTTTGGTGACATATGCAAGAAGGGCAAGAATAATGAAAGATAAGTGTTTTTTCTAACATTCTTCTATTTGGTAATGTTAGAGCTATCTGCTTTTACAATAGCATACGGATAAGTGTAAGTACAATGAACATAAATAAGTGCTTTTTCTAACATCCATCTGTTCAGCACTGGTTGAGTATAAATCTGCTTTTACAACAACATTAGAGATGAGTGTAATGACAATGAAAGATAAATTAATGTTTTTCTAACATTCTACTGTCTACCACTGCTGTGTTAGAGTTATTTGCTTTCACAACAGCATTAGGGATAACTGTGATAATATCCTTTTAAAGAACACCAGTCCTTAAACACTTAAAATATACTGCCACATTTTTCATTATATATGTAAGGTATAATAACGCCACAATTCCCACTTTAACTAGCAAGCCAAATGCATTTATCATACTTTCTCTAGTCTATCTGCTGGGCCCCATGAGAGGAAACCAGATTTGATTGCCCATATATGTATGTATCTGAGAGCAGATATATATATATATATGTGCGTGTGTCTGTTAGGGTGTATAAACATACTGTCACTTTAAAATCTGAATCACCTCTCTCTCTCTCTCTCTCTCTCCCCTCCCCCCTTCCTTCTCTATCTCTCCCTCCCTCCTTTTCTTTCACACACAACCATGATGACCAGCCAATAGGTCTTACCTCATAATTCTAATTGATATGCTAATGAAATGATCATGCAATTCATCACGAACACCACAGCAGGGGTATTTGTGGTTTCAAATACTACCATCCTATTGGTTCCAAATCAAATTATGAATCATTGGCAGTCCTGAAGTACAAGAATTCAGGCTTGTCTCTTCTATTTGGTGATCTCTACTGTGGTGACATGTGCAAGAAGGGCAAGAATAATGAAAGATGTGTTTTCTCTAACATTCTTCTATTTGGTACAGTTAGAGCTATCTGCTTTTACAATAGCATTAGGGATACGTGTAAGTACAATGAACATAAATAAATGCTTTTTCTAACATTCTTCTCTTTAGCACCAGTTGATTATAAATCTGCTTTTACAACACTAGAGATGAGTGTAACTACGATGAAAAATATGTTTTTCTAACATTCAGGCGATTGTTTGCATCCTCCAGCTTCTGAACTTTTATATTTTCTCTCTTCATATCAATCTGTCTGAATGTCAAAATCAGTCTTTTTGCTTTCTTCTTCTGTTTGTTTTTAATCTTGCCGGTACTCCATGGTTGTAGACCACCGTGCAAGCTCGGCTGGTGATTTCTTGATTTGGCATGGGAAACACTTACATCTGAAAAATAAGGAGAAACATATTTCCTTTGTCTTTTTATTTATTTACATATTTACTCATTATGATGATGATGATGATGATGATAACAATATCAACAACAACAACAACAATAATAATAACAATAATAATAATAACAGTAATGATCATAACAAATAAATGAATAATATAATCATCATCACCACTATCAGTTTCTGCCGCCTGTGCAAACACTCTTGCTCCCCAAACAAGAGTGCAAACACTCTTGCTCTCTTACCAGGGTAGGCCTATATGGCCTTGATGAGAAACCAGTGAACTGCAAGGCTAGATCTAAGTCAGCGCTTGGCGTTAGATTTCTTTAAACGCCACATCCAGTTTACATTTTCCGTCGGAAAATTTATCAGACACTTATCAAAAACAATAAAGAATTACGTCACTCATGACATTTATAACGTTTTGCGTCTACAAAATAACATTCATAGTTAAATTGCAGTCGAACCCGGCCTGCTAGCTGAAGTCTCGCTCGAAATTTTAATTAGGTCAGCTGGCAACACGTACTTCCCAGTAGCAGGATTTTGCTTGCCAACACTTGGTGCGTTTGATCCACTCGTACATGAATTGTTTAAAACTCAGTGACATAAGACATACATAACAAGGTAGAAAAAGGGTTTCAAAACACAATCAAAATATTATTTACCTTGAAACTTGAGATATGCAGTCCCAAACTAGATACGGGCGAGAGCACGTATAACCGGACTTTCATACGTTGTCACGTACCTATCGAAGCGGTACGTATCGACAAAATCGCGTGAGAAAATGCGATACGTAGTCGGTACGTTACGTATACGGCCCGTATTGGATACGTGACGTGTAATCTAAAGGTCTCTATTATCTTTACAAAAATAAAATCTCCAATTATTTATACATAATTGTAAACTACATGAAGACAATATTATCGTATGTCCGTCTTTTCTAATAATAAAATAACCCCTTTTTTTCAAACAAGACAACATTGCTTTCACTCATATACTCATATATGTTGTGGAATGGAATCAGCCGCTCTTTGTAAAATATGTAACTGTTTCTGCAAACCTACTGTTTCAGATAACAAAAGAATGCCATCAACTGACAACAGAATGAGTAATTTTGACTGTATCTGTGGAAATTTGGAACCATGACACCCACTATTATTGACAGAGAGAAATGGTAAGGAGAGGAATGATGATGTTAAGGATAATGATAATGATAATGATAAATGACATTTAATTTTTCAACGGTACGAACTATTAGCCGAAAGCCATTTATCACATTTGTGTTGTATGCATGCTGGGTGTTTTCATGTGTTTATAGGCCAACCACTGACATGACTCAGGATTTTTAAAATGCATATTTGATATTCTGTATGCTTATACACATGTTGACGTGGGAGATGGAAAAAATCTCCACCCTTTACCCACCAGGTTGGAGGTGTCTAGGTGGATCAAACCCAGGTCCTTCTGATTGGGGGTCCAACGTTTACTCACTTGCCCATCAATCCTGTCAGGAGAAGAAGTTAATGAAAAGAAGAAAAAGGAACACCCCTGCCACCCCCACCCCCCCGAAAAAAACGAAAACTCAGAATGACAAAAAGAATGAAAAAGAAAGAGAAGAGCACAGAAAAAAAGAAAAAAAAGGAAGGGAAGCTCACATCCTCTCAGCACTGTCATTGATCAGTCAGGTCACTCATACCACGTCTTTGCAGATGACTCACAGCTGCATAGCTCCTCTGCCCCATCAGATTTTGACGCTCTTGTGTGCAGTCTGAGAGATGTGTCCAAGTGGATGGGTGAAAAAGCTGAAGATGTATGATTATAAAACTGAGCTTATTGTTACTGATACTAAGTCAAAGATCAATCAGGCTACTCCTGCCCCCATATCTATCTCTGGTTGTGATGTATCTTTCTCACAAACTGTTAAAAATCTTGGCTTCTACCTGGATGAAACACTGTCTATGGAAGCCCAATGTCAAACAGTTGTGCCGTACTCTGTACTATCAGCTACGCAGAATAGGTAAGATTCGCTTCTTTCTTTCCACTGATGCTGCCAACAAGCTTGCTGTCTCTTTCATACTATCTAGACCGGACTATTGTAACTCTCTACTCTCAGGTCTCCATGACAATCAACTATGTAAACTTCAGCGCATACAGAACCATGCTTCTCGCCTTGTTCTCCGCAAACCTAGGCAAAATCTCTGCTTAGAACACTTCATTGGCTCCCAGTAAAGGCTAGGAATATAAAGTTGCCTGTTTCTGCTTTCAGTGCATCTATTATGAGGACATGCCATTCTATCTTGCTAACCTCCTGCAGAGTTACAAACCTTCTCGAACGCTCCGATCTTCTGACACCTCACTGTTCACTGTTCCTCGCTTCTTTATAGACGCCTTTGGTAAAAAGTCTTTCTCTGTCTTTGGCCCAAATGTATGGAACTCTCTACCATAGTGACTGATTAACTGGTTAAATGATTGATCGATTGATTGATTGAGTGAGGGAGTGATTACGTGAAGTGATTGTTACTGAAGTGATATCGATTGTACGATTGGATGATGCATCTGACCCAGTCAATTGAAAGCTGATTTGTTAGTTAATTCACGGGCTGAATGGCGGATTATTTGATTGATCAATTGGTAAATCAGTTGATTGATTGGTTAATTGATTGGTTGACTGATTGATTGATTGGTTGGTTGGTTGATCGATTGATGGATTGATTGTTTATGTCAAGTAGCTGTGGTTGAATGTATTGATCAACTGTATGATCACTGAAGGGTACAAGAAACATCAGATCTGTGCACTAATTGAATGGTTTGTTTGTCTGATAGCCAGTTATTGTAAAATTGACAGTTGGATGAATGATATAGATGCGGTTAATGACAAATATTCTTAGCTGGCCAGTTAAGGAATATGGACTAGAATGCAAATGAAAGGACTACTGTAAATGCAAAGATGAATGTATCCCAGCTTATGCGACGGTAAACGATAGAAGGGGACAATGTGACAGAGTTCAGTGCAGTTTGATAGTATAACTTGTATGAATGTATAAGAAAACCTGATCTCCTCCCCTCCCCTTTCCCATGCATGTATTGTGGCCTAAGGCCGATGTACAATAAACATGTTCTGAGTTCTGAGTTCTGAGTTCTCTCAGAAAAACTAAGTGTTTCTCAACCTTCAAACAGTACCTCAAAACCCACTTCTTTCAAACTAATCTAACCTGAAGAGCCTAAGTTTGCAAGTCTGTCATAAGACTAATTTCTGTATGATAATATTTTGTATCAGGGCCTATGGAGCGAGGTGTGTGTGTTTGTGTGCATGTGTGTGTGTGCGTGCACGTGTGTGTGTGCGCGCGCGCGCGCTGTGTGTGTGTGTGTGTCATGAGTGAGCATATGCGTGTATCACTATATGTTTGTGTATAGCTGAGGAGGGGTTAGGGGAGAAATTGAGTGGGAAAGGGACTGAAATACTTTAAGAAATTTCTTAACCTTTTTAGTATGTAAATTGTGATATTATATAAGATATGTGAATAGATTATAATCTGTGATGTAATTTTGATTGTCAAGGTGTTAATGCTATTTCACTGAAGTTATAATGTATTTTCTGTGTATGAATTAGAATTTTTCTGTGATGTGATTTTATTGTCATTCATAATATTGATTATAACTTTATGTGAACTATTGCATGCACAAACACACACACACACACAGAGGCAAACATAGCACACTCACACACACACACACACACACAAACACACACACACACACACACGCACACACGCGCGCGCGCGCACACACACACACATGCACACATATTCTTGCACATGCATGTGTGCACGCGCCTGCGTGCACACACACACACACACACACACACCACACACACACACACGCGCACAGCAACGCACACGCACGCACGCACACACGTACACACACACACGCGCGCCGCACACACACACACGCACGCACGCACACACACGCATGAATGTATAAACAAAGTATGCCTCTTTATTCATATGAAAAATCTGTTGTTTTTTTATGACGTAAGTCAGTGTTTAATCTTTAATCTTTTGTGGTTTCTTATGTGTCTTCTTACTTGAATAGCTTTAATCTTTGTTGTTTTCTCATTGTGTATGTGATTGTGAACATTTTTATCACCATTTCCTTTTCTTTCTTTTTTTTTTAGAAATGTAAAGCATTGGTGAACATGTTTTTATATGGAATATGCGCTATACAAATAAACATTATTATTATTATTATCATTAATCGATGAACGAACGAACGAACGAACAAACGAACGAACGAACGAACGAACGAATGAATGAATGAATGAATGAATGAATGAATGAATGAATGAATGAATGAATGAATGAGAAGTAATGTCTGCTATAATCTATATGCAATTATACTGTGAAGGCGCAGATTTTAACACTTTGAAAATTATGTTACCTGTGCATTGATCCGTTATTAATCGTTTATATTATAGGTTAGCATACAATGTAGCCAATTCCAGGCCAGCAAATAGGAACATTTATTACAATATTGGTGTCCCAAAGTACTGGACACAATATGAAAAAGACAACCAACTAAACAAAGAGATATGTTTCCAGCAACAGTTTTTGTCACGTCGTCAGTATGGAGATGGAAGTGTGGCGCCCCTTGGGGAATGCGTGCTTTCTATCAACAAAACACAGCCCTGTTCAGGGAGAAATACGTTCCACACAACTAACAGCATAATAAGTTGCCAACAGTTCTGTTATATATCATCTTCTGTTTTCTGTATCTGTATTTTCATCAGTCCATTTCTTTCACTAAACAGGAATCCTGGCTCAGTGTTTGTTTTCTAGCTTGGTACTAGCCTTGCAGTAGGATGATAACTTCACGACTGAATGTAAACAAGATCGTACGAAATCAGTTAAACGTGTTGTGTTTCAATTTAAGGAATGGTTGATTTGTTTCCATGTGTTTGTCACTTTTTAGTACATGAAAATGAAAATCAGCCCAAGCAACGGAATAATCACTTGACATCGTATTTCTTCCTATTTTATTTTACACAATGGATTTACCATGGAAAATTCAGACTGCTCTCCTAGGGGTAGGCGCGTCGCCGCAATGTTGTGCCACCTACTTCTACCCTTTTTTTCCTTATGTGCGTATTTCTATTTAGTTGTGAAAGTAGACTTTTCTACAAAATCTGGCCACCGACAACTCTTATTGCCGTAGCCATTCTTGACCATCGCAGACAAAATCAAGAATAAAATTAGGAGGAAAGTCAGTGCTCAACAAGATGTATGCTTCGCTTATGCATATCGTTGTCGTCTGCTTAGTCCAGCTAAGCTACCAGTAAAGGTGGCCAAGTAGTCAGCTAATGGACTACTGACCGCGATGTCGTGAGATCGGACCCTCATCAGTGATACTTACATAGATATATGGACAGTTAGATAGCGAGATATAAGATACATAGACAGTAGGTAGATAGATAAATAGCAATACAGCCATCATCATCATCATCATCATCATCATTATATCATTATTATTATTATCATTATTATTAGCGTTATCAATTGAACAGGTCTGGTGCAGCGCTGCTCTTCAGACCCATTTGGATTCATTGCGTATTACACATATTCTGACGTTTTAATGGACAAAATGAAGAATTCAAGCTGTTAGACGAACTAGCATTATTCCACTATGTTGTTGCACAGTCTGCATCTTTGGTGGGCGTGCATGTTAGGTGTTTTGTTTTCATTTTCTGAGCCAGTCACTGACATGACTTACAAGATCTTTGACGTGCACATTTGATATTCTGCACGCCCGTACACACAAAGGAGGTTTAGTCCCTGGCAGGTCTGCACACATGTTGAAAGACAAGTGCGCTGTATGCAGATTATGCATAAGGAATTCAACATAAAAACTGTTATCCCTTTAAAAGGTTGATAGGTACAGAAATTTAAACGGTACAAGTGTAAGTTTGATAGGACTGGTTCGTCATCATCATCATCATCACCAGGTGGCTTGCCACATGGCGTTGGCGATCATGGACTTCCATCTGTTTCTATCCCTTGTTGCCTCAAGGACCTCCTCCACCCTCTTTGTCTTCAGCCACTCTGCAAGTCCATCCAATATCCTTTCCCTGGGTCTACCTTGTGCTGTCTTTCCTTCCAGCTTTCCTGCTGTGACCAGGGGCTCCAATTACCCTTTCCTCATAAAATGACCTATAAATGTTGCCTGTCTTTTCCTGATCTTTCTTATCGATGATCTTCTTGTGTCTGCCTCCGTCAACACTGTCTTGTTTGTTTTCTTTGATGCCCATGGAACTTTCAAAATTCTTCTTAGAAACCACATCTCTGCTGCCTCAATTTTGTTCTGGCTTTGCTTGTTGACTGTCCAATCCTCATAACCTTATAACAGTATTGCTTCTATATAACATTCAAGAACTCTCTTCCTGATGTTAATTGATAGGCATATGTTGGTAAGAATGCTTTTCATCTTTTGAATACTGTTTTGGCTTGGCCGATTCTGCTGGCTATTTCCGATGCGCATCTGCTGTCAGTGAAATGATCGTTCCCAGGTATTTAAACTTATCAACCTGTCTCAAGGTTGTGCCGTTTCCTGTTATTTTACATGAGGGGATTTCATGGGTTTTTTTTACTGATCACCACGACTTCAGTCTTCTTGCTGTTTTGTTAAAACCCCTTACCTTTGCTTTCTATTTCTAGTATAATCACAAGGTTTTGAAGGTCCTTGTCATTTTCTACAATTAGCACGGTGTCGTCTGCATATCAAATATTGTTTATCATTTTTCGTCTAATCTTTAATCCAGGGTCTTCCTCTAGGTTTCTCATGATGTTTTCGCTGTAAAGGGAAAACAGATCTGGTGACAAAACACAACCTTGTCTCACTCCTCTTTGAATGTTTTGGAAAGAGCTTATATCGTTTTCTATTCTCATTGAGGCTGTTTGTTCCCAATACATAATTCTGATTATTCGTAGATCTTTTCCATTAATGTTGAGTCTTTCTAGTTGGTTGATCAATTCTTCATGTCTTACCCGATCGAAAGCCTTGGTATAATCAACAAAGCATACATGTAAATCCTTATTCATCTCTATTGACTTCTCTATGATATTTCTAAGGATGTATATGGCATCAATAGTTCCTTTCCCTTCCACAAATCCACACTGTTCTTCTGCTATTTCTCTTTTGATTCTATTCCTTGTGCTCATCATGATTATTCTTAATAGGATTTTTGTTACATGACTCATCAAACTGATTGTGCGATGGAGTTCGCATCTTATAGCACCTGTCTTCTTTGGAAATGCAATGAAAATTGATTTTGACATATCTTTGGGGATTTTTCCAGTGTCATAAATTTCATTTAGGAGGACTGTTATTTTTTCCATACCAAATTCCTCCAGGGCTTCAATCATCTCTGTAGTAATGTTGTCTGGTCCTGGGGCTTTTCCTCGTTTCATCTTTTTTTCAGTGCTACTCTAACTTCATCTTTCATTATGGGTGGTGTTTCAACGTTCTTTCTTATAATGTGTTCGTTTCTGTCATCTTCAAAAAGGTCTTTAATGTACCCTCCCCATCTGTCTAATATTTTGTCTGTACCATCTTTCGATTTTAAGCAACCAGTTGATGTGCATGTATTTTTCCTGTGGACAATTTCTTCAGTTCTTCTGTACATACCCTGAGGATCCGTTTTGTATCGGTCTTCTATTTCTTTACATTTCGTTTTTAGCCAAGCTTCCTCAGCTTCATTGCACGTGTTCTTGATTTCTTTGTTTATCTTCCTGTATATCTCCTCGTTTCTCTTTGCCTTTCTCCGTTCCTCCATCAAGCCCAAAATTTCTTTTGTCATCCAGTTCTTTTTTGCTTTTCTATCTACTTTAAAGATTTCTTCATAAGCTTCATTTATCGAATTTCTCAATTTTGTCCATTGTTCCTCACTGTCACCAACGTCTTCCAGAGCACTGAATTTGTTTTGAACATGTACGTTAATTTTTTTACGCATCACTTCATCTGTCCAAGATTTAGTTTGATGTTGCTTTTGGTCTGTTTCCTTTTCCTTAATTTCAGCCTAAATCTTCCCACTACAGGATTGTGGTCGCTGTTGCAGTCTGCACCTGGTAGTGTTTGTGTTGACAGCTGGTTCGTATATGTACTTATCAACACTGTATTTTGATTGAGTGTTTAAATGAATATAAGTAATTTACTATTGCGTGTAACCTGAATATTATTTCTGTATAATGAATTTAGAATGTCCCTGAACCTATGTCAGTAAGTATTATTTGTGTTTCATTGTTACGCATGATTTAGAAGCAAATGAAGTTTTTTTTATCATCTAATACACAGGTCTATTAGATGGTGGATACTGCATTATCGTGTCCACAGTTATAAAGAAGTTACGTATAGCGGTTACATGTATTATTATCATCAATATTATTACTATCATGATTATACAAATATAACATTTTTATGATATCCAATATAAAAAAACACTCACTGCATATTTTGTTTTATTCTACTTTAATGTCTTTGTATTTGATATGTGCATAATTGTATGTTTCAAAGTATCTTCAATGCAGAGGGGGAGGAGGAAGAACAGATTTTAAGAAAAAGGAAAGCGAGCAGCCACTGTTAAACTCTGCCGGAGATCTTATGGCAGCTTGATATATTTGGCTCTGATAGGCTTCCTGGTACTGGGACTGAAAGAATAAACTTGGGGTTAGTGGTGTATAGAAGAGCCTGAAGAGCATCGTGGGATCATCGCCACTGAAACGGCGCTGAAGATGGATGTAAACAGCAATAAATCATCACTTTTTATCATCCTATAGAAAGGCATGGATGAAGTGTTCTCTAATGCCGAAGCATTTGTGCAACAGGAGACTGGTGATTTCCAATTAAGGAGATAACGATCATAGGGTCTAAAAAGCGATGCACCTAGAAAGAAGAAAATCAAGCATATCGAGATATTTGAATCAATATTTTAGCTCAATTAAAGTTCATGGTGGCACCTGTACTAAAGACATCAAATAAGGATATGAATGGCAAAAGAGAAAATTATCCAACTCAATAACGTCTGGAAAGTTATAAGCATGTCAACATCCTTTAAAATCAAAATTCTAAAATGTCTGATCTGGTCAGTAATGCTATATGGCTGTCTTGAAGCCTGGCCATGCAGAAAAGCAGATGAAAATAAGATCGAAGCAGCAGAGATGCTGTTGTACAGGCAGCTTCTTAGAGTCAAATGAACCGATAAAAGAACAAGCGAAAGAAAGTATTTTAAGCTAACTCACAGTCCAACACCAACTGCTGGAAGAAATCAACGAAAGAAAAACTAAAATACATCAGCTATGCAACCCGCAACTCCACACAGAACCCTAATGACAACAGTTTTACAGGGAAAAAACGTAAAGGGAAAAAATTGAGGCAAAAAGAAATTTGGGTAGACCACCCACCTTCTACATGAAGAACATCATCAACATCAGAAGTTTGAAGGTTTACGAGGTAGCACAGAAACATTAAAACCGGAGTATGTGGAGAATTGGTGAGGCTGACGAGTGACGGGTGAGATAACGATCTTATGTTTATGATATATATATTTACATGTATTATCTATTCTCGTACGATACTAAATCTGAAATAAGGAAAATATGTATTTTCATATATGATTTGTTCTCACATGATACTGAATCTGAAATATTGAAAAACAATGTAATTTGTTTGCATCTGCAATAAAATCCGGTGATCTGATGCTGAACTGGTGAAATGGGGGACATCAGATGACTCTGCGTGCCCAGTCTGCCAGGGCAGACAGTGGAACATGTCGTGAGCTCATGCAAGGTGACACATGGAGGCACAATCAAGTGCTTCAAGAGATCGCACGAGCCAAGCGAAAAACATGCCACCAGGGCTATAACCATCTCCGCACCTCTCTGAACCGCAAAAAGATCTGGAAGGTAAAATAAGGTACGCAATGCATTTGCGCCTAAAATCGAAAGATATGCCTCTGGTTTCGACCACCGAGTCCAGTTTGTCACCGGGCGGTTTAAAAAACGAACCTGAACACAATATATAAACATAATCAAATACACTAAAACATTTGTGAAAACAGGCCCAACATTACCTGAAATTGCTTCTGTATTTCACATTTCCTTAGAACCAAAAACGCAGTTAATGCTTGTTCCCAATTTTCAGTCCTAAGAGAAAGTGTGGAAGGCTTTATGGAAAACATACAAGTAAATGGGCCAGTAAGGCAAAAATTGATAGGAGGAGACGACAAAAAGCAAAAGAGCAAGGGAGAAACAAAACGGATGACAGAAAAGAGGAAATTTCTAGCACAGCATTTCCGGAAGGTGGGGACAATATTTGTACCGAAGGGGACAATGGAAGAGAAAAAAGCTGAAAAAGCCTCTGGGAGATTTAATGGACTGATGTTAGAGAGAAGTGGAGACGACTTAGTAGTACCCAAAAGATCAGACATGACAGATAAAAAGCGTTTTGTGCATACAGATTCAATAACCTAGGTAGACAAAGTGATCATTTTCAAAACTGTACACATGTCCTCTCGAAAAATATGGGAATAAACTACAAGTTTAGAGGACCTCTATTGGCGTTCGGCATGGCTACGAGTGCTTGGCTACCTTTCTTTTTAATTTGTACATTCGGGTGCAGATGAGTAGTCAGGCAAAACCTATATGGTTGGGGCGAATGCTCATCTAGAAGCTGGTGAAATACTGAATAACAGTGACTACCAGGATCAGAAGAATTTGACAGAGGGAAGACAAGATTAATTAACACTTTCGTACGAGGTTTTAACGTTGCTAGATTTCAGGTTATGACGGGTCACATTTCACTTCTGGCGTACAGTTTAGACAATTGAGAGAAAACACAAGAACAGAATGTTCTGATAGAAGTTTGTCCAGGACCGAGACTGATGTAACATATTCATTGATGTTGTGGAAGATCGGTCAGTCAATAATACAGCCTTCAGTAAGTGAGTACTAGGCTGCAAGCTGAGAAAGAATGGTTAGAAACAGACGCTAGCGCCTGTATTCTCAGTCGTTTTGGTCATCAAAATGTACATTGACGTCGCCAAGAATGACAATTTTTCCAGGTCTTAAAGTCTGAGAGACTCAATTTCACTATAAGAAATAGACCGAGTGAGTTCGTTTGCATGGCTTGGAAGAGGACATTAAAAACAACAGAAAATAACTGACAAACCTGACATATGGATGACGACTACAGCAATTTCAAATGAGAAAGGAAAGAAGGAGTGACAAGGCGCAAGCACGTCTTTACACACAACAGTGATCCCGCCACTGACGAAGGCTCGAGGGAAAGAACGAAGTTTGTAACCAGGAATTGTAAGTTGTTTGATTTTGGCGCATGCCCATTTGATTTTTACCAAGTCTCTTTTTAGAAAAATCACATCAGAATTATTTCGAAAATAAAGTCTGAGATACAGTGTCAGTTTTCTCATCATAACAGACACATTATGCATTGAACAAACTGCGAAGTTCGAAACAAAAAGTGAACAACAAGGCAACACTGAACTGTGAAGGAGGACACATACAGAAAAGTCAAAAAAGAGGGTTTGTTTTGTTTGTTTGTTTGTTTGTTTTGTTTGTTTGTTTGTTTTGCTTGTTTGTTTGTTTTGAGGATATATTTGCAGTAATGCAAATGAAGTTGATAGAAAAAATGTCCTGTTTGATGATAGCGTTTGCGGGGAAAACATACACCCAGTCCCAGTATACAGCGTCATTAGTCAAGCGAGCAGGTGATACAACAAGCAGGTCAGTGCGAGCGCACCATGAATTAGGCAGTATTTGATCGGTATTCACAGGGCTGGCAATCCAATGAAAAATAGGTAAAACGCACTTACTGTCGAGATTAGT
Organism: Monoplex corrugatus; assembly: GCA_030674185.1. Classification (NCBI taxonomy): domain Eukaryota; kingdom Metazoa; phylum Mollusca; class Gastropoda; order Littorinimorpha; family Ranellidae; genus Monoplex; species Monoplex corrugatus. The sequence goes on along the minus strand of CM060312.1, from coordinate 43,965,295 downwards.
CTGCTCGGGTAGCTTTTCAAATCTCGCTCGGTTGTCAGTCTGAACAGATAAAGACGATAGAAGCTCGTCTCGTTCAAAGCTGAAAATTTCACCAAAAAGAAAATGCTCAAAAGTTCAAATCCAACTGAAGAAGATCACAAGAAATAAACCATACAAAAGGCTGTCACATCGTGATTTCGTGATGAAACCTGCAAAAAAGAAGCAACGCACACACACACACACACAGAGAGAGAGAGAGAGAGAGAGAGAGAGAGAGAGAGAGAGAGAGAGAGAGAGAGAGAGAGAGAACCAAAATAGCACAAACACATCAAATAGTGGGAGAACAGACGACTCAAAGCTCGTCGCAAGCGACCTTGAGCTCCCTTAAGAAGAGCAGTATGATGATGAGACTTGAAGCTGGAAACAGATTAGAGTGCTTTTCACTTCATAGCGAGTGACGAATGGTGCTGGTAAAAACAGGAGTCACAACGAAGCGACTTCACAAATAGACAATATATTGAAGACGACATTTTAACGACTTGCACAAATGGTCAGGAAAAGTAGATTTCCAAACATTTCTGCACACTGTTCTCTTTTTGCGGGTTGAAGCGAACAGCTGCGACATGTTCCAACCCAGATTTTCTGCTCTGGTCGAACGTAAAGAGAAAGAATGAGGATGTTAATCTCGTAAACAATGAGGATAAGAAGGCGAGATGAGAAAATGGAGGAGGATAGAAAGAAGAAGAAGAAGACGAAGAAGAAGAAGAAGAAGAAGAAGATGATGATGATGATGATGATGATGATGATGATGACAGAGTGTCCTTTTTCAATATTTTGAACTGACAACAGATCAGAAAAAGTGACAGACACACAGACAGATTCATAGATAAGATAAAAGAGGGGTAAAATTCTTGCGTAATACTCAACTGAGTACAAAGAATGCAAAGGCCAATAGTCATAATTATTCTAACTGAGCTGACATACTCACACACAAAATTATCGTTCCCGCTTAGCAGCATTTATTTGGGTCGCATACTCTGCATTAAGCACACTACTGGAGCACAATTGGTGGAGAAATCCAGAGCCAATTTACTACCTGGGCCTAACGGAATACCTTATCTATTGTACAAGAAGTGTCCCAGTGTCCTTGAGTGGCTTCACAAACTGATATTATCAGAATGGAGGAACATGAAGATCAGCAACCAATGGATGATAGCTGATGGAGTGTACATTCCGAAAGAACAGAACTCAAGTGACATCAGCCAATTCAGGCCAATATCACTTCAGAACTTCGAAAGGAAAATCTTCTTCGCCGTCGTGGCAGCAAGATTGACTGAATACCTGACGGGAAACGAGTACCTGGATTTGTCAATCCAAAACGGAAGCATTCCGGGAGTGTCAGGCTGTGTAGAGTATGCCACGACAATTTGGGAAGCAATCCAAAGAGTTGAAACAGAGAAGAAAGACCTCGACGTGGTGTGGCTTGATCTGGCGAATGCGTATGGATCAGTCCCGCACAAGATAATTCAACTGGCCCTGGTGATGTATCATGTCGCAAAGAACATCCGAGAAATGCCTTCTCAATGCGGTTCTCCACAAAAGAAAATACTATTGATTTGATAACTTTGGAAATAGGCATAGCTATGGGCTACGCAATTTCTCGTATACTGTTGTTGTTAGCAACATAGGTCATCTTGACAGCAGCTGTGAGGACCTCAGGCTCAGCTGACGTTGGAAACGGATATCAAATGCCCCCTCTAAAAGCCTTCATGGACGACAATGTCAATGCTTTCCACAAAAAAGAAGAGGCACGCGGGATCCTGAAGCAGTTGGACAAAGTCGTCGCCTCATCTAGGATGAATTTCAAACCGAAAAAGTCACGGAGCCTCTCACCGAGGAAAGATAAGGTAGATGAAACAGTAGCGTTTACTGTTGCCATTTAGTCCATTTCAACAGTGACAAAAGAACCAGTGAAAAGCCTCGGAAGGTGCTATGACGACTGCCTGAAAGATACACAAAGGGTTAAAGAAACCAAGCAAATGGCAAAAGAAAGTTGGCACGTACAAAGTATGGTACTTGCAGTTCATGCTGATACCAAAGCTCTTCTGGCCTCTGTTGATACCCGACATCTACATTAGCACAGTGGAATCAACGGAGGCCAAAATCAACAAATACACAAGGAAATGGCTTAGTGTCCCACCCAATCTCAATGACGTCGCGCTCTGAAGCTACCTTAAAATCCATTGTTGAGGAGTACAAAGCAGGAAAGGTCATGCTTCTTAGTATTCTTGCAGAGTCGGGAGATAAGATTGCGAGATCAACCCAGCCCAAGCTGAAGACTGGTAGAAAATGGAAAGTCCAGGAGGCGCTGGTCGCAGCAAAAGAAAACCTCATGGTCAGAGAAATAATAGGGCACACGTAGAGCAATAGGCAGGGACTTGGCTCAACAAAAATGCTGTGGTGGTCAAAAGGCTAACGGAAAGGCAGAAAGAAATATGGTAATACAAGAGATGAAGAAAGAAGAGGATGCAACAAGACTCCAGAAACCAGTTCAGCAAGGCCAACAGGGGCAGTGGACGACTTGAGAAAACGCGCTCCAAAGAAGTCTAAGCTGGAATGACTTGTGGCATATGGCCCCTCTCAGAATCAGTTTCATCCTTAGATCTGTGTATGACCTCCTGTCCTCAAATGCTAATCTGGTGAAATGGTGGAAATAAGATAACCCTGCTTGCCCACTCTGCCAGGGCAAACAGACAATGTGATATGCCCTGAGCTCATGCAAGGTAGCGATAATCCAAGAAGGGTACACAAGGAGGTAATCAAGTAAACCTTCTACACGGCAGGAAGCAGGAAAAGTGGCCTGAAAAAGATGTGACATGCAGAGCATGCAAGCGGGATCTGCTGGGTGAAGCGGACAACTGGGAGTGCACAGCAGATCTCCCATTCATCCAAACAAGTGATGCTAATCAAACTAACTGTACCACATGAAAGTAGAATGGAAGAAGCCCATATCAACAAGACTGAAAAGTATGCCAGTCTAGCCAGCAACTTGAGTACGTCTGGCTTTCAAACTAGAGTCCTCGCCATAGAGGTTGGAGCAAGGGGGTTGTGACTGGCACATTATCCTATGATCTCATGAAACAGATCTTGATTTCGGAGGAAGAGAGGACCAGAGCCCTAAAGGCAATAGGCACAAGCTGCAGAAAAGAGCTCCAACTGGATCTGGACCACGAGGAACAAAAGTGAACGTCATAAGGCTTAAAATTTCCCCATCTGTCGCTGGTGACCGATAGCCAAGTGGGTAAGACATCCGTCAATTGGGTGACTTTGTCTTGAGAAACCTAGTATGCGCGGATTCGAATCCAGGAGGAGGACAAATTTCTATCAAAAAATGCGGAAGCAGAGGGGCATCCAGAAGTCATGCGGCCCGGCCCCCTTAGAGGGTCAGGAGTTTGACGAAGTTTCTCCTCTGAGGACATTTTGCTGTCCGGCTCTCCCTTATTACTGCATTGAGCATATTGCTGGAGCACAAGTGGTAAAAACCATTTCCTAACCGCATAACTAATTGCCCGTCACAAGTCTGGTGAACTTGCGTTCCTATTTCCTCCCGTCATTGTTATTATTTCTAGCCATCTGATTTATTTCACTGCTTCAGACAAAATCCATGCGCAAAATTCCACGGCACGAAAGATTTGGTTTTATGATAGGTGCAGACAAGTCAGTAAGCATATAACTGTCCCATTTAGAACTGTTCTCTTGATTTCGCGTATTTTCTGCTTATTTACATGTATATTTGATTCACGTCTTGAAGAGAAAGTTCACTTTAGATTTAAGGGTTGACCAGATCTCTCTCTCTTCTCTCTCTCTCTCTCTCTCTCTCTCTCTCTCTCTCTCTCTCTCTCTCTCTCTCTTTCTCTCTCCGTCCTGTCTATTTGTCTGTCCGTCTGTCTCCATGTCTTTTTCTCTCGTGAATGTGTGTGTAAGGCTAGCGGAGAGACCGTACACAAACCGATGGAAGGCAACGGGAAACCACCATCGTAATTTTTCCCAGGTTATCATGGACAGAAACAAAAAGTACACAAGTACAAACACATGTAGATCACTCATAAGGAAGATTAGGAAAAGACAGGCAACATTTATAGGCCATTTTATGAGGAAGGGGGATTTGGAGCACCTGGTCACAACGGGAAAGCTGGAGGGAAAGAGAGCACCGGGTAGACCCAGGGGGAAAATGCTGGACGATTGCAGATGCTGGGGACGAGGAGGGTGGGGGAGATGCTAGGGGCAACGAGAGATAGAGGCAGATGGAAGTCCGTGATCGCCAACGCCATGCGCAGGGCACCTGATGATGATGATGATGATGATGATGTGTGTGTGTGTGTGTGTGTGTGTGTGTGTGTGTGTGTGTGTGTGTGTGTGTGTGTGTCTGTGTGTCTGTGTGTGTGTGTGTGTGCGTGCGTGCGTGCTGGATTCCCATTTCATAGAAAGACTCGGAACAAGCAAACCATATGGTCTTACTGACAAACCATAACGACACCCATAACGGAATAGAGTACAATTATTTTGTGTACACTCTCTTAAAAATGTTTTAGCTTACATATATCAGTTTGTTTTCATGTCTTTCTTATTTACATAAGTTCATAAGTGCGTGTCTGTGTGCATGTATGTGCAGGTGTACGGGCGTGTGTGTGTGCGTTCGAGTATACAGGTAATGATTCATTTTTTTCCGTTATGTATATTCATGGTTTGTGTAGTTTCAATGAATTTTTGTATACAAATTCAAGTATGTTTCAAATGTGAGTTCGTATGTGTGTGCGTGTGTGTGTATAAGTGTGCGTAGGTATATGTATGTGTCCATGCATGCTTTACACCAGTGCAGACAATTGACATGCTTTTATTCAAACACTAAATGACATCCTATTTGAATTGGTCATTTCATTCTTCTTTGACTGCAACCCCCTGCCCCCACCCCTATGAGATCTTGGTTTTGTGGTAGAACATTATGTTACCATGTTTTTATTTGTTTTAATTCCTTCTTTATAAGACAGGCCTACCCGCGTCTGACTAAGGGATTTTCTTCAGGTACTCCAGTATTCTGTTCATCCCCGTGGCTGTTGGATTAAGATAATAATTAATTTTTCTTTCTTTTCCAAGATTAGACTGAATCTGTTGCACAAGGACAATCCATTCACATACTCAGATTCATATGTTCCCATTTCTTCGTGTATATTCTGTGCATGCACGCATGTTGCTTTACCTCAAGATAAGACACTCAAACAATGTATTCTAAGTTGTTAATTTCCAGTTCTTCGGCCAGAACCCTCTCCTGATAAATCAACAATGACATGGCACGACCTCTGTTGTGTTATAAAATGCTTTTATTTCCCCTGCTTCATAGTTACCAGAGCGCTAATTCGCCATTTTCTGCTGCTCAACAAAACATCAGATAAATCTTGCGTTGTTTTCCCCTTAAGATTGGGTATATATTCTGTTGTCGTTTGTGTCCACTTGACGAAGACCGAAACTTTGCTCCTGTCTTGTTTATTGTATTTGATTTGCGTTCCCATCCTATTGTTGTGTGTTTTTAGTTCCTAACTGTTCGAATGCTCCTTTGATATAATTGTTTTTATTGCTATTATTATTATGTTTAAAAAAGTATTGCCATTATTACCATTACTACTACTGTTATTATCATTATGCTCTAAGTGTTGTTGTTGTCCTTCTTGTTGTTGTTGTTGTTGCTGTTAGGAGTTGTCTTGTATTTACATTTGTCTCTCACGTTTTTGTAATGCACTTGATTAATTAGCACACAAGAGTCAATATTTCATTATCATTCATATTCATAATTTCTTTAACATTGTGTGTGTTTATATGCCTATATGATTTGTGTAGAGCAGCAAGAACTAGCTGAAAGGCAGGTTCAGCAGGATCTATTGCCTTATCTTTGAGTGAGTGTGTCGAAGATGTTGTCACTAGTTTTGTTGTTGCTGTTGGTGGTGGTGGTGGTTTTTTTTCGTTAAGTTCTCCCTCTCTCTCTCTCTCTCTCTCTCTCTCTCTCTCTCTCTCTCTCTCTCTCTCTCTCTCTCTCTCTCTCTCTATCTGTCTGTCTGTCTGTCTGGTCTGTCTGTCTGTCTCTCTCTCTCTCTCTCTCTCCAGAAGATTTATATTCTCTTCTAGCAATTCTATACATGCATCTGACCTCATCGCTTAAAGTTTTCCTAAATCTTTTTAACAATCTTTGGACATTCCGTTTGGCTGTTAAATATTCAAAATCGAACCAATCACTGTTTGTGTTTGTCTTGTTACTACGCAAGTATCTCTTCATATTTTCAGCATTATCTTTAATACAGTCATTGAACATGTTCAAACCATCATTTACATCTACATCAATGAAACTCATAGCAGATTGAAATTCCAAACGCATCTCCTCTTTCTGTAAATTTGATCTATAAATATGACCATTTTCGTCGCTCCACACAAATGTTTCATTTCATTGTGTCACTATCACAAACTTCCGTTCCAAATGTATTTTCATTGGGGAAAGTTATATGTAACTGAACAGGTAAATGGTCTGAATCAATGCGATCAGGGATATGTAAGGTACAATCATTACAAAAAGATGAAAAAATATCTTAGAAATAAGAAAATATTTATTCACGCTGCATCCGTTATCAGATGTGTAAGTATAGCGACCCTGATGGTCACCATTACAAACCCCATTCAAAATATACAAACCAAATGCAGCACACAAATTCAACAACATTTTACCGTAATTGTCTTCAGATCTGTGATCTGTACATGATGGTAAACTATTCGTCAGCGAGTCAGTACTAAAACAGTCGTAAATTTCCGGAGAAAAATTGATGTCCTACTGTTCAGATATCCACAAAGTAATATTTCAGCATCATCTAATGACAGTGAACAATCAACGAGACATTCTTCCAAAGCAGATATTCCGTTATCAATATCAAAATATGTATAATGGTTTCTGGCTGAACATAAGCACAAACAAACAAAACATTTTTTGAAGTACCAAAAATATTTTATCGATAACAAATGCACATAATATTAGCTTGTTTAATATCAATCCATGTTACAAAAGGAACCAACTGATTTTTTACCAAACAAATTAATCCACCAGAACGTCTCCCTTGGGACAAAAGCTTTACTGCTGGTTTGCAAAATATAGTATAGCCAACGAAAACATCTGTGTGACACTTTTCCAAAAATGTTTCTCCAAAACATATGAAATCAAACTCACAAACATACGAGACAAAATTTTTCAGTAACTTTGGAAAATAAACCGTTAACCTTCCATGAGAGAAAAGAGAACGCTTTATTCAAGCACGGGTACATATCTGAATCCTTATTATGTAATGGTGATTATCATACATTTGAAAACTTTCATTTATTTTCGAATCTAAATCTACATCCGATTTATTTCTATCGTGTACATCGTTCAAATAACACATTTGCCAGCCATGATAGTCAGGACTAACGCTTTCAATCAAATCTTCACCACGTGAATTTTGAACTTCACATGGGTGACAGTTGCCAATAGGCCTATGTTCCTCGTGTGTGGAGATGTGCACAGGTGTTAGTTTTTGTTCGTTCCCTTTGGAAAAGGTTGCTGTTTTGAGGCATTAAGCCCGAACTTTTTTCCATCGATGACGATTGCTACTCTCATTCTATCCGACCTGGCCTTTTTCAAATGTGGGTCAGTTTGCGCCTTAACTCACGCACCCTGCTGGAGAAATCTTCTCCGACAAAAATTTTACTCCCCTTCAACTTCATTTTGGCTTTGAGAATACTCATCTTGTCCTTATAAAAGGTGCATCTTGCAATAATAGGAGAGTCACGTTTTGCACTTAACCTGTGTACTCTATCAAAAGCCACCCCCTTCCACCCCGATCTTTTTTTAAACAAGATCTTGCACTAACTTTTCAGTCTTCATTTGTCTCCTTATCCTTTCGTTCCATTCCATAAAAATAACATTCTGTCGTTTTGAACGTCCTTCCAAGTCATCAGACTTTCTCTCATGATTGTTTAATTTGTCCATGAGCTCCGAATTAGTTTTTTCAAGTTCCGCATTCTTGTTACGCAAGTCTTGTGTCTCTTCTCTAAGTTTTTGAACTTCCTCTTGTAAAGATTGGAATTTGTCATTCAGGCCTCTCATCTCATTTTTCACATCATACAACTTACAGCTCATGGTCTTGTCATGTTTTTGCATTTCTTGAAGCATGGTGATGACATCAGCGGTCGTAGGTTCCCTGGTGGGAGAAGACGCATGTGTCCCAGAAGGGGAAGAGACAGGCAGCAGGACTTCAGCCAGAATTCAGTAATGTTTGCCTCGTGTTGCTTATCTTGCCGGCAGATCTTGGTCCAGGGTTCATCTCAATATCTTCCGAGCGTTGCAGTAAATTCCCGTAGTCAAAGAAAGTGAGGATCAACCCTACCACAATACTGGCTTACACGTTGCACATTTTCAATGTCCGTACAAATAGAACGTTTCTCTTTAGAACTCTTTGATGCATAAAAGCCATGTATACGGACGTAAAAGAACCACAAACGTTGCGGAAGCTCAAAGCCACTTCTGGCATGCTGCAGTCTACCTCGTATTTTCCTTTAATCTAGCATTACTGAACAGTTTGGTGTCCACATTGAACGACCAACAGGCATTTTGGAAATCCGTTAAAAAGGCATCATTTAAAAGAAGTCAGTCAAAATGTTGCATTACTGTTGATACGTGGTTTGAACATTTTCGTTCTCTGTTAGATAAAGATGTTGTGCAGGAGGCTGAGTATATTATTCAAGTCAACAAGGAAACAGATGACCGTCTTAATCGTCCTAATTGAGATACAAGCAACACAGAGAGTCTGATTTGCTCTGTCCCTTATGTATGCAAGCTGAACGAACGAAATACATTTTGTCCTGTGTTGTCCAGCTTTAGATGAAATCCGTTCAAGGTTTATACCTCAAAAGTGTTATAGATGCCCAAATATGTTTAAACTGTGTTCGTTAAGTGTTCAACTCGTTTCGATTATATTAGGAATTTTGGTTTGTTCCTGCTCAAAGCAGCTAAAATCAGGGAACTTATCGTAATATAAGTTTATTTTATTGTTGATCGTTAATCCTATGATAGGATATCTGATTATTTCATTGTATTTATAAGCACCCCCTTCAGTAGGGGCTATGGCCTTTCTTGAATGAAAATTCTGAAGTCTGAAGTAGTCTGAAGTCTGAAGTCTGAAGTCTCTCTCTCTCTCTCTCTCTCTCTCCTCTCTCTCTTGTCTGTCTGTCTCTCTCCTTCTCTCCCTATTTTTCTCTCTCTTTTCTCTCTCTCTCCTCTCTCTCTCTCCTCTGTCCCTGTCTCTCTTTCTGTCTCTTTCTTTGACAGAGAAGCAAACAGAATATGTATGCCATGTTATGCGAAACATTATAGTGCAGCAAATTCTAACACGCCTATTTTTCGGGGATGTGCTGGTCAGGTGTAATCTATTTGCTATTTAAATATTTTTGGTTAATAGTGGGACGATGAAGAACTTCACATCTTTCTGAGTGAAATTTAGTAGGCATATCTGGATGCTAAAATCACAGTAACTATATTGTGGTACTATTGAAATTCGTTGCAATGTTTCAGTTGGAACGCAATACCACTTTGTAGTAGACGACATGCAGACGAGTTGTCTAACATTAAAGTTTTGTGTATGGTTGTTTCTAATCAGTTCCTCGACGTATCTGTCTATGCAGTGTACTTTGTGTAATTCCCTGCTTGAATAAGACACTTTGTGCCCCGAGATTCCTTTTCTTTTTTTGTTCTGATAGCTGGAAGTTCTGTTATGAGACTGAACCAAGTCCTTGCCCATCTAAACCCCTCTTTCTGTGTCTCTCATCTTTTCTTCTTTTTTTTTCGTCTTTTTTTTCCAGTTTCTGCAGAGTATATGCATTGACTTTCTTCTTCAAGTAGAAAGACAATACCTCCAAGATTGTAATCAGTAGAATCTCAATTCCCGTTGACAGAAACGATGAATGCAGAAGTGGACGCCATACCCATAACCATGCAAACTAGCACCACCTCGTGCACGTTCCTCCTTCATTGCATACATGTATTATCATTCCCAACTCGCCATTCTTTCTCGGAAGATAAAAATCTGTCCACAGAATTCCACTTGCTTTCTGATTGGAAGAGAAGGAGAATAGCACACACAAGAAAAGAAACAGAGAAAACAGCTGATCAAGCCATCATAGCAACAAGACTTTGGAACACTTTCCCACGTGTTATTGTGATATGAACAACTGACTTAATCTCATGCAGAGGTAATTCAATTTGCTATTAAAACATTACTGAAAGCCATAGTGAATCACCTATAGGCCTATATCTATGTATCTATATGTATACATGTATATCTGTATTTATATCTATATAACCCATAGGCACAGACAACTACATTGACCACAATCCTGTAATGGGAAGATTTGGGCTGAAACTAAAGAAACAAAAACAGACCAAAAGTAACATCAAACTAAATCTTGGACCCTTAAAGACAGATGAAGCGACCTGTGAAACATTTACAGTGAGGAACAATGGACAAAGTTGAGAAATTTGATAAATGAAGCTTATGAAGATATTCCTAGAGTTGAAAGAAAAGCAAAAAGGAACTAGATTACAAACGAAATTATAGGTTTTATGGAAAAAGAGAGGAAGGCAAAGGGAAAAGAGGAAAAATACAAAAAGATAAACAAACAAAAATCAGGAATAGGTTCAATGAAGCTAAGGAAGCTTGGCTGGAAACAAAGTGCAAAGAAAAAGAAGACCGACACAAAACAGATCCAAAGTTTATGTACAGAAACATTGAAGAAGCTGCAAACAGGAAAAAGACATGCACATCAACTGGTTGCTTAAAAACGAAAGATGTTACGCTTATCATGAAAACAGTCAATATATTAGATAGAGTACAATAAAGGCCTTTTTAATGATGACAGAACTGAAGAACACATCACAAGAAAGAACGTTGAAGGACCACCCATCATGAAAGATGAAGTTAGAGCAGCATTGAAAAGGATGGAACCAGGAAAAGCCCCTAGATCGGACAATATTGTTACAGAGATGATTAATCATCATCATCAGGTGCCCCGCCGCATGGCGTTGGCGACCATGGACTTCCAACCATCTCCATCTCTCGTTGCCCCCAGCATCTCCCCCACCCTCCTCAACCCCAGCCACTCTGCAAGTCCGTTCAGCATTCTCTCCCTGGGTCTACCTGGTGCTCTCTTTCCCTCCAGCTTTCCCGTTGTGACCAGGTGCTCCAAATCCCCCTTCCTCATAAAATGGCCTATAAATGTTGCTTGCCTTTTCCTAATCTTTCTTATGAGTGATCTACTTGTGTCTGCCTCCATCAAGACTGTCTCGTTTGTTTTCTTTGCTGTCCATGGAACTCTCAACATTCTTCTGAGAAACCATGGACAGGAGAAAGAGAAAGAAGAGATGATTAAAGCCCTGGAGAAATTCAGTATTGAAAAAATAAGAGTCCTCCTATATGAAATGTATGACACTTCCAAAGAAAGCAGGGCCTATGGAATGCAAACTCCATCATACAATCAGCTTGATGAGTCATGTAACAAAAATCCTATTAAAAATAATCATGATGAGGACAAGGAACAGAATCCAAAGAGAAATTGCAGAAGAAAATTGTGGATTTGTCGAAGGGAAAGGAACTATTAATGTCATGTACATCCTAAGAACTATCATAGAGAGGTCGATCGAGTTGAATAAGGACTTATATTTATGCTTCAATCAGGTAAGACACGAAGGGTTGATCAACCAACAGGAAAGGCTCAATATTGATGGAAAAGATCTAAGAATAATCAGAAATATGTATTGGGAACAAACAGCAGCAATGAGAATAGAAAACGATACAAGCTCTTTCCAAAATATCAAAAGAGAGGTCATAATAATAATAATGATGATGATGATGATGATGATACTGCTACTACTATTACTACTACTACCACCACCACCACCACTACTACTACTACTACTACTAATAATAATAATAATAATAATAAAAATAATAATAATAATAATGATAATAATAATAATGGGAACCAGAAAAAACATGACAGAAGAATATGAACGTGTATTTTTATATAACAAGACAAGAAAGGCGCAAATTTTCGCCCAACTGGCCTTTGTCAAGCGTAAGATTACAAACAAACAAACACCATACAAACAAACATTATGAGAAAAAGGTTGAAACTTCCCTGCTGCTGTGTCCATATAATAGAAATATAGCGCGGTGTCATCTGCGTAATGAATGTTGTTTATCATTCTTCCTCCCAGGGCATTCTTCCAGGTTTCTCATGCTGGTTTTGCTATAAAGTAATGGAAAATATCTACCAATAATCAGAAATATGTATTGGGAACAAACAGCTGCAATGAGAATAAAAAACGATATAAGCTCTTTCCAAAACATCAAAAGAGGAGTCAGACAGGGTTGTGTTTTGTCACCAGATCTGTTTTTACTTTACAGCGAAAACATCATGAGAAACGTAGAGGAAGACCCTGCATTAAAGGTTGGAGGAAAAATGATAAACAACATTCGATACGCAGATGACATTGTGCTAATTGCAGAAAGCGAAAGGGACCTATAACACCTTGTGAATATACTAGAAATAGGAAGCAAAGGTAAGGGCTTGGAACTAAAGAGCAGGAAAACTGAAGTCATGGTGATCAGTAAAAAACATGAAATCCCCTTATGCAAAATAACAGCAAACGGCGCAAGCTTGAGAAATGTTGATAAGTTTAAATACTTGGGAACGATCATTTCACCAGACGGCAGATGCGTATCAGAAATAGCCAGCAGAATCGGCCGAGCCAAAACAGCATTCAAGAAGATGAAAAGCATTCTTACCAACAAATGCCTATCAATTAACATCAGGAAGAGAGTTCTTGGATGTTATATAGAACCACTACTGTTGTACGGTTGCGAGGCGTGGACAGTCAACAAGCAAAGCCAGAACAAGATTGAGGCAGCTGAGATGTGGTTTCTAAGAAGAATGTTGAGAGTTCCATGGACAGCAAAGAAAACAAACGAGACAATCTTGATGGAGGCAGACACAAGTAGATCATTGATAAGGAAGATTAGGAAAAGACAGGTAACATTTATAGACCATTTGATAAGGAAAGGGGAATTGGAGCACCTGGTCACAAAGGGAAAGCTGGAGGGAAAGAGAGCACCGGGTAGACCAGGGAGAAGATATTGGACGGACTTCCAGAGTGGCTGGGGACAAGGAGGGTGGAAGAGATGCTTGAGGCAACAAGTGATAGAAACAGATGGAAGTCCATAATCGCCAACGCCATGCGGCAAGGCACCTGGTGATGATGATGAAGCGTGCCATCTTTCGATTTTAAGCAACCAGTTGATGTGCATGTATATTTCCTGTGGACAATTTCTTCAATTCGTCTGTACATACCCTGAGGATCCGTTTTGTGTCTGTCTTCTATTTCTTTGTATTTTTGTTTTCAGTCAAGCTTCATTAGCTTCAATGCACCTATTCCTGATTTCTTTGTTTACCTTCCTGTATATCTCCTCATTTCTCTTTGCCTTCCTTCGTTCCTCTATCAAGCCAAAAATGTCTTTTGTCATCCAGTTCCTTTTTGCTTTTCTATCTACTTCAGGGATTTTTTCACAAGCTTCATTTTTCGAATTTCTCAACTTTGTCCATTGTTCCTCACTATCACCAACGTCTTCCAGAGTACTGAATTTGTTTTGAACATGTACATTAAATTTTTTTACGTATCACTTCATCTGTCTTTAAGAGTCCAAGATTTAGTTTGATGTTGCTTTTGGTCTGTTTCCTTTTCCTTGATTTCAGCTTAAATCTTCCCACTACAGGATTGTGGTCACTGTTGCAGTCTGTGCCTGGTAGTGTTTTTGCTGACAGTAAAGAATTTCTAAATCTTTTATTAATCAGGATATAGTCAATCTGACATTTGGTATTATCTCCTAGACTCATTCAAGTCCATTTTCTTCTATTAGGCTGCTCAAACCAAGTGTTTCCTACTATGAACTCATTCATCTGTGCCCATTTTACAAGTTTCCCTCCCCTTTCATTTTGTGTACCAAGGCCATGAGATCCAACTATATCCTCCACCCTATCCTGTCCAACTTTAGTATTAAAATCTCCCATTATTACTGTAACTTCTTGTGATTTACATTGGACCTTGGCCATCTCTAAAACTTCGTAGACGTTGTCGATGTCTTCCTGAGTACTTGTGGATGTTGGTGCATACACCTGAATGATGTTGATATCAAATGGTCTGCCTCTCAATTTGACCAGCAAAACTCTTTCGGACACAGTCCAGTATCCCTTAACTGTTTTTGATTTGTCCCTGTCCATTACGATGCCCACTCCTCTTTCATGTGAGTTTCCACCAGAGTGTATTACTGTATACTCTCCTGATGTTATCATGCCTGCCCCTTCTGTAACGTTCGCTAACGTAAATAAAAGCAGACCAGGCGTGGTTAGGAGCGTCCGTTTGTATAATCTCGGTAACTAAGGCAAACGTTATCAATACGAGAATATCGTAGTTACGCAAGGGAGCTTACTCTACATCCCCCTTTCTAGTTTTGATGAAGGACTAGCATCGAAGATTTCGAAACGATATGGAACAAAAACAAACAACATGCAATCCGCTGGCTGGTAAATTAATGAACTACTTCGGTCCGAGTTAACGAGAGTCATGTCTTTTCACGACAGAGTTTTCTTCAGTTTGTTTTCGTTCCGTTCTTCAAAGGAATAGTCTTGCTTCCGAAAATGTAAACAATTGTCTATGAGATCGGCAAATAAAACGAAGAACAGCATGCACAGTGAATTCCTTCACAGATCAAGTCTCTGGGGTGTCTGGACTTTTCTTCCCGATCTGGTGTACACAGTCTTCTGGTGAGTCTGTTCAACTGCTGAGTTGTTGGGTTTTAGATCTGGCGTTGCAGCTTGAACTGGTGGAGTGGGCTCCTCTTCTGGCCTGTCGACGACTGCATCATGGGTATCCAGCTTCTGCCTGGGAAGTGTACATGTAGGTGATGTCTTCGGAGTCGTCGTAGTTGGCGTATGTTCCCAACTTCTCTGGCGGAGATGATGTCGGTTCCTTTGCTGTTTGCCGCTGTCAGTTTGGACCACAACTGACCGTGGTGAAGAGTGTTCCACCACCATTCCTTTCTTGGTGGCTGGAGTTTTTATCCACACAGGTTGGTGACTGGTCAGTTTTGGCATTTCCCTTGTTTTGTGTCTGAGATCAAAGTAGTGTTTCTGTTGATTTTTGAAATGTTCATCTTTCGTTTTGAACTCCTGCACATTTGTTTTGATGGGAACATGCTGAGCTGGAAGTGTAGGTATGCAGGATCTGAGCTTTCTGCTCATCAACAGTTCTGAAGGGCTGTACGCATGCTGAAGCGGTGTGCTACGGTAATTCAACAGGGCAATGTAGGGGTCTGTTGATTTTTTTTAGAAGGTTTTTCACAGTTTGCACCGCCCTTTCTGCTTCACCATTTCCTTGTGGGTGGTAGGGACTACTGGTGATGTGGGTGAAGGAATACTCCAGGGAGAATTTGAAGAATTCTTGGGAGCTGAATTGTGGGCCGTTGTCTGAAACGATAACTTCCGGTATTCCAAATCTTGCGAAGATGGGTTTGCAGTGCTCGATGACAGCTACTGATGTAGTCCGCTTCAGGTGCATAGTCTCTATCCAACGAGAGTAGTAGTCCACTACTGCAAGATAGGAATGTCCATTCAGCTCAAAGATATCCATAGCAATCTTCTGCCATGGGTAGTCTGGAGTTTTGGTTGGCTGTAGAGGTTCCGGCGGGTAGCTTCTTTCTTTTTCACAGGTAGCGCAGGTTCCAACGACTTCTTCAATTTTCTTTGAGAGTCCTGGCCACCAGACGCTACTTCGGGCTAATGCTCTGCACTTGACTACACCCTGATGTCCTTGATGAAGTTTGTGCAATATGTCATCTTGTAGCTCAGTAGGTATGACGAGACGACTTTGGAACAGCAGAAGGCCTTGTTGGACAGTCAAATCTGTGCGCACAAGCCAATACTGTCGCAAGTTGACGTCTTTCTTTGTGTTTGCGGCCAATGATCCAGCTTGCAGAAGTTCATGACCTGGCTACAGATCTTGTCAGAGCATTGTTTCTGCCGAATCTCTTCCAGCCGTGCATCACTTGCGGGTATCCCTTGAATGACTGAACAGACAAAGGCATTCGTCTCGACCTCCATTAAGCGATCCTGTTCAGCAGGAGTACACCCAGGAGCCCGTGACAAAGTGTCTGCAGTCATCAAGTTCTTCCCTGCAGTGTACACAATGTTGTACGTGAACCTCATCAGTCGCATGCGAAACCGCTGTATTCTGGGTGTGAGCTCTTCCAGCAGCTTCGTTTTCAAGAGTGCTAACAGAGGTTTGTGATCAGTTTCCACTGTAAAGTTTGACAGTCCGAGTAGGTAGTCTGCAAACTTTTCACAGCCCCAAGTCACGGCTAGGGCTTCTTTCTCAACTTGTGCGTATCTTTGCTCTGTTGTAGACAAAGATCTGGATGCGTAGAACACTGGCTTCCAGTCGTTTTTTTCTTTCTGCAATAGGACTCCGCCTAATCCGAATGAAGATGCATCCACTGACACTTTTGTAGGTTTGTCTGGACTGTAGTGAGCAAGCACTGGTGTTGAACTCAGCTGCTTTTTCAGAGTTTCGAAAGCTTTCTCTTGTGGCTCATCCCAAGTCCAGTCAGTCTCTTTTTTCAGCAAATCTCTCAGCGGTTTTGATGTCTCAGCCATGTGGGGTGCGAATTTTCCTACATGGTTCACCATCCCCAGAAACCGTCGCAACTCAGAGATGTTTGTTGGCTTGGGGAAGTTGGAAATTGCTTGGACTTTTTCTGGATATCTATCTTGATTCCTTCCTTTGAAATCACGTGTCCAAGGAACTTCACTGAGTCAGCTGAGAAGTTGCACTTTTCATTGAGCGTGACACCGGCTTCATCCTCTGTAGGAGCATTCTCAGTCGGCTGTCATGTTCTTGCTGATCCCTGCCTGTGACTAGGACATCGTCAATATCACAGATGACGCCAGGTATCCCCTCCAGAATGTAAGTCATCTCTCGGTGGAACACTTCTGGACCTGAACTGATCCCAAACGGTAGACGCTTGTAGCAATATCTGCCGAATGGAGTGATGAAGGTGGTTAATTCCTGACTGGCTTCATCGAGTGGTATCTGGTGAAATCCACTATTACAGTCCAGCTTTGTGAAGACCGTGGCATCATCCAGTTGGGCTAGCAGTTGATCTGTAGTGGGGAGTGGAAAATTCTCCCGACGCACACTTTCATTCAGCTTGGTGAAGTCGATGCACAATCGGAATTTTCCATTGGCTTTTGGTACTGCCACGATGGGTGCACCCAGTTTGTTGGTGTTTCCACTGGTCGGATGATGTCCCGCTCTTCTAGCTTCTTCAGCTCTTCCCTCACTTTTTCTTTCATTGGAAGTGGGAGTCTTCGGGGTGCTGTCATGGCAAACGGTTGAGCATTTTCCTGTAGTCTTATAGTGTAGACTCTGTTCATCTTCCCCAGACCTGTGAACAGCTCTGGGAACTCCTGTCTGTAGCCATGATTTTCATCTTCAACAGCATTGACTCTCTCAATCAAGTTCAGTGCTTCGATGGCTGGTCTTCCCAGTAATGGCTCTTTCAGATCTGCGACGACATACAAGTCTTGGTCTAGGATGTTTCGCACACTGACAGTGTTGCCTGAACTCTGCCAACAACATTTATTTTGCTTTGGCCAGGTCCAAACAGCTTCTTGTTGGTCTCCCTGATCAGTGGTGAGTTTTTCTTGAAAAATCTGTCGGGCACCACAGTCACATCTGCTCCTGTATCAATTCTAAAATTGATGGATCGACTGCGTTCAGTGGTAGTCACTTGAATGTCAGCATGCCAGTTTACTGCACCACACTGTGATGGTTCTTCAGTAACTGTTCCCAGTATGTTGTCATCCTCTTCCAGGTGTCCAACATCAGTCTTGGTTCTACACATTGCTGCATAGTGACCTGTTTTGCTGCACTTTCTGCACTGAGCATCTTTGGCTGGGCAGTCCTGTCTACTATGAGATGAATGTTTTCCACACCTTGTGCATTTTCTTGTTTTGCCTGTAGATTTTTCATTCTTTCCACTTTCTCGCTGAGTTGGCTTTGAATGGTTGTTTTTATTGGCTCCTCTGTTGAACAAACACTGTACCCGTGCAGTGTCACCCTCAGATGACATTGACTCAAGCTGCTGCTTTGAACTTCCATAAGCTCTTCCAATAGTTAGACATTTGTCTAGTGTCAACTGTTTGTCTTCCAGGAGTTTTTGTCTCAAACCCTCATCTCTTACTCCAACGACAACTTGGTCCCTGATCAGCCTTTCTTCAAAGGCATCAAACTTGCATGTTTTAGCTAGCTTTCTCAGTGCTGCTATGTATGCCTCAATCGACTCTGACGCTTCCTGTTTTCTGAGATGGAATTTGTAGGACTCAAATGCCTCATGGGTGTCCCCAACAAAGAATTCTTCAAGTTTATCCATGACTTTCTTCAGATCGTTTCTATCAGCCTCAGCCTCAAACTTCAGATTGTCATAGATTTCACATGCATCTGGCCCAAACGTTGCTAGAAAGACAGCAACCTGATAGTCTTGATCTTCCTCCTTGTTCAGTCTGCTTGCTCAGCATAGTTTTCAAACTGTCTTTTAAATCTTTTCCAGTTCTGTGACAAATTACCTTCCAGACACATCTTTTCTGGAGCTGGCACATTAGCAGTAAACCGTTTTACAGGAGGGCCACTTGGCTGACTTCTTCCACTCGTTTCAGTCATCTCTCAATCAATAGAAAAGATCGTTACTTACGATAATCTTCTCTTGATATTTTCTTGATGATCTGACTTGCTGACCACCTATCTGACACCATGTAACGTTCGCTAACGTAAATAAAAGCAGACCAGGCGTGGTTAGGAGCGTCCGTTTGTATAATCTCGGTAACTAAGGCAAACGTTATTATCAATACGAGAATATCGTAGTTACGCAAGGGAGCTTACTCTACACCTTCCATCTCACTTCCCCTAGTCTTAAAATGCTAATGTTAAGCCTTTCCATCTCCATTTTGATATTGTCTAATTTACCTTTTTGCAACAATGTTCTGTTGTTCACGTTGCAATTTTGATATTTTTGAATTTGGGTTTGGTTGCAGTAGCTTGCTGACAGTCTGGTGTCACCTGTGTCGCATGACGGTCCCTACTGGACGAAGGTGCTCCATAGGAGCACCTATTTTTTACGTCGTTATCTTCATTTTTCTTTTTTTTTATCTGTCCATAATTTTTCTAGGAAGAATACGTTGGTGGTTACCCGTTGCCTTCCATCGTTTTTTGTTTTTTTTTTTTTAAATTTTTACGGTCTCTTCGTTAGCCTTTGTCGTTCCCACGACAACCTACAAGGTAGTAGGGTGATTTTTTTCAGGGTTATTCTCTCCCGAGATGTCCACAAGGCAGTGGAGCTATTTACCCATAGTTTGGGGATCTGGTTCATGGGCACCAGGGCATATCCACACGCCGGTGGGCCTGCGTGCAGCACGTCTTGGGGCCAGACCTCCTCAGAGTCCCTCGAGATTTAGCCTGATTCCGTGAGGTGCTCAGTTACCGCATGTCGCCACGAGGAGGCATAACATAGGGCTTGCTGATGGAGAGGCTATGTACTGACAGGAAGAGACTTACGCATTCTGCTCTTCTTTTGGCATAGCTGCAAGCAGCCGTGCTAGCCAGCGGTGCAGGCTGAGAGTGAGAGGTTAATCACAGTCACTAGCCGACACACTAGACGCATCACATCTGCCGTTGACACACCTTGTTACATTACATACGCATTTTCATTCTATTTTTGTGTTTTTGTGGTTCATGTTTCTTTGTCTGCCTTCCTGTCTGTCTGTCTGACTATATGTTTGCTTGTTTAGTTGGTTGGATGGTTGGATGGTTTTAATGTCCAGTGTCAGTGAGTCTGAGGGAAACTTGACAATTATTTCGTTGCTTCTTCAGGCCAATAAATGTATTGGTTGCGCGTTCTGATTTTTAATGCTTCAGTAAGACTAGAATACAAATGCATCAATAATAATGTTATGAAAACACAGAAAGACATCTCTCTCTCTCACTTTCTCTCTCTTTCTCCCTCCATCCCTACCCCCACTCTCTCTCTCTCTCTCTCTCTCTCTCTCTCTCTTCTCTCTCATTTTTCTTAAATTTCAACAGCAAAACAAAGAAATCTAGAATACACATAAAAAAGAAACACTGTTATGAGTCTTGCAGATAAGGATTACGCCTGTCAAACTACATGACGTTCAGTAATAATCTTCCTGCTGTTTCAAGTTTTTTCCTGAGTTTCTGAGATGCAGTGTAAAATACTTCAAAATCACATTAATTTTCCTGAGTGTAAGCGTATGTTACTTGGTATCTTTACCCGACGTGATAAATCAGATGAAAGAAGAAGGTAAACATGGATGCATATCAACATACATATCAATCAGAACAGACTAGTTTTGATAAGGGAGTCTCCATTAAATTATAAAGTCCATGCAATACAATTTGTCATGCTGGATCTGCTGCAATCAAATTCGCTGATGATGGAAACGTCTTGAATATGACTGAGTCTTAATCACAAGACATTAAATTTGCTTAGAGACTTGTGCATTTCACACATGTGTTCCCGGACAAAGTAGGCGATGTGTATAGCGCTCTGGTTTCAGATAACTGTTTCATTGAAAACATTTGTCTTACAAAGTAAACTTGATAGGTTCTCTTCATTCAGTGTAGTTTGTGGATTTTATTTCTCGAATGAAACAATATGAACTTTTGATTTTTTCTAAAATACTGTAGTTATAGGATATGTTTGTTTTGTTTTGTTTTGATTGGGGGGGGGGGGGGTTCAACATGCTGTCTGTCTGTCTGTCAGTCGGTCGGTCGGTCGTGTCGGTCGGTCGGTCGGTCTGTCTGTTGGTCTGTCTGTCTGTTGGTCTGTCTGTCAAGATTTCCAGACAGCATGTCATAACGTTCTTAAGTAAAGTTATTCAACGTACCGTGTGTCGATATAATTTATCCAAATTATTGGAAAGAATCCATTATATTACATTTGATTAAAAAATGATCACCCTTGATATGAATGATTAAGTGTAGAAAATTTGGTTGTGTAATATTAACAGTAAATTGTGTAGTTCTGTCATTATGGAAGGATTACAGAAATGAATGAATCAAAAGGATACAAGATGTAAACTCCAGGCCGGATTAGAAAATGCTGCTCTACAATTAATCATATATTTACATTATTGGCAACAGTCTAAGTACAGTCTGCAAAACAAGCAAACATTGTATGTTGTTTTTGTCAGTTTTGAACACGTCTTTGATTCTATTTTTAGTAAGATCGTGTGGCCTATTTTACGAAATATGTATACCGACGTTTGTAGCTATACATTAAGTTGATAAAATTGATAATGTCATCGGGACAACTGGGGTAACATTATCAGTGTGTGTGAATTGCATTATTGGGGCTAAACAAGGTGACCTCTGTAGACCTGTATTCTGTTCATTTTGCATGAATGAAGTTGCCTTAGAAAAAATTGAAAATGAGCAACACACATTGCATTTGATTTAATCGAATTGTGTGTAACGCATTTTGCAGATGATATTGTCCTTAAATCTATCATATCACAGTTGTAGAATTACGGAAACTTTTTCTGAAAATTGACAGTCAGAAAAATGGATTCAAGCGTTTAAAACGAAATGCTCCGCATTTTATACTTGAAGCATAAACTGAGTACGTGGTGAGCACAAACGAGAGCCTTTTGTGTCCCCAGGAACCTCAACGTGCCACCATGGAGCGATAAAGCTGACGTGGTTTGGCCACGTCACACGGCACAACAGCCCATACAAGACCATCATGCAGGGCACCGTCGAGAGAGAGCGTAGATGAGGGCGGCAAGAGAGGAGTTGGTCAAACAATGTGAAAGAGTGGACAGACATGACTCTGCCAGAACTCTTGGTGTGGGCCGCAGACAGACCAGCATGGAGAAGCACTTCAGCTTCTTCTACCCTGAGATCCCCCTGACGACGGCAGCAGCAAGGAAAATGTAAGTAAATGATATCATGAGCGTACTTGACAATAATCTATTGAATTTAGAAAATAACTGATTGTCAGGTTAAACCAATAGAGCAATATGGTGTCTAAATTTGGGCAATAACCAAAGTTTTCTGAACATTGACAGCCGAGCCCAAATGGGGTATATGGGGAGCTTGGAAGGTATCCAGTATCATTAAGTTCGTATATAAGATGTATTAGCTATTGGTAAGAATTAAGTAGAATGGACAACAGACGGTTGTTCCATTAAGCAGAAAGTGTGATTGGTTCAAAGAATGATTGATAAAAGATGGCAGGACTTGCAGGATCATTTGCATAAATAAAACGAAAGCCTAAACCGAAAGAACCATGTGCTTGGGGTTTCATTATTCCTTCACCTTTTTTGCACACACATTCCTCTTGTTGACTGATTATTTTAATATTTAAAATAATTACAATATTTATATGGCGCAAAATCTTGATAAAATCAAATCTAAGCGCTGAAACAGACACACACGCACGCACGCCACACACACACACACACACACACACACACACACACACACACACACACACACACACAACACACACACACACACACACACACACACACACACACACACACGCATGGCTATAAATGGGGAGAAAGAATAGAAGCAAAGGAAAATTATAGAGAGCATATTATATACAATTATACATTACAAAGTGATTCCCCTCCGAGGGGAGACAGGCTGCAGAGGGGGTTGAGTGAGGTCAGGGTTTTATGCAGAGGAGAAAAGTGAGTTTTGAGAGCGGACTTGAAGGAGACAAAAGTAGGTTGCTGACGGACTGAGAGAGGAAGTTTGTTCCAGGAGAGTGGACCAGAAACAGAGAAGGCTCTGGACCATAGGTATTGAGCTTAGTGCGTGGAAAGCGAAAAGTCAGAGGATCGGAGGCAGAGCGGAGGGTACGTGAGGGAACATAGATCTAAAGTAGGCTTGACAGGTAATCGGGGGCTGCGTTATTGAGGCTTTGGTAGCACATGGTGTCTAGTTTGTACTGTATGCGCTTTGATACAGGGAGCCAGTGAAGTTGTGCCAGGAGAGGAGATATGTGGTCAGCTTTTTTTTTTTTTGAGTACAAGGCGTGCAGCATTGTTTTGAATGCGCTGTAGGATGTGAATGGTGGAGGCAGGAAGACCAGACAGGAGTGAATTGCAATAGTCAATGCGAGATATTATGAAGGAGAGAACGAGTTTTGCAGTTGTTTCGACAGAGAGATACTTCCTGATCAGGCTTATACGATGGAGGTGATAGTAGCAAAATCTGGCAGTTTGAGAAACAAACTTGTTCATGGAGAGGGTAGAGTCAATGCAGACACCAAGGTTTTTAGCTGAATCAGAAATTGGGACTGATATGTTACATAATGGGAGAGAAAGAGGAGGCAGCTGAGAAAGTTTCTGACGGGTGCCAATTAGGATAGCTTCTGTCTTGTCGTCGTTAAGCTGAAGTTTATTGTGTGTCATCCAGTTATTAATATCCGAGTAACAATCAGTGGTGCGTGTCAAGAGGCGCTGTATATTGTCAGGTGAGTCACTGTCTTGAAGTTGGGTGTCATCAGCATAGAAGTGGTGTTTTATAGAGTGGGAGTTGATGATGGTGGACAGGGGGGAGGTGTAAAGAGTGAAAAGAACAGGGCCAAGGACAGATCCTTGTGGAACACCACAGGTCAGTATGCAGGTTGAGAGTAAGTGCCATTGATGAGAACAGTTTGTTTTCTGTTTGATAGATATGAAGTGAACCAGGAGAGAGCAATGTCAGAGATGCCAAAAGTATGATGAAGTCTAGAAAGGAGAATACCATGATCAATGGTATCAAAGGCTGCAGACAGATCAAGGAGTGTGAGGAAAGAGACTTTGCCAGTATCAGTTGCAAGGAGGAGATTGTTGAGAATGTGTAGTAGGGCAGTTTCAGTGCTATGGCACTGGCGGTAGGCTGACTGGAAAGGATTGAGGAGATTGTTGGCAGACAGGTGAGAGTTCAGCTGGTTGAGGACAACTTTTTCAAGGAGTTTTGACAAGAAAGAGAGATTAGAGATAGGCCGGTAATTTTTCAGTTCATTTGGGTCTAAATTGTATTTCTTGAGGAGAGGGTGAACAATAGCAGACTTGAAAGAATCTGGGACAGTTCCAGTTTGAAGAGAAGTGTTGATGTCAGTGATGAATGGGAGGAGAGTAGGGAGACAGTCGGAGTAGAGAGAACCTGGAAGAGGATCCAGTTCGCAGGTTTTGAACGACATGGATCTGATTGTGTTGAGAATTTCTTCTTGTGAGACTGGGGTAAAAGTAGTAAGAGGTGTGTCAGAGAAGGAAGGGTCAGGTGGGCATGGTTGACAGGGTGTCCTGTCAAGCCTGTCACGAAGAGTTTGTATTTTGGTGGTGAAATGCTTGGAGAATACAGATGGGAGTTCTTCATTTGTGTGTTTTGTTGGGAGAGGTAAATCTTTTCGTGTGCCAAGGAGATGATTCATGGTTGTAAAGAGTTCTTTTGAAGAAGAGGCATTCAGAATTTTGGTTTGGAAATAGCTTGTTTTTGCAGATGCAATGAGGGTGGATACTTTTGTTTTAGAGGCTTGGAAAAGTTGCCTATGTACAGTGAGTTTGGATTTGCGCCAGCGGCGCTCTGCTCTGCGGCGGGCACGTTTTGCATAGGCAATCTCATGAGTGAGCCAGGGGGTAGGGGGGCGGTCAGGTAAAAGACGGGTTGTGGCTGGAGCATGAGTGTCCAGAAGATGGTGGAGAGTAGTATAGAATTCATCGGCAAGGTTATGTGACTTTTCAGAAAGGAGACGGGAGGCATCAGATGAAAATGTGGAGAGGTCGATAGATTTGAGATTGCGTCGAGTCATTGTGCGCGTGGTACAGGAAGGAGGAGAAATGTCAAGAGAACAGAGAATTGCAGAGTGGTCAGATGGAAGGGCTGAAGTTAGACGGGTAGAAAGAACTAAGCAGTTGTCAGTAGCTGAATTGTGGTGATCATGAGAAATGATCCAGTCAAGAATGTGACCATTTTGATGGGTTGGTTCAGAAATGTGTTGAGTCATATTGTGATTGGACAGAGAGTTGATGATATGTCTTGTGTCATAACGGTGAGTGTTGTCATAGTGGACATTGATGTCACCTAGAATGATGAGATTTCCAGGTAAGAGGCAGTAGTAGTCAAGTAGTTGGTCAAAGTCAGAGAGAAACGTGGATGTGGTGAGCTTGTTGGCAGAGCTAGGTGGAGGTCGATAGACACAGGAGAAGGTGATGGGGTGAGGGGTGGATTGGAAGGATACTTCAACGTGCTCGAAAGAAGGATGGGAGAAAGGCAGAGACTGCGAGAAAGATAGGCGGGAATGGAGTGAGTCGTTGTAGAGGATGCCTATACTACCACCTCGGGATGAGCGATGGAAAGAAGCAAGCCTGTAACCACTCGGAGTGAGAATCGCATGTACAGGTTCATGACCAAGGGGGTTAAGCCATGTTTTGGTGATAAAAGCAATGTCAACATGCTCATCTGCGATGAAGTCAGCAATGACATCGGCTTTGCCATCTTTGCATGTTGACTGAGCGTTAAAAAGGCATAGTTTTAGTTTATCAGAGTCACATGGCGGTGGCCGAGGTGGAGATGAAGGCAGCACCAACGGGACAGAAGATGAAGGCGACACCAGCGGGGCAGAAGATGAAGGCAGCAATGACGGGACAAAAGACGAAGGCGGCACCCGCAGGACAGAAGATGAAGGCGGCACCAGCGGGACAGAGGACAAAGGCGGCACCAGCGGGACAGAAGATGAGGGCAGCGCCAGCGGGACAGAAGATGAAGGCGGCACCGGCGGGACAGAAGATGAAGGCGGCACCGGTGGGACAGAAGGTGAAGGCGGCACCGGCGGGACAGAAGGTGAAGGCGGCACCGTCAGGACAGAAGGCGAAGGTGAAGATGGCAGAGGAGGAGACGAAGTCTGCAGCAGCAAGGTCGAGGGCAGGGGCAGGGGCAGTGGAGGAGACGATGAAGCAGAAGACGAAGTGTGGTGTCGGACTGGTACAGCAGGAGGCAGGTTGTGCCAAAGACGGTGGAGACGTCCAGCACGACAGGATCGCGCAGTGCGGGGCTTACTACACAGCCCCAGCGTATGCGCTGGTAGACGTCTCCACCGAGGTAGCACTTGCTGTGTTTAAAAAGTGTCAGTCCAATTTGTTTTATAAAGGACGGGTCCATAATTGCGAGCCAGTCAGGAGAGGATGATGTTTGCAGGTTGGTGTGTGGGTTGGTCAGTTTACAACAGTTGAAACCAGAGAACAACAAAGGTTTGGGAGCTGTAGCGTTGGGCGAACACAGTAGGCTAAAATGTAAACACAGTTCACAGATAAAATGTCCGACTTGAGCGGCTGAATTAAAATGATGAAAAGTAGGTATAAAAACTTTAAAATCAGAATATCTGGTAAAATATTCAAAATTTTACAAAAATATTTACATCACCATATGTCGGGATTTAAAAGGAACA